>JASPKZ010007156.1:0-450000 GCA_030220185.1 Diploptera punctata
CAGCAAGGCAAGACCAAGGCAATGCAGGCACGCAAGGCAAGGCCAGGCAAGCAAGGGAGCAAAGTTATTCAAGCGTGGATTCAGGCAAGGTCCGGCAAGGCAGTAGGGAAGGCAGGCAAGGCAAATCAGGCAAAAAAATGCAGGAAAGGCAGGAAGGCAGGCAGGCATGGCAGGCTAGGCAATGCAGGCAGGCCGCAAGCAAGGTCATTCCAGGCAAAGCATGTAAGGCAAGTCAATGCAAGGCAAGGCAGCAAGGCCAAGGCAAGGCAGGCAATGCAGGCCAAGGCAAGGCGGCAAGGCAAGGCAGGCAAGGCAACGCAGGCAAGGCAGGCAGGCAGGCAGGCAAGGCATGCACGCAAGGCAGGCAGGGCACAAGCACGCAAGGCAGGCAAGGCCCAGGCAGGCAAGGCAGGCAGGCAGGCAGGCAAGGCAAGGAGCAAGCAGGCAGACAAAGCAGGCAAGGCAGGCAGGCAAGGCAGGCAGGCAAGGCAGGCAGGCAAGGCAGGCAGGCAGGCAGGCAAGGCAGGCAGGCAAGGCAGGCAAGCAAGGCACGCAAGGCAGGCAGGCAAGGCAGGCAAGGCAGGCAGGCAAGGCAGGCAAGGCAGGCAGGCAGGGCAGGCTCGGCAGGCAGGCAAGGTAGGCAGGCAGGCAGCCAAGGCGGGCAAGGCCAGGCAGGCAAGGCAAGGCAGACAAGGCAGGCAAGGCAAGGCAAGGCAGGAAAGGCAGGCAAGGCAAGGCAGGCACGGCAAGGCAGGCAAGGCAGGCAAGGCAAGGCAGGCAGGCCAGGCAGGCAGCCAGGCCAGGCAGGCAGGCCAGGCAGGCAGGCTGGCCAGGCAGGCAGGCAGGCAAAGCAAGGCAGGCAAGGCAGGCAAGGCAAGGCAGCAAGGCAGGCAAGCAAAGCAGGCAAGGCAGACAAGGCAAGGCAGGCAAGACTGATAAGGCAAGGCAGGCAATTCAGGCAAGGCAAGGCAGGCAAGGCAGGCAAGGCAGAAAACGTTAGGCAGGCAAGGCAGGCAAGGCAAGGCAAGAAAGGCAGGCAAGGCAAGGCAAGGCAGGCAAGGTAGGCAAGGCAAGCCAGCAAGGCAGGCAAGGCAAGGCAGACAAGGCAGGCAAGGCAAGGCAGGCAAGGCAGGCAAGGCAAGGCAGGCAAGGCAAGGCGGGCAAGGCAAAGCTGGCAAGGCAGGCAAGGCAAGGCAGGCAAGGCAGGCAGGCAAGGCAGGTAAGGCAAGGCAGGCAAGGCAAGTCAAGGCAGGCAAGGCAGGCAAGGCAAGGCAGGCAAGGCAAGGCAAGGCAGGCAAGGAAAGACAGGCATGGCAAGGCAGGCAAGGCAAGGCAGGCTAGGCAAAGCAGGCACGGCAAGGCAGGCTAGGCAGGCAAGGCAAGGTAGGCAAGGCAAGGCAAGCAAGGCAGGCAAGGCAAGACAGGCAAGGCAGGCAAGGCAAGGCAGGAAAGGCAAGGCAGGCATGGCAGGCAAAGCAAAGCAGGCAAGGCAAGGCAGGCAAGGCAAGACAGGCAAGGCAGGCAAGGCAAGGCAGGCAAGGCCAGGCAGGCAAGGTAAGGCAGGCAAGGCAAGGAATTCAGGCAAGGCAGGCAAGGAAGGCAAGGCAAGGCAGGCAAGGCAAGGCTGGCAAGGCAGGCAAGGCAAGGCAGGCAAGGCACGGAAGGCAGGCAAGGCAAGGCAGGCAAGGCAAGGCAGGCAAGGCAAGGCAGGAAGGCAAGGGAGGAAAGGCAGGTAGCCAAGGCAGGCAAGGCAAAGCAGGCAAGGCAGGCAAGGCAAGGCAGGCAAGGCAGGCAAGGCACGGCAGGTAAGGCAGGCAAGGCAAGGCAAGCAAGGTAAGGCAGGCAAGGCAGGCAAGGCACGCAAGGCAAGGCAGGCAAGGCAAGGCAGGCAAGGCAGGCAAGGCAAGGCAGACAAGGCAAGGCAGGCAAGGCAAGGCAGGCAATTCAGGCAAGGCAAGGCATGCAAGGCAGGCAAGGCAAGGCAGGCAAGGCAAGACAGGCAATGCAAGGCAAGCAAGGCAAGGCAGGCAAGGCAAGGGAGGCAAGGTAGTCAAGGCGGTGGATTCAAGGCAAGTCAGGCAAGGCAAGGCAGGCAAGGCAATCAGGCAAAAAAAGGCAGGAAAGGCAGGCAAGGCAAGGCAGTCATGGCAGGCAAGGCAATGCAGGCAAGGCCGCAAGGCAAGGCAGGCAAGGCAAAGCAGGTAAGGCAAGTCAAGGCAGGCAAGGCAGGCAAGGCAAGGCAAGGCAGGCAAGGCAAGGCAGGCAAGGCAAGGCAGGCAAGGCTAGGCAGGCAAGGCAAGGCAAAGCAAGCAAGTCAAGGCAGGCAAGCAAGCAAGGCAGGCAGGCAAGGCAGGCAAGGGCAGGCACGCAAGGCAGGCAAGGGCAGGCACGCAAGGCAGGCAAGGCAGGCAGGCAAGGCAGGCAAGGCAGGCAGGCAAGGCAGGCAAGGCAGGCAGACAAAGCAGGCAAGGCAGGCAGGCAAGGCAGGCAGGCAAGGCAGGCAGGCAAGGCAGGCAAGGCAGGCAGGCAAGGCAGGCCGGCAAGGCAGGCAAGCAAGGCACGCAAGCCAGGCAGGCAAGGCAGGCAGGTAAGGCAGGCAAGGAAGGCAGGCAAGGCAGGCAAGCCAGGCAGGCAAGGCAGGCAAGGCAGGCAGGCAAGGCAGGCAAGGCAGGCAGGCAGGGCAGGCTCGGCAGGCAGGCAAGGTAGGCAGGCAGGCAGCCAAGGCAGGCAAGGCAGGCAAGGCTAGGCAGGCAAGGCAAGGCAGACAAGGCAGGCAAGGCAAGGCAGGAAAGGCAGGCAAGGCAAGGCAGGCAAGGCAAGGCAGGCAAGGCAGGCAGCCAGGCCAGGCAGGCAGGCCAGGCAGGCAGGCTGGCCAGGCAGGCAGGCAGGCAGGCAAAGCAAGGCAGGCAAGGCAGGCAAAGCAAGGCAGCAAGGCAGGCAAGCAAAGCAGGCAAGGCAGACAAGGCAAGGCAGGCAAGACTGATAAGGCAAGGCAGGCAATTCAGGCAAGGCAAGGAAGGCAAGGCAGGCAAGGCAGAAAACGTTAGGCAGGCAAGGCAGGCAAGGCAAGGCAAGAAAGGCAGGCAAGGCAAGGCAAGGCAGGCAAGGTAGGCAAGGCAAGCCAGCAAGGCAGGCAAGGCAAGGCAGGCAAGGCAGGCAAGGCAAGGCAGGCAAGGCAAGGCGGGCGAGGCAAAGCTGGCAAGGCAATGCAAGGCAGGCAAGGCAGGCAGGCAAGGCAGGTAAGGCAAGGCAGGCAAGGCAAGTCAAGGCAGGCAAGGCAGGCAAGGCAAGGCAGGCAAGGCAAGGCAAGGCAGGCAAGGAAAGACAGGCATGGCAAGGCAGGCAAGGCAAGGCAGGCTAGGCAAAGCAGGCACGGCAAGGCAGGCTAGGCAGGCAAGGCAAGGTAGGCAAGGCAAGGCAAGCAAGGCAATCAAGGCAAGACAGGCAAGGCAGGCAAGGCAAGGCAGGCAAGGCAAGGCAGGCATGGCAGGCAAAGCAAAGCAGGCAAGCCAAGGCAGGCAAGGCAAGACAGGCAAGGCAGGCAAGGAGAGGCAGGCAAGGCCAGGCAGGCAAGGTAAGGCAGGCAAGGCAAGGAATTCAGGCAAGGCAGGCAAAGAAGGCAAAGCAAGGCAGGCAAGGCAAGGCTGGCAAGGCAGGCAAGGCAAGGCAGGCAAGGCAAGGCAGGCGAGGCAGACAAGGCAACGCAGGCAAGGCAAGGCAGGCAAGGTAGGCAAGACAAGCAAGGCAGGCATGCAAGGCAGGCAGGCAAGGCAGGCAGGCAAGGCAGTAAGGCAAGGCAGGCAAGGCAGGCAGGCAAGGCCGGCAAGGCAGGCAAGGCAAGGCAAGGCATGGCAGGCAAAGCATGGCAGGCAAGGCAGGCAAGGCAATGCAGGCAAGGCAGGCAAGGCAAGGCAGGCACGGCAAGGCAGGCAAGGCAGGCAAGGCAAGGCAGGGCAGGCAAGGCAAGGCAGGCTAGGCAGGCAAGGCAAGGCAGGCAAGGCAAGGCAGGCAAGGCAAGACAGGCAAGGCAAGGCAGGCAAGGCAAGGCATGCAAGGCAAGGCAAGGCAGGCAAGGCAGGCAAGGCAAGGCAAGGTAGGCAAGACAGGCAAGGCAAGGCAGGCAAGGCAAGGCAGGCAAGGCAAGGCAAGGCAGGCAAGGTAAGGCAGGCAAGGCAAGGCTTGCCAGGCAGGCAAGCAAGGCAGGCATGGCAATGCAGGCAAGGGCGGCAAGGCAGGCAAGGCAAGGCAGGCTAGTCAGGCAAGGCAAGCAGGCAAAGCAAGGCAGGTAAGGCAGTCAAGGCAAGGCAGGCAAGGCAAGGCAGGCAAGGCAAGGCAGGCAACGCAAGGCAGGCAAGGCAGGCAAGGCTGACAGGCAAGGCAGGAAGGCAAGGCAGGCAAGACAGGCAGGCAAGGCAGGCAAGGCAGGCAAAGCAAGGCAGGCAAGGCAATGCAGGCAAAGAATGGCAGGCAAGGCAAGACAGGCAAGGCAGGCAAAGCAAGGCAGGCAAGTCAGGCAAGGCAAGGCAGGCACGGCAAGGCAGGAAAGGCAGGCAAGGCAAGGCAGGCAAGGCAAGGCAGGCAATGCAAGGCAGGCAAGGCAAGGCAGGCAAGGCAAGGCAGGCGAGGCAAGGCAGGCAAGGCAAGACAGGCAAGGCAGGCAAGGCAAACAGGCAAGGCAAGGCAGGCAAGGCAGGCAAGGCAAGGCAGGCAAGGCAGGCAAGGGAAGGCAGGCAAGGCAAGGCAAGGCAGGCAAGGCAAGGCAGGCAAGGAAGGCAGGGCCAGGCAGGCAAGGCAGGCAAGGCAAGGCAGGCAAGGGCGGCAAGGCAAGACAGGCAAGGCAAGGCAGGCAGGCAAGGCAGGCAGGCAAGGCAGGCAAAGCAGGCATGCAAGGCAGGAAGGCAAGGGAGGGAATGCAGGCAGGCAAGGCAAAGCAGGCAAGGTAGGCAATGCAAGGCAGGCAAGGCAGGCAGGGCAAGGCAGGCAAGGCTAGGCAGGCAAGGCAGGAAAAGCAAGGCAGGCAAGGCAAAGCAAGCAAGGCAGACAAGACAAGGCAGGCAAGCAAGGCAGGCAACGCAAGGCAGGCAAGGCAAGGCATGGAAGGCAGACAGGCAAGGCAGCAGGCAAGGAAGGCAAGGCAAGACAGGAAAGGGCGGCAAGGCAAGACAGGCAAGGCAAGGCAGGTAGGCAAGGCAGGCAGGCAAGGCAAGCAAGGAAGGCCGGCAAGGCAGGCAGGCAAGGCAGGCAAAGCAGGCAGGCAAGGCAGGCAGGCAAGGAAGGCAGGCAAGGCAGGCAAGGCAAGGCAGGCAAGGCAAGGCAGGCAAGGCAGGCAGGCAAGGCAGGCAAGGCAAGGCAGGCAAGGCAGGCAAGGCAAGGCAAGCAAGGCAAGGCAGGCAAGGCAGGCAAGGCACGCAAGGCAAGGCGGGCAAGGCAAGGCAGGCAAGGCAAGGCAGGCAAGGCAGGCAAGGCAAGGCAGACAAGGCAAGGCAGGCAAGGCAAGGCAGGCAATTCAGGCAAGGCAAGGCATGCAAGGCAGGCAAGGCAAGGCAAGCAAGGCAAGGCAGGCAAGGCAAGGGAGGCAAGGCAGTCAAGGCGATGGATTCAAGGCAAGGCAGGCAAGGCAAGGCAGGCAAGGCAAAGCAGGCAAAAAAAGGCAGGAAAGGCAGGCAAGGCAAGGCAGGCATGGCAGGCAAGGCAATGAAGGCAAGGCATGCAAGGCAAGGCAGGCAAGGCAAAGCAGGCAAGGCAAGTCAAGGCAGGCAAGGCAGGCAAGGCAAGGCAAGGCAGGCAAGGCAAGGCAGGCAAGGCAAGGCAGGCAAGGCTAGGCAGGCAAGGCAAAGCAAGCAAGTCAAGGCAGGCAAGGCAGGAAGGCAAGGCAGGCAAAGGCAGGCACGCAAGGCAGGCAAGGCAGGCGGGCAAGGCTGGCAGGCAAGGCACGCAAGGCAGGCAGGCAAGGGAGGCAGGCAAGGCAGGCAGGCAAAGCAGGCTAGGCAGGCAGGCAGGCAAGGCAGGCAAGGCAGACAGGCAAGTCAGGCAAGGCAGACAGGCAAGGCAGGCAGGCAAGGCAGGCAAGCAAGGCAGGCAGGCAAGGCAGGCAAAGATGGCAGGCAAGGCTGGTAAGGCAGGCAAGCAAGGCAGGCAAGGCAAGCAAGGCAGGCAAGGCAGGCAAGGCAGGAAAGTCAGGCAAGGCAGGAAAGGCTGGCAAGGCAGGCAAAACAGGCCAGGCAGCCAGGCCAGGCAGGCAGGCAAGCCAGGCAGGCATGCAGGCCAGGCCAGGCAGGCAGGCAGGCAGGCCAGGCAGGCAGGCAGGCCAGGCAGGCAGGCCAGGCAAGCAGGTCAGGCAGGCAGGTCAGGCAGGCAGGCAGGCATGCCAGGCAGGCAGGCAGGCAGGCCAGGCCGGCAGGCAGGCCAGGCATACAGGCAGGCCAGGTAGGCAGGCAGGCCAGGCAGGCAGCCAGGCCAGGCAGGCAGGCCAGACAGGCAGGCTGGCCAGGCAGGCAGGCTGGCCAGGCAGGCAGGCTGGCCAGGCAGGCAGGCCGGCAGGCAAAGCAAGGCAGGCAAGGCAAGGCAGCAAGGCAGCAAGGCAAGCAGGCAAGGCAGACAAGGCAAGGCAGGCAAGACTGATAAGGCAAGGCAGGCAATTCAGGCAAGGCAAGGCAGGCAAGGCAGGCAAGGCAAGGCAGGCAAGGCAGAAAACGTTAGGCAGGCAAGGCAGGCAAGGCAAGGCAAGAAAGGCAGGCAAGGCAAGGCAGGCAAGGCAGGCAAGGCAAGGCAGGCAAGGCAAGGCAGGCAAGGCAAGGCAGGCAAGGCAAAGGCTGGCAAGGCAGGCAAGGCAAGGCAAGGCAGGCAAGGCAGGCAGGCAAGGCAGGCAAGGCAAGGCAGGCAAGGCAAGGCAAGGCAGGCAGGAAGCAGGCAAGGCAAGGCAGGCAAGGCAAGGCAGGCAAGGCAAGGCAGGCAAGGCAAGGCAGGCAAGGCAAGGCAGGCTAGGCAAGGCAGGCAAGGCAAGGCAGGCAAGGCAGGCAAGGCAAGGCAGGCAAGGCAAGGCAGGCAAGGCAAGGCAGGCAAGGCAAGGCAGGCAAGGCAAGGCAGGCATGGCAGGCAAAGCAAAGCAGGCAAGGCAAGGCAGGCAAGGCAAGGCAGGCAAGGCAGGCAAGGCAAGGCAGGCAAGGCCAGGCAGGCAAGGTAAGGCAGGCAAGGCAAGGAATTCAGGCAAGGCAGGCAAGGCAGGCAAGGCAAGGCAGGCAAGGCAAGGCAGGCAAGGCAAGGCAGGCAAGGCAAGGCTGTCAAAGCAAGGCAGGCAAGGCAAGGCAGGCAAGGCATGCAAGGCAGGCAAGGCAAGGCAGGCAAGGCACGGAAGGCAGGCAAGGCAAGGCACGCAAGGCAAGGCAGGCAAGGCAAGGCAGGCGAGGCAGACAAGGCAACGCAGGCAAGGCAAGGCAGGCAAGGTAGCAAGACAAGCAAGGCAGGCATGCAAGTCAGGCAGGCAAGGCAGGCAGGCAAGGCAGGAAGGCAAGGCAGGCAAGGCAGGCAGGCAAGTCCGGCAAGGCAGGCAAGGCAAGGCGAGGCATGGCAGGCAAGGCAAGGCAGGCAAGGCAGGCAAGGCAATGCAGGCAAGGCAGGCAAGGCAAGGCAGGCACGGCAAGGCAGGCAAGGCAGGCAAGGCAAGGCAGGCAAGGCAGGCAAGGCAAGGCAGGCAATGCAGGGCAGGCAAGGCAAGGCAGGCAAGGCAGGCAAGGCAAGGCAGGCAAGGCAAGGCAGGCAAGGCAAGACAGGCAAGGCAAAGCAGGCAAGGCAAGGCATGCAAGGCAAAGCAAAGCAGGCAAGGCAGGCAAGGCAAGGCAAGGTAGGCAAGACAGGCAAGGCAAGGCAGGCAAGGCAAGGCAGGCAAGGCAAGGCAGGCAAGGTAAGGCAGGCAAGGCAAGCAGGGCCAGGCAGGCAAGCAAGGCAGGCAAGGGCGGCAAGGCAGGCAAGGCAAGGCAGGCTAGGCAGGCAAGGCAAGGCGGGCAAGGCAAGCAGGCAAAGCAAGGCAGGTAAGGCAGTCAAGGCAAGGCAGGCAAGGCAAGGCAGGCAAGGCAAGGCAGGCATCGCAAGGCAGGCAAGGAAGGCAAGGCTGACAGGAAGGCAGGAAGACAAGGCAGGCAAGAGAGGCAGGCAAGGCAGGCAAGGCAGGCAAGGCAGGCAAAGCAAGGCAGGCAAGGCAAAGCAGGCAAAGTATGGCAGGCAAGGCAATGCAGGCAAGGCAGGCAAAGCAAGGCAGGCAAGGCAGGCAAGGCAAGGCAGGCACGGCAAGGCAGGCAAGGCAGGCAAGGCAAGGCAGGCAAGGCAAGGCAGGCAATGCAAGGCAGGCAAGGCAAGGCAGGCAAGGCAAGGCAGGCGAGGCAAGGCAGGCAAGGCAAGACAGGCAAGGCAGGCAAGGCAAGGCAGGCAAGGCAAGGCAGGCAAGGCAGGCATGGCAAGGCAGGCAAGGCAGGCAAGGGAAGGCAGGCAAGGCAAGGCAGGCAAGGCAAGGCAGGCAAGGAAGGCAGGGCCAGGCAGGCAAGGCAGGCAAGGCAAGGCAGGCAAGGGCGGCAAGGCAAGACAGGCAAGGCAAGGCAGGCAGTCAAGGCAGGCAGGCAAGGCAGGTAAGGCAGGCAAGACAGGCAAGTAAGGCAGGCAAGGCAGGCAAGGCAGGCAGGCAAGGCAGGCAAAGCAGGCATGCAAGGCAGGAAGGCAAGGGAGGAAAGGCAGGCAGGCAAGGCAAAGCAGGCAAGGCAGGCAATGCAAGGCAGGCAAGGCAAGGCAGGCATGGCAAGGCAGGCAAGGCAAGGCAGGCAAGGCAGGAAAAGCAAGGCAGGCAAGGCAAGGCAAGCAAGGCAGGCAAGGCAAGGCAGGCAACGCAAGGCAGGCAAGGCAAGGCATGGAAGGCATGCAGGCAAGGCAGCAGGCAAGGAAGGCAAGGCAAGACAGGAAAGGGCGGCAAGGCAAGACAGGCAATGCAAGGCAGGTAGGCAAGGCAGGCAGGTAAGGCAGGCAAGGCAGGCAGGCAAGGCAAGTAAGGAAGGCAGGCAAGGCAGGCAGGCAAGGCAGGCAAAGCAGGCAGGCAAGGCAGGAAGGCAAGGGAGGAAAGGCAGGCAGCCAAGGCAGGCAAGGCAAAGCAGGCAAGGCAGGCAAGGCAAGGCAGGCAAGGCAGGCAAGGCACGGCAGGTAAGGCAGGCAAGGCAAGGCAAGCAAGGCAAGGCAGGCAAGGCAGGCAAGGCACGCAAGGCAAGGCGGGCAAGGCAAGGCAGACAAGGCAAGGCAGGCAAGGCAAGGCAGACAATGCAAGGCAGGCAAGGCAAGGCAGGCAATTCACGCAAGGCAAGGCATGCAAGGCAGGCAAGGCAGGGCAGGCAAGGCAAGACAGGCAAGGCAAGGCAAGCAAGGCAAGGCAGGCAAGGCAAGGGAGGCAAGGTAGTCAAGGCGGTGAATTCAAGGCAAGTCAGGCAAGGCAGGCAAGGCAAGGCAGGCAAGGCAATCAGGCAAAAAAAGGCAGAAAAGGCAGGCAAGGCAAGGCAATGCAGGCAAGGCCGCAAGGCCGCAAGGCAAGGCAGGCAAGGCAAAGCAGGTAAGGCAAGTCAAGGCAGGCAAGGCAGGCAAGGCAAGGCAAGGCAGGCAAGGCAGGCAAGGCAGGCAAGGCAAGGCAGGCAAGGCAAGGCAGGCAAGGCTAGGCAGGCAAGGCAAGGCAAAGCAAGCAAGTCAAGGCAGGCAAGGCAAGGCAGGCAAGGCAGGCAGGCAAGGCAGGCAAGGGCAGGCACGCAAGGCAGGCAAGGCAGGCAGGCAAGGCAGGCAGGCAAGGCAGGCAAGGCAGGCAGGCAAGGCAGGCAAGGCAGGCAGACAAAGCAGGCAAGGCAGGCAGGCAAGGCAGGCAGGCAAGGCAGGCAGGCAAGGCAGGCAGGCAAGGCAGGCAGGCAAGGCAGGCAAGGCAGGCAGGCAAGGCAGGCCGGCAAGGCAGGCAAGGCAGGCAAGCAAGGCACGCAAGGCAGGCAGGCAAGGCAGGCAGGTAAGGCAGGCAAGGAAGGCAGGCAAGGCAGGCAAGCCAGGCAGGCAAGGCAGGCAGGCAAGGCAGGCAAGGCAGGCAGGCAGGGCAGGCTCGGCAGGCAGGCAAGGTAGGCAGGCAGGCAGGCAGGGCAGGCAAGGCAGGCAAGGCCAGGCAGGCAAGGCAAGGCAGACAAGGCAGGCAAGGCAAGGCAAGGCAGGAAAGGCAGGCAAGGCAAGGCAGGCAAGGCAAGGCAGGCAAGGCAGGCAAGGCAAGGCAGGCAAGGCAAAGCAGGCAAGGCAGGCAAAGCAAGGTTGGCAAGGCAGGCAATCAAGGCAGGCAAGGCATCCAGGCAGGCAGGCAAGGCAGGCAAGGCAGGCAGGCAAGGCAGGCAAGGCAAGGCAGGCAAGGCAAGGCAGACAAGGCAGGCAAGGCAAGGCAAGGCAGGCAAGGCAAGGCAGGTAAGGCAAGGCAGGCAAAGCAGGCAAGGCAAGGCAGGCAAGGCTGGCAAGGCAGGCAAGGCTGGCAAGGCAGGCAAGGCAAGGCAGGCAAGGCAATCATGGCAAGGCAGGCAAGGCAAAGCAGGCAAGTCAGGCTAGGCAAGGCAGGCAAGGCAAGGCTGGCAAGGCAAGGCAGGCAAGGGAAGGCAGGCAAGGCAAGGCAGGCAAGGCAAGGCAGGCAAGGCAAAGCAGGCAAGGCAGGCAAAGCAAGTTAGGCAAGGCAGGCAATCAAGGCAGGCAAGGCAAGGCAGGCAAGGCAGGCAAGGCAAAGCAGGCAAGGCAGGCAAGGCAAGGCAGGCGAGGCAGACAAGGCAAGGCAGGCAATTCAGGCAAGGAAAGGCAGGCAAGGCAGGCAAGGCAAGGCAGGCAAGGCAAGGCAGGCAAGGCAAAGCAGGCAAGGCAAGGCAGGCAAGACAGGCAAGGCAGGCAAGGCAAGGCAGGCAAGGCAGGCAATGCAAGCAGGGCAAGGCAGGCAAGGCAAGGCAGGCAAGGCAGGCAAGGCAAGGCAGGCAAAGCAGGCAAGGCAAGGCATGGCAGGCAAGGCAGGCAAGGCAAGGCAGGCAAGGCAGGCAAAACAAGGCAGGCAAGGCAAGGCAGGCAGTGCAGGTAAGACAGGCAATTCAAGGCAGGCAAGGCAACGCAGGCAAGGCAGGCAAGGCAAGGCAAGGCAGGCAAGGCAAGGCAGGCAAGGCAGGCGAGGCAAGGCAGGCAAGGCAAGTCAAAGGAGGCAAGGCAAGGCAAGGCAGGCAAGGCAGGCAAGGCAAGGCAAGGCAGGCAAGGCAGGCAAGGCAGGCAGGCAAGGCAGGCAAGGCAAGGCAGGCAAGGCAAGGCAAGGAAGGCAGGCAAGGCAGGCAAGGCAAGGCAGGCAAGGCAGGCAGGCAGGCAGGCAGGCAAGGCAGGCAAGGCAAGGCAGGCAAGGCAAGGCAGTCAAGGCAGGCAAGGCAGGCAAGGCAAGGCAGGCAAGCCAGGCAAGGCAAGGCAGGCAAGGCAAGGTAGGCAAGGCATGCAAGACAAGGCAGGCAAGGCAAGGCAGGCAAGACAGGCAGGCGAGGCATGCAGGCAAGGCAGGCAGGGAAGGCAGGCCAGGCAGGCAGGCAAGGCAGAAAAGCAGGCAGGCAAAGCAGGCAAGGCAGGCAGGCAATGCAGGCAAGGCAGGCAGGCAAGGCAGGCAAGGCAGGCAGGCAGCAAGGCAGGCAGGCAAGGCAGGCAAGGTAGGCAGGCAAGGCAGGCAAGGCAGGCAGGCAAGGCAGGCAAGGCAGGCAGGCAAGGCAGGCAAGGCAGGCAGGAAAGACAGGCAGGCAAGGCTGGCAAGGCAGGCAGGCAAGGCAGGCAAGGCAAGGCAGGCAAGGCAGGCAAGGCAGGCAGGCAAGTCAGGCAAGGCAGGCAGGCAAGGCAGGCAGGCAAGGCACGCAAGGCAGGCAGGCAAGGCAGGCATGGCAGGCAGGCAAGGCTGGCATGCAAGCAAGGCAGGCAAGGCAGACCGGCAAGGCAGGCAAGGCAGGCAAGGCAGGCAAGGCAGGCAGGCAAGACTGGCAAGCAAGGCAGGCAAGTCAGGCAGGCAAGGCAGGCAAGTCAGGCAGGCCAGGCAGGCAAGGCAGGCAAGGCAGCAGGCATGGCAGGCAAGGCAAGCAAGGCAACCAAGGGAAGGCAGTGAAGGCAGGCAAGGCAGGCAAGGCAAGCAAGGCAGGCAATGCAGGCAAGGCAGAAAAGGCAGGCAAGTCAGGAAAGGCAGGCAAGGCAGGCCAGGCAGGCAGGCCAGGCCAGGCAGGCAGGCAGGCCAGGCAGGCAGGCCAGGCAGGCATGCCAGGCAGGCAGGCCAGGCAGGCAGGCAGGCCTGGCAGGCAGGCAGGCAGGCCAGGCAGGCAGACAGGCCAGGCAGGCAGGCAGGCAGGCCAGGCAGGCAGCCAGGCCAGGCAGGTAGGCAGGCAGGCCAGGCAGGCAGGCTGGCCAGGCAGGCAGGCCAGGCAGGCAGGCAGGCTGGCAGGCAGGCAGGCAGCTACTAGATGGCAGTGATGACAGTGTTCTGGCGACATCTAGTAATAATGGAGAGTATAATACAGATATAAGAAAAATAAGTGTTTGAATTGAATTCGCCAGGTAGTGTAATGGATATCACGCTGAGGTACAGACTCAAAGATCCGGGTTCGAATCCCGTCCAGGCATTTATTTTTCTTATCATACCACATATATATATATATATATATATATATATATATATATACACAGTATATCAATTTGGTATTCATACATAGGCATTTTTATTAATAAAAATCTAATTTTCAGAAAGTTTTTAAAAGTAAAGAAAAAATATTTATTGTGGTTTGAAGGAAAACACTAAGTTATATATAAACATGTAGTTCAAAGCTTAATTATAGAATAAACATAATTTTATAAAAATAAATAATCAATATTACACCCAAATACAAGCCAATTTGCTATTCATACACTAAAGAAAACACTGAAGTGTATTTGCTTGTCTAACTTGCTTAAACATTAATGCAACATGATAAGTTGTGTATTTGTTTACATCTGCCTACTGTGCTGGTTGTGTACACTGGCAGTCAGTCGCCTCCAAAATGGGTAAATGTAAAGAACTCAGTTCTGATCTCACGGATACAATTGTAAATCTTGCACTTAAGGGATATTCTTTGAGAAAAATAGGGCGACTGATAGGCAAATGTCATGCAACAGTTCTGTATATACTAAATAAATTCAAGTATAAAGGTTCAGTAGAGAATGTTCCGATAAAACCTAAACAAAAGAAGTTAAGTGAAAAGGAGGAGAGAACCATTGTGAGACAAGTGAAATTCAACCCCAGAATTAGTGCTCCAAAATTGCGGTTTCTATTGGTAAAAATGTATGTACTGAGAATGTTCGGAAGGTGTTACCCAGAAATGGCTATCATGGAAGAATGACTAGAAAAAGGTCGTATGTAAGTAAGAAGAACCGTGTTGTAAGACTACAGTTTTCAAAAGCACATGTAAATAAGGGGTAGGAATTTTGGAATAATGCTCTCTGGTCTGATGAGACTAAAATCAACCTGTTCGGTTCAGATGGCGTTCATAGAGTCAGGAGAAAAGCCAATGCGGATAATGATGTGACCAATACAACACCTACAGTAAAATATGGGGGTGGGTCTATAATGTTGTGGGGGTGTATGTCGGCAAAAGGTGTTGGCAATATACAGTTCATTGACAATGTTATGGACAAATTTGTGTATAACGACATTTTTCGTAAGAATGTTAAACAAAGTGGAGCAAAATTGGATACGCTCCCTACGTACATGTTCCAACTAGATAGCGACCCCAAACATACGGAGGACTTAAATAAGACTTGGTTGATATGGAACGTGCCAAAGCAATTGAAAACCCCTCCTCAATCTGCTGACTTAAACCCTATAGAACATTTATGGGCGTTTTTGAAACCTAGGGTCCACAGCAGAAATCCTTCTTCCAAAGAAGAATTGAAGAAGGTGGTTACTGAAGAATGATGTAAAATCAGTCCTCAGATATGTGATAGGCTTGTTAGATCAATGCAGCGTAGGTGTCAAGTTCTTATTAAAGCTAAAGGTTACCCTACAAAGTATTTAGGACAGTTCTTTCTTTTTTTCCCATTCTGACTGTATGAATAGAAAAGTGACTATAAAATTTACAACTTTTAAAGTTTTTTATATATATTATACGTTAAATGTTTATAGAATTTGTTGATTTGTATATATTATGTAAAGAAGTACACCTGAAAATATTTAGTTAATGGCAAAATATAATTGCAATATTCTGAGAATTAAAATTGTGCTTTTTCAATTATAAAATCTAAGTGTATGAATAACAAATTGACATACTGTGTACAGTTATAACAATTTTTTTTAAGTTTAGGCTGAGTGATTTAGTTTCGTTTCCCAATGCTCGATTCTATCCTTAGTCATTAATACGAATTTTTGTAAGTCTGTTTAGGAAAACTTCCTGGAATCATTAGAATTGTTTTGTAATTTCTATTAATCCTTACATTAGCAATGCATTCAAAAAGATACATTGGCTTAATTCATTTAAAATTTTTAATAAAGCAATGGAAAAATCAATCAGTATAAATTATTTAAGTTTGTGTCAAATTATACAACATTATATAGTCCACCGCTGTGGTCTCCAGGTAGCGTGCTGCCTTGTCACGCAGTATGCCCGCGTTCGATCCCCGGTCGGGACAAGTTTCCAGGGTGAGGTCTTTTTTCGGGCGTTTTCCTCACTTGTAAGACAAATGTCAGGAAACGTTAAGGCCCAACCGGTCCTCGAACATCATATAGCCTTCATAATCATCATCGTTCATATTCGCCTTAGATTAAGCTTAGGTTCAAGTACTCTCCTGGCGCACCACTGCCATAAACATTATCCATCATACCATCGGAGCATCGTTACCCCGCTACTGTTGTGTTGTAGATATTGTTTCCATTTGTTCTTTATACAATAATTATATATACACACGTGACCTACCACAGTAGAATGTCAGTTTCTTGATAATGTAAAATTATAACTAGGTTACAGGGTGAAGGCAGCAATGTTGCCTTTATCCAGCCGTTAACAACTGTATGTCCAACGCTGTGGACTCGAGGTAACGTGCTACTGTCGTGTTGTAGACATTGTTTCCATTTGTTCTTTATACAATAATTATATATACACACGTGACCTACCACAGTAGAATGTCAGTTTCTTGATAATGTAAAATTATAACTAGATTACAGGATGAAGGCAGCAATGTTGCCTTTATCCAGCCGTTAACAACTGTAAGTCCAACGCTATGGTCTCGATGGAACGTGCTACTGTCGTGTTGTAGACATTGTTCCGATTTGTTCTTTATACAATAATTATATATACACACGTGACCTACCACAGTAGAATGTCAGTTTCTTGATAATGTAAAATTATAACTAGATTACAGGATGAAGGCAGCAATGTTGCCTTTATCCAGCCGTTAACAACTGTAAGTCCAACGCTATGGTCTCGATGGAGCGTGCTACTGTCGTGTTGTAGACATTGTTTCCATTTGTTCTTTATACAATAATTATATATACACACGTGACCTACCACAGTAGAATGTCAGTTTCTTGATAATGTAAAATTATAACTAGATTACAGGATGAAGGCAGCAATGTTGCCTTTATCCAGCCGTTAACAACTGTAAGTCCAACGCTATGGTCTCGATGGAACGTGCTACTGTCGTGTTGTAGACATTGTTTCCATTTGTTCTTTATACAATAATTATATATACACACGTGACCTACCACAGTAGAATGTCAGTTTCTTGATAATGTAAAATTATAACTAGATTACAGGATGAAGGCAGCAATGTTGCCTTTATCCAGCCGTTAACAACTGTAAGTCCAACGCTATGGTCTCGATGGAACGTGCTACTGTCGTGTTGTAGACATTGTTTCCATTTGTTCTTTATACAATAATTATATATACACACGTGACCTACCACAGTAGAATGTCAGTTTCTTGATAATGTAAAATTATAACTAGGTTACAGGATGAAGGCAGCAATGTTGCCTTTATCCAGCCGTTAACAACTGTAAGTCCAACGCTATGGTCTCGATGGAACGTGCTACTGTCGTGTTGTAGACATTGTTTCCATTTGTTCTTTATACAGTAATTATATATACACACGTGACCTACCACAGTAGAATGTCAGTTTCTTGATAATGTAAAATTATAACTAGGTTACAGGATGAAGGCAGCAATGTTGCCTTTATCCAGCCGTTAACAACTGTAAGTCCAACGCTATGGTCTCGAGGGAACGTGCTACTGTCGTGTTGTAGACATTGTTTCCATTTGTTCTTTATACAATAATTATATATACACACGTGACCTACCACAGTAGAATGTCAGTTTAATAATAATAATAATAATAATAATAATAATAATAATACTTTATTTATTCTGACAGAGTTAAGGCCATAAGGCCCTCTCTTCCACCCAACCAGCACAAATACAAATAAATATTCCACAAATATAGATATACACTATACTAATTATAAACAGTTAAAGATACAATAAATGTAGCAATGTAAATGTCATGTACAAACAACATTTTATAGGGTAATAACAATAATGATACGATAATAATAATAATAATAATAATAATCTTAATAATGTAAAATTATAACTAAGTTACAGGATGAAGGCAGCAATGTTGCCTTTATCCAGCAGTTATCAACTGTAAGTCTAACGCTATGGTCTCGAGGGAACGTGCTACTGTCGTGTTGTAGACATTGTTTCCATTTGTTCTTTATGCAATAATTATATATACACACGTGACCTACCACAGTAGAATGTCAGTTTCTTGATAATGTAAAATTATAACTAGGTTACAGGATGAAGGCAGCAATGTTGCCTTTATCCAGCCGTTAACAACTGTAAGTCCAACGCTATGGTCTCGAGGGAACGTGCTACTGTCGTGTTGTAGACATTGTTTCCATTTGTTCTTTATACAATAATTATATATACACACGTGACCTACCACAGTATAATGTCTGTTTCTTGATAAAGTAAAATTATAACTAGGTTACAGGGTGAAGGCAAGCAATGTTGCCTTTATCCAGCCTTTAACAATTGTATGTCCAACGCTATGGTCTCGAGGGAACGTGCTACTGTCGTGTTGTAGACATTGTTTCCATTTTATACAATAATTATATATACACACGTGACCTACCACAGTAGAATGTCAGTTTCTTGATAATGTCTAATTATAACTAGGTTACAGGGTGAAGGCAGCAATTTTGCCTTTATCCAGTCGTTAACAACGCTGTGGTCTCGAGGTAACGTGCTGCTTTGTCACGCAGCGGACCCGGGTTCGATTCCCGGTCGGGACAGGCTCCTGGGTGAGGGTTTTTCGCTTTTTTTTCTCACCTGTAAGACAACGGTCCCCGAAAATCATCCGGCCATTATCATCCTTATCCTTATCATTATCATCATCGTCCTTCATCGGTAAGGAAAGCAACGGTAAGGTACCATTCCTATAATTCCCTAGTAAAGATGCAAAGCATAACATGAAAATGCAGTGAAAGATCTGCCCTCGGGCAGAATTACTATGGAATGGAATGGAGCACCTGTAACACATTTTACGTCCTTATTCCAGTGTTTAGGTATTTTAAAGGTCATCTCTAGGCATTTTATAGGTCCTAAACTTCCAATCCTAATTACAGACATTATTTTCATTATTGATAATTAATTGTTTAGTTTGTAATATCATTGTAATGTTTCGTATTTAAATGATCTTAACTCCACCTGACTAAATAAATAAAATAGAAATAAATTATTCATCTTTCTCCATTTATTTATTCTAAGTACATAGGTAATTTATCTTTCTCCTTCTTCGTCTTTTTATTCCCAATCAACATATGATGAAATCTCAGAGGTTGGTTACAATTACGCCAATACCAGGAGAGAACGCCAGAAATGTCTGAAATGACAACCTGGGGCAATGAATAAAAAAATTGCATTATGTAATAATAACTTACGGTTATAAATTATTTGTTTTCACTGCAGTCGGACACATTTAAATAAGCTACCAGAACAAATTGAGTTTCGCCAATCAAAGGGTAAATCATTTTCCACAGAGTTCTCATTTAACTTTAATTGTTTAAGAGACAAAATACAAAACAAATCAGTAGTTTATTTTGTAGTTATTGTAAAAAAATAATAAAAATAATAGTACAAATATTATTATTATTATTATTATTATTATTATTATTATTATTTTACGTAGCAGAATAAAGCCTTGTCGCTAATAACCAGTTAGATAAAGTTAAAAATTATGTTTGTAACTAAGATAAATATTTAAGTAAATTTATAAATTATTACGTACGAGACCTACAATATAATCAGATACATAAAAATATATTTATTTATTCAAAATTTAAGATACAAAGAAAATGGAATAAAATGTACTTCAAAACCGAACTACTAATGAAATCTAATAAATTTTATTAAATAACAGTACATACACGATGAACTCCCAAGTTTCGATCAAAGGAAGTACAATATATGATTGGTTTTTCCATTCCTACTCATCCCTGAGATCTACTCAAAAGCGGAACAAATTCAGATGCGTTTTAGTAACGTTGATGCGTTATACCAATATGTCTATCGAAATTGGCGTAAACGTTTCAAATAGTTTGATTCTCTCTTTATTCCCCAAGCCCCCTGTAAGTACTGAAACTATGTACACAATTATTATCATTAATGAGGATGTTTCTCTTCCGTCAACTAGTTTTATATCTTACATTATAGGTATCTTTTCACGTGCCACACGCCACTCGGGTTTTTAAGTGGCACTACCTGTCGGGAGAGGGATTTTAAACACGATAACAAATGAAATGTTGAAATATGGAGGAATACAACTGATTAATGAACTACAGAAGATATTCCAAAATATCATAATAAGCGGTACCACCCCACTAGAATGGAAATCGAGTATAACTATCCCAATATTTAAAAAGGGTGATAAAACTAAACCAGAAAATTATCGTGGAATTACATTACTTAATAGTTCTCTAAAAGTATTCACAAAAATATTAAACAATAAATTAAACGCATTAATCCATATTAAAGAACAACAACAAGGATTTCGGAAAAATAGATCCACATTAGATGCAATTTACATAGACAAATTGTGGAAAAATCATGGGAATTCAATAAACCAGTATTCTTATGCTTCATAGATATGAAGAAAGCTTTTGATAGAGTACAGCTTGAAGATGTTGTACATATCTTGAGAGAGAATGAAATTCCTAATGAACTGATTAGAGCAATAATATCAATTAACACACTGCAAAACAGTAATCAAAGTAAAAGAACAGCAAACTGAAGAAATAACGCTCACAAAGGGCATCAGGGAAGGTGACTCTTTAAGTCCATTCTTATTTAATATTATAATGGATACAATTATTGAAAACATACCACCACGTTTGGGTTATAAAATGGGAAACACTAGATTTCACTTAATATGTTACGCAGATGATGTCGTTCTCCTTTCAGAATCTGAAGATAATTTACAAAGATCTTTACATCAATTTAGTATAAATGCCAAAAAATACAATATGGAAATTAACACGAATAAGACAAAATGCTTAACAATATCAAAAGTACCAGTAAGATGCAAATTAGAAGGGAAAGAAAAATCATAGAACAAGTGTCAGAATTTAATTATTTAGGTGTAGTAATAACAAACACTAAAAATTTAATAAAAGAAGTAAAGAAACAAGCTGTAAAGCAGCACAAATATCAGGATCTATGAAAGATTTAATTTGGCACAACAAACATATGTCAATAGAAAGCAAAACCCGCATATACAAAATGATAGTTCGACCAGTTATCGTATATACAGTTACCTGTAATAATTAATTTTTCTCTATTTATTTAATTTTATACTATGTCATTAATCTTTTCCTCGTTTTTTTATATATCTTGTAGATATTATATATTTAATTCGTTAAATTTAGAGTAAATCAAAATACATTATAAATATTAATTGTATTGTATTCATAACTTGTAATCGTTTATACATATACATATTGTAATTTAGATTTAAGACTTTTCTTTTGTATTTTTTTAAACCTGGTTGAGTGGTAGACAAGGCCTTAAGGCCTTAACTCTGCCAGGTAAAATAAAGCTATTATTATTGTTATTATTATTATTATTATTATTATTATTATTATTATTATTATTATTATTATTATTATTATTATTATTATTATTATTATTATTATTATTATTATTATTATTATTATTATTATTATTATTATTATTATATGGAGCAGAAACTAGAGCTGATACAACAAAAACTAAACAAATAATAAGCACATGCGAAATGAAAATCTTAAGAACTATTCAGGGGAAAACATTATTTGATAAAATACACAACACAGAAATTAGGGACAACTGCCATATTCAAGACATAGCCAAATTTATTATAGATAGACGAAAATATTGGAAGGGTCATATAGAAAGAATGGAAGAAAACCGGCTTGCAAAAAGAGCTAAAGAAGATAGACCAATGGACGGGAGAAGAACAAGAGGAAGACCTGCCCAGAGATGGATAGACAGTGAATGTACATCCAGTACGTCTTCCTCCAAGGAGTGATTTTGGAAATAAACAGGATGAAAATCCTACAAATTAAGTTTAAGAAGAAGAAAAAGATCGTACACATACATATTTGACCATGCAAGGACATGAAGGGCCTCCCGAATGAGCGATCAGCTCAATGTCAGGGCCTCCTCAGCAACAACACAATATGAAGACGAAATAAGCCATTCATACTAAACTTGGCGAATACGATAATGATTTTGATGGCCAGATGATATTCCGGGACTGTTTGGGTCTTAAAGATTCGTGACATTTGTCTAATAGCTGAGGAAAAAACACGGAAAAAGAAACATCACCCAGGAAACCTGTTGCTATCGGGGATCGAACCCTAGCCTGCTGCGTTCGAGGCAGCGATGCTATCCCGATTCCACAGCGGTGGTTAATGAGGATGTTTCAGATTCATGAAACCATCATCATAGCTGATTACGACTAGGACTTGGTCCGGAAGATTCGCCTATATTTATCAACGGTAGAGAGCCAGCGCAGATATTATTCTGAATACAAATCGCGACAGAGCAAAGGTGCATATATTCTCTCCATTAGACCTATATTAAATGCAGGGGTAACAGACAGCAAATTTGGAACCATTTTTTCATATAAACGTCATAATTAGCTGACATAAGAGCAAACATCCCGTCATAATGACTGCATAATTCAAATTAATAATTCTTATTATCACAGTTTCAATACCTACAATGAACTCGTAGATTGAAGAGAGAACAATTTGAGATATGTCCTGGAGGTGAACCTAGCAATAGTAACAAACAATAATGATGATTAAAATATATATGCAGTCAATATACCCATTTCACCAATTAATGTTTTAAAATGGTCAACAAGTTTCTACAGCCAAGCTGTCATTCTCAAGACCAGATATGAGTCAATATCTGGTCTTGAGAATGACAGCTTGGCTGTAGAAACTTGTTGACCATTTTAAAACATTAATTGGTGAAATGGGTATATTGACTGCATATATATTTTAATATTTTATCACCAAGAAGATCACTTGTGTATTAAATAATGATGATAATCATAAATGTTTTACTTAAAGTGGCAGATTTAAGGCCATATGTCCTTTGTATTGTAAATTACATTTTATGAAAAGTAATGCCACGAGTGATTTCCAAATTATCGATAAACTCACGACTCACGAAGTGAGGAGTGAATTTATCTACAAAATTTGGAAATCAAGAGTGGCATTTGTTAGGACTATTTAACGAATAAAATTAAGCTGTTTACTCACAAATCATTGTTTAAATATAGTTATTTTAAAATATTTACATATTTAATTTAAACGGCGATGCTGGAAAACAAATGAGAAACTTAATTATATTTCACTTGTTCATCACTGCAACCAGATCATATTATTTATTGCCAAACGATCGCAATATTGTAATAATGCACCCTAGTGGAGAAAAAGTGAAACACATCGAACTGTATATTAATTAATTTCTGATGTCCTATGATGTAAATATGTCAATTATATTTTTTCTGGAAAGTTTTTACCTGGGAAATAATACGACGTATTATTTTAAGAAAGTGCAAACAGCGGTTTCTTTTTTTATGTTATAATCAATTGCTACAAATGTTGTTATATTATATCCAGGAGGCACTATCTGGTTACCTCGTGCACTATCTATATATATATATATATACAGTCTGGTTGCCATATGCATTCTAGAATTCTTACATCTTAATATATAAATTGTTATATTCTTCGTATTTCTTAGAGAGTCAGTCACTGCAAAGTTATGGTCTGACCTATTCAGAATGTTAAAAAGGGAGCTTGATTTTAAAATGATAAAATTATATTGATAAAATCGAGGTGAAAAGCGACTGTGAATGGTTGTAGATAAAAATGCATTAAAATGTGATTGGTCATTGACTCCCATTTGGGGCTGAGTTAAATAGTCCTGCAAAACCAACTTTAAAAGAATGCATATAACCTCCCACAAACACATAGAAAATACAATGCAAGATTATTCAATTAAGACAACTTAATATAACAATTGAATATATAATAAACTAGCTAACACGCTGCTACGCTTAAACAAATGACGTATTTTTATTTGAAGAGAAAAATTATACGCTCAGACCGGGACTTGAACCCGGGACCCTTGGTTCTCTAGACCAAGTGCTCTACCAACTGAGCTACCTGAGCAAGTACCGATCTAAACGCAAATCTTTCTCTATATACATTGTAATTCCCGTATAATTTTTCTCTTCAAATATGATTTATTCATCATTGAGATGTACGAAATCAATAATAATAACATGGAAAAAGCCGTACTGGCTGTAATGTATAATTCCCAAATATGTCTTCTTAATAAAAGGAGCCGCCTTTTGCAAGATAGAAGCATGGCTTCATAGCATTTGGTGGACGGGAATTACAATGTATATAGAGAAAGATTTGCGTTTAGATCGGTACTTGCTCAGGTAGCTCAGTTGGTAGAGCACTTGGTCTAGAGAACCAAGGGTCCCGGGTTCAAGTCCTGGTCTGAGCGTATAATTTTTCTCTTCAAATATGATTTATCCATCATTGAGATGTACGAAATCAATAATAATAACATGGAAAAAGCCGTACTGGCTGTAATGTATAATTCCCAAATATGTCTTCTTAATAAAAGGAGCCGCCATTTGAAAGATAGAAGCATGGCTTCATAGCATTTGGTGGACGGGAATTACAATGTATATAGAGAAAGATTTGCGTTTAGATCGGTACTTGCTCAGGTAGCTCAGTTGGTAGAGCACTTGGTCTAGAGAACCAAGGGTCCCGGGTTCAAGTCCCGGTCTGAGCGTATATTTTTTTCTCTTCAAATATGATTTATCCATCATTGAGATGTACGAAATCAATAATAATAATAATAATAAGTATTTTTATGTTTAGTTGAATAAGTGAAAAATAGTTATAAATTTATATCGTAATTATTTTAGATAATCCATGCTGATTGGCCGGCGTTGCAAGGGAATCTACTTATTCCAATCCCTTTGGCATAAATTAGCTGAAAGACAAAAATGGTTATTGAGCGTATCCGCAAAAGAATACCGTCGCGCTGCTCCGCTTGCCCCGGAAATCCAGTCATCCTGATCTTCTTGGCATCAATGAGCTGAAAAATAAAAATGGTTATTATGAGTTATCCGTAAAAGGTAGACAATGCTGTCGCGAACCTTTTTTGTGTTTTTTTAGTTATTTAATTATTTGTACATATGGTGATTGTATTATGGTTTAGGTAGCGTAAGCCATTTAAGCGTCCAAAGATTTCCGAAAAACTCGTTTTTGACTACAAAGGTTGATTTTTAAGGGTGAAACGGTTGAGTGTATTACTGTGTTGTAAGAGTTGTAACAACTCTCCTAAGCCTGAAACCTTTCCGGGAAACTCCTGAACATTGCAAAAAAACACATCACAATCGATTGAACGGTATGACATCGCATAAAATACGAACAAACAAATGAACATTGATTTATTATATATTAGTTAGCTTCTATTTTCTTATTAGATTTATGTCTCTCGTTGAGACATGGGTGCCCCTCCCACATCGGGAAGTATCTTAACCATTCTAATTCTGTTACACTTGTTTCCCTACACGTGGTCAACATTCCTACTAAATGAGGCATTTAGTAGGCAACTAGAGTTTTTCTAGGATGGATGATGGTCCGTACAGTTTTGCATAGAGGTATTTTTATTAAGGCTTGCGGTTCTTTCACGAGCGTGAAAATCTTCAGACTAGGGACCTATGGCTAAAGTCCCTACCGAAAAAAATCTTCCTTGGATTTTTCCATCCTAAAAGATCAATCAATCTCGGCTGGGTTTGAACCCGCGATCTTTGAGATTAAAGACAAATAAAATAACCACTAGACCACCGAGGACGTCAATCTTTATATACGTATATAAATGAGTGACTGTGAGTCGGTCTGTCCTTCATTGACTCAAAATCTGATTGACCCATTTGAATAGTTTTTTTTCAATTTTTCCTGGGAGAATTAATTTATAAAATATTACCGTATGTACAATAGGATTCTGACATCTCTTCTTCCTCTACGAAAATAATGTAATATTTCCTTTGGTAATCTACTCTCTTCCATTCTTTCTACATGTCCTTCCCACTGTTTCTTGTTATTAGGCATATTTTCTTTTGTGGAGTATATCTTCAGTTCTTCACAAATATCATCGCTTCTTATCTAGTCCATTCTAGTATACCCTTTGACTGTTCTTAAAAATTTGATTTTACTTTCCTGTTTGGTAATGATGATCCAAGATTCGCTCCCATATAAAAGGACATGAAATGCCATTGTTTTATAAAATTTTAATTTTGATTGTTTATGGGCTTTATTATGCAATGTTCTATTTATTGTGCCACACATAGCTTGGAACTGTGGAGTTTTGTGTTCAATATTTTAATCATATGCATAGCTGATATTACATCCTAAATAGTTAAGGTGGGATACTTGTTGAATTATTTCGTCTCTAATTATTATTTTTGCGCGCAGAGTGTTTCTTGCACAAAATGTCATTACTTTTGTTTTACTTACTGAAATATTAAAATTATAATCGTTGCTTATTGTATTCAGTTTATGAGAGGCCAATTGTAGTATATCTTCATCATGGTGTAATAAGACTAAATCATCGGCGAAAATTAAGTTGTTAATACTTGTGTTATTGTTCCATTATTTGTATTTGAACCATTTATATTTCACTGTGTATACAGTGAAATATAAATGGTAAACATTGTTTAGTCTGGCCCAATACAGTTTTATCTGTTTATGACGTCACACTGAGTCATTAGGTTGTAAGTTGCTAGTTCTCTTAAAATGCCTAAATGGAGAGAGACTGAAGTACTCCTGGTATTGTATAAATCAATGTAGCAATATTGTTAATTATAAATAAATAAATATCCTCAACTCGTGTCCAACTCAGGGTCGGGTCAAGGGATGAAATGAGATGAAATTCTATATTTATAGAGGTCTGTAACGACAAGGATGCCGGCAGACCACTCCTGACGCACCGTCACACGGGCGGATGAATGGAATGAAACGAAATGGATGAGATGAGTATGGAGAAATGGTGGAATTAAATTTGTGGCAGGGGAAAACGGGAAAACCTCGAGAAAAAACCTTCCCAAGCTCCGTTTCGTCCACCACATGGAATGGCCGAGACTCGACTAACCGCTTGCGCCACTGAGCCGCCGTATTGTTAATTATAATCTTTGTTAAAATGATTTTTCGACGATGTGTAGAGCGTGAAGAGATGTGGGTTAATACAGTTTGTGCTGTGGATCAGCTGGATGGTCAGATTTTCAATTCAAAACCAGGGAAACGGCATGAATATGGAGAAGACTCACCGCAGGATGATATAAAAATTCCTCTTATTCATAACTCTCTGAAGTGCGGGTAATAACCCGATATATTCAAAATTTATTCCCTTTTACGTAATAAAAAATAGGCAGACACACAAGTGCAAGTTACGTTTAGTGCCAGTGTGTGTGTCCGATTTATTTTTACAATCTTATCGTAAAATACGTTGAATGAAAAGAAAACATCATATGGATATATACCTAATAACCATTTCACGTTTTATGTCTATATTACAATATGTCTGTCTATACTCATATTACAGAGTGTCCCAGAGTGCAATTCAGAACAAGTTAGAAGCTCTTTATCAGGTCAAGTCATTAGCGTTGCAATTCATATCTGAAAGTACCCACAAATTTCGTGAAGAAATTTTAGGTTTAAATTTAGGTTTCAGGTTATTTTAAGTGCCAAAACCAAAGTCATTTAACTCCAAGTGCGACAGTCCTAGAAGGCCCTTGACCTACCAGCCGGCTGCTGGCCTCACATCCATATGTGTTAATCACAGAGGGAGACGATCTTCGAACCAGTGTAGGGTGGTCAGTAAATCGGGTCCCCAGCCGTTATAGCTGCTCTTCTCAACCTGGAGTCGCTACTTATTGTAGCTACCCAAATACCTCATGATGCTGGATGGGCACCGGTTCCACACTGGCCGAAATCCCATGAGAAAATTCCATCCCCCATGGGGACTCGAACCAGCGCAAGTTCCGTAACTCTGGATCAAGGCTTCGTACCTTAACAACTCGGCTACGGCGCGGGACAACCAAAGTCATGGTATCCACGATTTTCTTTTCCAGTAAAACGAAACACAGGATTTTTATTCCCTGAAAATACCACTGACCTCGACCGTGTTAGAATTCGCGCTCCTCGGAACCACTATTCCGCCATAACAATTAAGATTAAAGCTATTTGATAAAGCATATTAAGAAATATATGCTCTTACAATATCGAGGAAGGAGTTTCATAGAATTCCGAGATATAACTTAACATCATGGCGCGATAGGCGTAGAAGGTCCTTGGCCTATCAACCGGCCGCTGGTCTCACTTCCAGATATGTTAATCAAAGAGGTAGAGTGTAGGGATAATGAGGTCAGCATGCCGGGTCTCTCAGCCGTTATAACTGGTTTTGTCAACCTCCTTGAACCGTCTTATTGTAGCTACCTAAATGCCTCACAATCCTGGGTGGGCACCGGTCCCATACTGGCCGAAATTCCATGAGACACTTCTTCCCCTATGGAGACCCGAGCCAGTTCAAGTCCTATAGCTCAGCGTTAAGGCATCTTGCCTTAACCACTCGGCTACGGCGCGAGACATTTCCTAGATATAAGCTCTTCATAATAGGGTTACATACAGTATAGTATGTTAATTATACAAGTGTTTTACCTGGTAAGTCAGTCATCCTCAACTAAGGTATTAAACTTTTTCAAGTTATTCAAAAATGTCAATTTTAGAACAACTTGAATAAGTTTAATAACTTAGTTGAGAACGACTGATTTACCAGGTAAAAAAACTCATATAATTAACATCTTATTACATAACCTTAACGGAGCTTTAACATGAATTTCAAAAGTGTTGATACATATGGTATGTTATCATAAAGTTCAAACTCGCTACATAAAACTTAAGTCTTCTGCATTCGCCTATCTGTTCATCTCACTTTGGTTCAATAATGTTCCTCTCCTCCCTTAAAGTAAGTGTCCATGTTTTGCATCCATGAAATATATCTGGAAGAATAATATTTTTTTAAATATTTTTAGTTTAGCGTTCCTTGAGAGATGTTGGGACGAGCTATGTAATGTATAATAGCATGCATTTCCAGCACTGATTAATTCCTTTGCACACCTCATTCTTGTTTTTAATTATTGCTCCCAGGTATTTGGAGCCAGCCAACTCTTCCAAATCCCCTCACTTGTCATTAACCATACATATCTGTTATATAATGTATTTCTATGTGCGAACATATATTTAGTTTTATTGATTCTTGCTTCCTTCCTAATTTCTTAGTTTTACTTAACAGAGTGTGGGTATTGGCCCTTAATTATTCATTTTTAATTCAAATTTTAATTATTCCTAGGTATCTGAATTTAGCAACTTCTCAAAACTTCCCTAATTTGTCATACACTGTGCATTTCCATTATATAATGTATTACTACGTGTGGCCATTTTTTTGTTTTATTGGTATTTATTAAGAGTCGCAATTTGCTATTGTTATTTAATAGAATTTGCATTTTTAAGGCCTCTTATTGTAAAAAATATTTTATGAAAAGAAAACAATGTTTGATTGTTTCTAGGTAACACAATTCACAAATAATATTTTACAACGTTCTAAATGTTGTGTGTCTAATTATTCATCGTGTCTTAAAGTAACATGTCATCGAAGCAATCAAAATGCTAAAGGAAACAAATGGAGCCACGGAAATCAAATCACAGATTGTTCACAAAAAGTGTTCGGCAAATTTGGACCCATCAGATGAAATGTGAAAGTTACGGTAGTGTTCAAAATGCTTTGAACCAGAATGTGAAAGGTGGCGTTATAGTACAATTCGGAAGAAGATAATGTGAAAGATGGCGTTACAATAGAATTCGGAAGAAGATAATGTAAAAGATGGCGGGCGTTATAGTACAATTCGGAAGAAGATAATGTGAAAGATGGCGTTATAGTACAATTCGGAAGAAGATAATGTGAAAGATGGCGTTATAGTATAATTCGGAAGAAGATAATGTGAAAGATGGCGTTATTGTAGAATTCGGACGAAGATAATGTGAAAGATGGCGTTATAGTAGAATTCGGAAGAATATAATGTGAAAGATGGCTTTATAGTAGAATTCGGAAGAAGATAATGTGAAAGATGGCGTTATAGTATAATTCGGAAGAAGATAATGTGAAAGATGGCGTTATAGTAGAATTCGGACGAAGATAAAGTGAAAGATGGCGTTATAGTAGAATTCGGAAGAATATAATGTGAATGATGGCTTTATAGTAGAATTCGGAAGAAGATAATGTGAAAGATGGCCTTATAGTATAATTCGGAAGAAGATAATGTGAAAGATGGCATTATAGTAGAATTCGGAAGAAGATAATGTAAAAGATGGCGTTATAGTAGAATTCGGAAGAAGATAATGTGAAAGATGGCGTTATAGTAGAATTCGGAAGAAGATAATGTGAAAGATGGCGTTATAGTATAATTCGGAAGAAGATAATGTGAAAGATGGCGTTATAGTAGAATTCGGACGAAGATAATGTGAAAGATGGCGTTATAGTAGAATTCGGAAGAAGATAATGTGAAAGATGGCGTTATAGTATAATTCGGAAGAAGATAATGTGAAAGATGGCATTATAGTAGAATTCGGAAGAAGATAATGTAAAAGATGGCGTTATAGTAGAATTCGGAAGAAGATAATGTGAAAGATGGCGTTATAGTAGAATTCGGAAGAAGATAATGTGAAAGATGGCGTTATAGTATAATTCGGAAGAAGATAATGTGAAAGATGGCGTTATAGTAGAATTCGGACGAAGATAATGTGAAAGATGGCGTTATAGTAGAATTCGGAAGAATATAATGTGAAAGATGGCTTTATAGTAGAATTCGGAAGAAGATAATGTGAAAGATGGCGTTATAGTATAATTCGGAAGAAGATAATGTGAAAGATGGCTTTATAGTAGAATTCGGAAGAAGATAATGTAAAAGATGGCGTTATAGTAGAATTCGGAAGAAGATAATGTGAAAGATGGCGTTATAGTAGAATTCGGAAGAAGATAATGTGAAAGATGGCGTTACAGTAGAATTCGGAAGAAGATAATGGCGTTAGTAGTAATAGTAGTAGAATTCGGAAGAAGTTAACATGAAAGATGGCGTTATAGTAGAATTCGGAAGAAGATATAAGTCTCAGAACTTAGAACTTGCAATAACTGATCGTGGACAAAAGAGAAAATCACGAGGTGGAATATCGGGAAAATGCAGTTGAAGAAGAAATCTCAGAAGAAGGAAAAAGGAAGGAAAGCCGGTGCATTCAGGAGTGGAAAGTCTAAGAGATCGAATAACAAGTTGAATAAGAAGAAATGTGAGAAAATGATCGATAAATGCCTTTCCAAGCATGAGGTTTCAATAGAGAAAAATCTCAATAATGACCGATATCATCAAATTCTAAAAATTAATTAACGTGTATTTAGCCGCCACTATATTTTTGTAAATTTTAAACGTTATTTTATTTATTTTTTCTTTTATTATTTTTATTGCAGAATAAATTAATCATACAATATCAATGCATGATTTTCTTTGTAGACTACTAAATATGCTCAATTATAAAAATGCATGCTATTACGCATTATAGGGTTTCTTGTCGTCCCAAATTCTCCAAAAAATTAAATAAAATGAAAATATATAAAACTGGTATTCTCACAGTTATATGGAGAAGAAATATGGACTCTTATTTTAAGGGAGGAGAAAAGATTAAGAGTATTGATTATAAAGTTCTTAGAAAAATGTTTGGACCAGAGATAAATGAGCAGACAGATGTAAGAAGAAGATTACATATATTTATGGGAAACCAGATATAATAATAGTTAAATATCATATTCTGTGATGGGCAGGGCATATGGCACAAACGAGGAATGAAAGACCGGAATGAAAACTCCTTGTTGGAAAATCAGAGTAAAAGCGTCCTGTAGCAAGAATGAGGTAGGAGAATAAAATTAATCATGATTTGAGGGAAGCAGATTATACAGGTAATGACTGGAAAATATTGGCTCAGGAAAGGGATGTGGGGAGAGCTTGTGTCCGTGCGATCATGAATGTACGGTTATTTAATTAGGTAGTTAGTATTAATATTTTTAAGTGGGTTTATAGTGCATTGCGGGCCTACCTACTGGACACTTATGAGTGTGAAATTTGTGTTTCGTCCTAATGTTGTGTTGCATCGTCGGAGGTCCTGGTTTGAAATGACACTCACTCGAGGAGGCCTCCATGTCTTTGTGGGTGAAAACATTTTTTGACATTTTGATCCAATCTTTAAAATCCCTCTCCCGACAGGTCGTGTCTCTGCAAGGCCCGTGATGAGTGGGGCACGTAAAAGCACGTACACGGTGAGGTTCTAAACCGAGAGAGAGAACAATAATAATAACAATAATAAGTTTTGCTAAATAGTCACGTTCTCTTATAGGCTAAGTCTATTTTTTTTTTTTTTGCAAATATCCCAGGTTGTCTTTCGACGATTCCTGGTGTTCTCTCCTGGCATGGCGTACTTGTAACCCACTTCTGAGATTGGGGCGCCTGGAAGGCGGTGTTACGTTGCGCTGATGATATGATGGGTGATGATGATGATAGTGGTGCGCCAGGAGAGTCCCTAATCCTAAGCTCAATGTAAGATGAATATGAATGACGATTGCGATGGCCATATGATTTCGGGGACCGTTTGGGCCTTAAAGGTTTCCTGACATTTGTCTTACAGGTTAGGAAAAACCCCGATAAAAACCTCGCCCAGAAAAACTGTCCCGGCGGGGATCGAACCCGGGTCCGCTGCGTGACAAGGCAGGACGCTACCTCGAGACCACAGAGGTGGACATAAGTCTAAATGTTGCTACTACAGTTTTACGTGGAATTTGAGGAATAATTTCTGGTTTGTTGCAAACACTCTGTATCCAACGAAATACCATGTCGAGGGATGGGATGAGATGAGCTGATATCCCTATTATTAATGGTCTGTGATATATGATAATGCCGGCTGATAAGGCTTTTCGCATGATCACAGGCGTAGATAAAATGAAATAGATGACATAAGTATGGACAAGGTTTTTGGAACTGGAAAATGGGAGTAACTTCGAGAAAATCCTGTTCTGGCTCTAATTTGTCACCATGGACCCTATATGGAATTTCCAGACTTCTTGAAATGCACAAAAGTTTGAAAATTGGCGTTTAAATTTGGCAAAATTTGTCTAGAATCGGAGATGGAGGACGAGCGTGTAATTACTTGAGCTACATTTTTTAATCAATGCCTCCAGGTTATCATCATGACATTTCTGGTAGGGTTGTAAGGGGTAGTGACGTGTGTATAACCTCTCCTACCCAATTCTCATCCTCACCTTCTCGTGGTACAACCTGTTTTCACAAACGAGGCTCTGAGGACCGAGTCACGGCGGTATAACCGTTCCATCAGGTACTGAGTAAATGCGGTATCCTAATGTCTGTCCAGAGACTAAAAGGTAGCAGCCCTACCACTGAACTACTTAGCGTCGGGCCAGTAACCTGTCCTAAGGAACTTCAAAACTACTTTCAAGTCTCAACACGAAAAAAGCCAGAAGGAATTGAAATATGACGACCCACAGCAAAGAAATATCACTTAGATCTGCTGAAATGAGATATCTTCGGAGGACTGCAGGATACACACTACTAGATCACAAAAAAAATGAAGACATCTTAGAAGAATTACACATGGAATCTTTAGAAAACAAAATTTCTGATTATAAGTCAAGATGGATACAACATGTTCATCGAATGAAAGATCACAGAATACCCAAACTAATGTTAAGATATCAACCTGCAGGAAGAAGAAGACCAGGACGTCCACTCAAAAGACTTCTGGATGGTGTTTCTCTTGAGGCCGAAACAGGTCAACAAATGGCCTAAATTCGTGAATGTACTATGATGATGATGATGACATTTCTGGTATTCTCACCTAGTATGGCGTACTTGTAACCCACTTCTGAGGTTGGAGGGGGGCCTGGAAGGCGGGGTTACGCTGTCCAATAATATGAAAGGTGATGATGATGATGATGATGATGATGATGATGATGATGATGATGATGGTGGTAATGATTGGAGTCCGGATTTTAATGTAATATCAAATCGATAAATATGTACAGCCTTTGAAATAATTGATGGCGCACAGATAACTTTCAAGTCTCAGAACGAAGCCACTGCGCATGATCAGAGATCAGCTATTTGGTTCACAAGTATACAACTATTTGAGAAAATAAATCCGTTCTATTTCGTAGTGTGTCGTGCAATGGGAAACAATTTCCTGTAAATAAGTAGTGCAGTAAATACTGAAAACAAAACAAAGCAAAATAAATCAAACAAAACAAAGAAAATTAATTGAAATAAGGACGAGAGAAAAAAAAAGTATGACAGCAGGATCAAACACGCGACCTCATGCACGGGAAGCAGAAGCCCCCTCCACTAGACCACAAACATATCTCCGAGAAATCGTCTGTATGAAGGAATACAGTACTTCAGGACTTACTTGTATAATGAAATTAGATATTCACTTAATTTAAATTAATCAGACGCATTTTGTATTAGTAATGGAAATAAAAAAATTATTATGTCATGTGTTTTGTAAATAAAGTTATGAGGCGTTAAAAATCGTTATTAATTATATATATATGAACTGTTTCCTTTAATTTATTTATTTCCATATATTCCATTACTTAGTAATTCTGCAATCATATAATTTTCATGCCATGCTTTGCAACTTTACTAGGGAACTGTAGGTGTGGTGGCTTCCGGTTTCTTTCCACACCGGTGAAGAATGATGATGATAATTATGATAATTATAAGGATGATGATATGATGATGGCCGGATGATTTTCGGGGACCGTTAGGCCCTAAGCTTCCTGATATTTATCTTATAGGTGAGAAAAAAACCGAAAAAAATCTCACCCAGGAGCCTGTCCCGACCGGGAATATTTCCACACATATATACAAATTTATTTATATAACGAAGCCTGGTAACATATAGTCATTATGAAAATTAACGACGTTATTAAATAATAGTAAATAAAATACTCTACCTGGCCAGAATCGAACGTGGGCCCGCGTCGTCGGAAAATGAGCATCTTACCTACTCTCCACTAAAGCTAACGATACGAATGCTGCATGAAGAGAGACTTACGCCGTCCGCTTTATACTCAAACGAGTCAGAACATGTAACAACGTACTGGTGTGAATCGCTCTTCAAAACTAACTTTCCATCATCAAGAGTTGCGCCATTGTTTTTTTCAAAGGCTGTAGATAAACTTGCAGCAAAATATAGTAAAACATGTAATTAAATATGTAATAGCAAATATATGTATAATTAAGAATTACTACGCCGGGTATTAGCTAGTAATAATAAGTTATATTTGCATGGATGGATAGAAGTCGATGTACAAACTCGCATTATTTTGATGGCACGCCAGACCTAGAAAGGTCTAGAGCTATGCACACGGCCGCTGGCTCCACATTCACATTTAGGCCTACAATTTACAGAGATGTAGCCAGCAGAGCGGTGGCATCTGGTCAACATGTTGGGTTCTACAGTCGTTATAACTTGATTTCACAATCTGAAGCCTCTACATATTGCAACATCACCCAAATTCCTTACGATGAAGGGTGAGCACAAATCCCATGACTTCAGCGAGACATTAAACCAATAACATTAAAAGTGGTTCTTCCTTGTTTATATTGGATTTTAATACACCAATACCTTCACTAAACGTGTAATGTTCTGCAAAGCAGTATCATTTTCGCGCCGCGCCGGATTATATGTTTTTGCGCGATAGTACGTTTTATCGTACTTACTGCAATGGCGACCATGATTCGAAGTTCAACTTCCTATATTTCGGGGTAGCCAACCTAAATAACTAGACTGTAACATTACATATTACAAACCACGTGTGAGAAGTAAAACATCTGCCCTCTATGTACACTACATACAATGTATATACAAAAAATATCCAAAAGGTAGTGTTAATATACATTACATGAAACAAATCACTGCATTTTAAATGAACTGTACTTTATTTGAAACAATATAAAAAATAAATACGTACTTGCCGACATTTTATCATTGATTGGTGTCACGGCCTCCTGTAGTTTCAACTAATAAACATTGCCCACATTGTTAACGTTAGTCAGTTGTTTGCAAATGAAAGCAAATATTTCCAACAAAGACGTTATTATTTTACTAACTAACTCACTAGTCTTATCAAACTCATAGGTACATGGCCACGCTGACATAAGCTCTCCATACATCCCTATCCTGAGCTAATGTTTCCAATCATTCTCTGAATAATCTACTTCCCTCAAATAATAGTTAATGTTATTCTCCCACCTCTTTCTTGGTCTCCCAACTGAACGTTTTCCCTCTAGTTTTCCTACAAGAAGCTTCCACGAGCGTCTTTCATTCCCCGTTCGTGCCACATCCTGATAATCGCAGACTACTAGACTTAACTGTTATTATTATATCTGACTTCCTATAAAGACCTTGTAGTTCACTGTTATGTAGTTTTCTCCATTCACCTGTCTCCTCATCTCTCTTTTGGTCAAAAATGTTCCTAAGAACTTTATTCTCAAATACTCGTAATCTCCTTTCCTCCCTTAAAGTAAGAGTCCATGTTTCGCATCCATATAATATAACTGGTAGAATAATAGTTTTATACATTTTCAGTTTAACGTTTTTTGAAATGAGTTGGGACGTTAAGAATCTCTGTAATGCATAATAGCATGCATTTTCTGAATTCAGCCTATGTTTAATATCCTTGTGCACCTTATTCCTATTTGTGATTATTGTTCGTAGGTATTTGAATTCAGCCACTTCCTCAAAATTTCCCTCAGTTGTCACTAGCTGTCCATTTCCATTACAGTATATAATGTATTTCCATGTCTACAGTGCCTGAAAATGTAATCAGAATCGTATTCATCTCACGGAGAAAATAAAATTAAACCACGAAAATGCACACTTAAGAATGAAAACACGTCTTGAAAAATTTACCTTTTTGCAAATATATTTTTCAAACCGATTTCGATGAAATTTTCAATTGCTATAAATTATTTTTAGTGTACATTTTTGTAATGCTTCACACAAAAAAGTTTTTTTTATTCAATATACTATAAAATTATAATTTCTGTGAAACGCAAAAGCACATTAACTGAGTTTTACTGTTTTATATAGATTTTGAGATAATTGTCTCCACTTGTTTCGCTCAGATTCCGAGTTTTTGAGAATTTTTAAATGGTTGTTTGATCAATATGATGACCCAAAAAAAAAAAACCGAAAACATTGAGAACAATCTTGCGTTCGCTAGAACGCGCCAGCTTTCCGATTAGACATCTTTCTCGCTTGAAACTCTACACCGAAGTGAACAATGTCACGTGATTTGTTCTCCCTCCAGCACTTCATATCGCGGCCTCGTTGGCGTGAATTTTTGCCCGCCTCCTTTACACATGGCTTATTTCGAACAACTTTCTCTGCAGATACCGCGGAAATACTTAAAAAATAAAATTGAAAGCTCAACACAAGCCCTTTTGTCTACAATTCTCGCATGTTTTCTTCTTACTCTCTTCAGAATAAGATTACAAGGACTTTGCCAAATTTTCAGATGTATTAACTATAAATTATTTTCATTTATTTTTTTCATAATTCATCAATTAGTAAATTAACTAAATTAGACAACTATTAGATTGACTGAAATAATTGTAAAATAGTTTACAATGTCCTGGGAAAGGGTGGGATACTGTTCACGCGATTAATCCGTCGTAACCGGCTAAAGTAGTTTGCCGGTCAAATTCAGATGGCGCACAGGTATAAAATTGCTTCCAAAAATTAACGTTGAGAGGCACCTCTATTCGATTCTCTATGATGTTCACAGTTTCGGTTCTCTATGGTTCTATTGGTTAATTATGTACAAAATATTTGAAGTAAAAATGGCTGTAAAGAAAAACAAATATTATCTTTTAACAATATTACGTAGTATCCAGAACATCAATTTAAATAAAGCTTCCTAAGTGTTGGTAAATATATATTTCAGATTTTCGGCCATATTTAAATGCGTTTTACAGTGCTTCCACGTCATTTTATAAGTCATTTATATATATTTTAAGTCGTCAAAATCAGTGTCATGTTCGTAGTATTTCAACTATGGAATGTGGAATTCTCATAAGTTTAAAAAGCTCAAATAATGTCATTATATGGCATTTCTTTATACATCTTGATTCAAAACAACTGTCGTACGAGAGGACAAAATTAGATTTTTTAATATGGAATAATGTCAGAAAATTCATAGTTTTGATATGTGGATATCAGACTATAATAACTCTGCAGACATTGTGACACTAGATATGGACATTCCAAATTTGATTAAGAAAACTCAATCAATCTAATAAATACATTACACCGTGTATTAATTGCAAATAATGTTTTGAATTGTCGCTCTGCATCTCGATTACAGAAGCTGTATCGGCGGTACAGATATTGGTGACAAAATTTCCTTGAGAGCCATAAACTGTGAAGTGGTGTGACTTATACCCACGAAAACTGACGGACGTAGTTATCCAATCAATTTTACTCAGTAACGTAAACTGATTATATAAATGCATTAATGCATTTAAATTATTTGTTTTACTTCAATTGCGTAAATCAAGTACCCATTATACCTATGTGTATGAAGTTTTCAAAAAGTTTCGGATACTTTTTTCAATGAACTCACGATCTCTCAAGATTTTATTTTCCATACTTTGTAATCAATTTATGATCATCCCGAGATCATTCACGTATTACTTTAAAGAAATATTAGGTTTCGATCGCTATAAATGTCAAAGAAAATTAACAAAACGAATCAAGATGGTTTCTAAGTTCGTTGTTTCTTAATAATGAATATAGTAAAATACTTTAGGGACCAGCTTTTCCAGAAAAAGCAATAAAACAGACTTGAAGTAATGACCATATTAAATAAACGAACGAATGAAGGCGCCAAGCACTTGGAGAAAAGAAATAATGAAGTCAGATACGAAAAACTAAATGAAAAGAAAACTGGAGTTAATAAACTGTTGAGATCTTGTCAGAATGGTTTATTATTCTTTTTTTCATGGTAACAAGTTCTATTCAACACTTAGTGGTGCAAGAACCATATAAAAAATATGATTTTTTAACTTCTCTGAGAAATTGTCTGTCTCTGGATTCTAGTGGTGCTCTAAAAATAATCGTCGTCTATTACGGGGGTTTAACCCGCTACCCTCGGACTAGAAGTGAGCACTGTAACTACTAATCCACCAGGATCGATAAAATAGACTAGAAATTAATATATAAATGTGTTAAAAGTTCATTTACAACGTTTGGATGATGGGGGAAGTAAAAGCAAACTATTTTTATATAACAAAACATTGACAGGTGAACTATTTTTCCGCTAGGTAGCTTTAAGAATAGGTTTATCGATATTACTGGTCGGTTGTGATTTATTATTTTTTAATCAATGCCACCAAGTTGTCGTTACATTTCTGGTATTCTCTCGTGGCATGGCATACTTGTAATCTACTTCTGGAGGTTGGGAAAGCGAGGTTACGTCTTTCCCTACTATATTAAAGATGATTCTGGTGCACCAGAAAAAGCCTTAATCTAAACTTAAACTAATACGGCGAATATTATATTGATGATAATGATGTCCAGATGATGTTCGGAGACCGTTCGGGCTTTAAACATTCCTGACATTTGTCGAACAGGTGAGGAAAATCCACGAAAAACATAACCCAGCAAACTTGACTCGACTGATGAACGAACTTGGGCCCGCTGCGTGACAACACAGCACGCTACCTCAAAACCACAGTAGCGGACTTATGATTTAATATTGTGTCTACAATAAATTGAAAGCAAATCAGGGAATCAAGAAACAGGATTGGCAGCGGGATCGCTATCATGGCCATCAAGATCACTCGAAACTCAACCAACTGGATTCCTTTTGGGAAGGATGTGAAACGTCTTCTGTACGAGACATCGATACCCACGATAGAAGAGCTGGTACCTTGAATGCAGGCTTTCACGGCCGGTAATCATAATGTTGAGTGATTCCGGGTTATGTGGCCGAGGTCCATAGTTGGTGTTGATACCAGATGTTTCGCCCTCAACTGCGGAGGGCATCTTCAGTGGCGAGTGCTTCTAGGCGTGTTTCCTGGTCGGAAGATCTACTTAGAGTGAGCGCTGCGGACGTTGTGGACGTTGTATTAGTGGTGGGTGCAGGGTGAGTGGGCGTGGCTCTTGCTGATTGGCTAATGGTCGTCTCCTTGTTGTCCCTAGTGTTAATGCATTTATTTTCTGTTGATATCAACAGAAAAGAGGAAGGTATCAAACTGGCTAAGGCCTGGTATCATACACTAGAAAAAAGTTTTTTGAGATATCAATTCTGTGTACATTAATTTTGTGTATTTGTTATGGTTTAGGCAGCGTAAGCCATTTAAGCGCCAAAAAGGAACTTTTTTTTACTTTTCCGCTACAAAGGATGGTTTTTAAGAGTGTAGGATCTGAGTATCACAACTCTCTTATAGTCTATGTTCATCCCGGGAATCACCTGAACATTTTGCAAAAAGCCCCATCACAATTGGGTGAACGGTATGGCAGCGCATTAAATACGAACAAACAAACAAATATTTTTATAATACCATTATCAATATCCATATCATTATAATAATAATAATTATTATTATTGTCATTATTAATATTGTCATTATTATTATTATTGTCATTATTATTATTATTGTTGTTATTATTATTGTCATTATTATTATTATTGTCATTATTATTATTATTATTATTATTATTATTATTATTATTGTCATTATTAGTATTATTATTGTGATTATTATTATTGTCATTATTATTATTATTATTATTATTATTATTATCATCATCATTATTATTATTATTATTATTATTATTATCATTATTATTATTGTTATTATTATTATTGTTATTATTATTATTATTATTATTATTATTATTATTATATATTATTATTATTATTATTATTATTATTATTATTATTATTATTATTATTATTCATAGGTATTTGAATTCAGCCACTTCAGCCACTTCTTCAAAATTTCCCTCGATTGTCACTAACTGTCCACATCCATTATATAATGTATTTCTATGCGTAACCATGTATTTTGTTTATTCGTGTTTATTTTCAGCGCCAATTTCTTGGTGTTACTCAATGGAATACGCGCGTTGGGCCTTAGTAGTAGTAGTAGTAGTAGTAGTAATAATAATAATAATAATCCATCCATAGTAATTCTGCCCGAAGGCAGGTCTTTCACTACAATCATAGTATTTTCATGCTATGCTTTGCAGCTTTACTGGGGAATTTTAGGTGTGGTAGCTTCCCGTTGCTTTCCACACCGATGAAGGATGATGATAAGATGAATATGAATGATGATGATTGCGATGGCCATATGATTTCGGGGACCGTTTCGGCCTTAAAGTTTTCCTGACATTTGTCTTACAGGTGAGGAAAAACCTCATCCAGAAAAACTGTCCCGAGCGGGGATCGAACCCGGGCCCGCTGCGTGACAAGGCAGTACGCTACCTCGAGACCACAGCGGTGGACTAATAATAATAATAGTAGTAATAATAATAATAATAATAATAATAATAAAATAATAATAATAATAATAGTTTTATTTAAGCTGGCAGAGTTAAGGCAATAATAAGGCCTTCACTTCCACTCAACCAGCTAATAATAAATTCACACAAACATTACATACTTATTACAATTTTAAAATATTATGAAAATATATACTAAACAAAAGGCAATGGGGATGTGGTCTAATATTAGCTAATACTAACAAAACATGAAAAAAAAACACAAAATAAAATAAAGTAAGTAAAGATTCCTATATGAATATTTAGAGATATATACAAATTGCTGAATATTGTTATTATGCAGTTAGTATTTTCATGTTGTGGAAATTAAGATATCAGTTAATTTGGATTTAAATAATGATACTGATTGACAGTATCTCCAAGATTACAACATCAGCACATACCGAGAGGTTATTAATACTTTGTTTTGAACGTCTTCTTTATCCTCTAAATTATGTTCTAGTTCAGTTTAATGACTGATTATAAATGCTTGTTGAAGGATCAAAAACTGAGAATAGATTTGTTATCGTTTTTAGTTTTTACTTAAAGAACTCTTTTTTTTCATAATCTAACACAAAATTGAATAGTAGTGGAGATAGTGTATCTTCTTACTTTAATCCATTGTGAATTTTAGAAGAAATCTGAAAACTGGCTACCCATATTATACACGTTGTGAATTTAGACATATTCGAATAGCTTGTAACTTTTTAGTGATTTGAAAGTCCACAAGGATACTATACAACAACTCCCTCATTAATCGTATACCTTTATAAAGTCTACATATAATTAATGTACAGAGACGTATTCCCAATTTTTTTAATCTGACTTTAATATATTTTTTTAAATTTCGACCAGTTATCGTTTATGGAGCAGAAACTAGGGCTGATACAACAAAAACTAAACAAATAATAAGCACATGCGAAATGAAAATCTAAAGTACTATTCAGGGGAAAAAATGATTTGATAAAATACACAACACCGAAATTAGGGACAAATGCCATATTCAAGATATAACCAAATTTATTATAGGTCGAAAATATTGGAAGGGTCATATAGAAAGAATGGAAGAAAACCGGCTTCCAAAAAAGAGCTAAAGAAGATAGACCAATGGACGGGAGAAGAACAAGAGGAAGACCAGCCAAGAGATGGATAAACAGTGAATGCACATCCAATACGTCTTCCACCGAGGAGTGATTTTGGAAATAAACTGGATGAAAATTTTATAAATTAAGTTTAAGAAGAAGAAGAAGACTTTAATAAAAATATTACATATTATACTCATTTTTCTTCTAAATCCACATGATGATCACATATTATGTCGTTAATTAGTATTTACACTAATATATTTGTTAGAATTTTGTTCGAAGTTGTAAGTAACTAGCGGATCCGGCAGACGTAGTCCTGCCCGAACGTTCAATTCTCGTGTCATGACCAGACGATAAAAATATGTTAATTTTTACCATAAAATTCACTAATTAAGACGCAATTAGATATTATTATATAAGTTCGCTAGAGAACTCCTCACTGCATGATAATGTCACATTGTTTTCGCGCGGAATATGTCGATAATGCAGATGACTACACATCTGATATAAAAATTTCCAATAATCGATCGCAGCGCCACCTATCGAGTTCAATCGTGAATCTGAACCATCCAGGGACCCACTCAAGCACACATAAAAAGTCACCAAAATCGGTACAGTCGTTTAGACATTTTTCATTTCGGGTTTCAAGTTAACCTCCATTTCAAATTGTCGGATTTCGTTCATTTTTGGATAATATCTACCTCGGTTTATTTTAATACGATATTCTACTTTTCGTTGTGAAACATCGAAAAATGTGACCTATACAGCTATTTTCCAATTTTCACTTCAGGTGAACTCCTTTAGAGTGTCCAATTGTGAATCTAAACCATCGGGGGACCCAATCGACACACACAAAAATCGATGCAGTCGTTTAGGAGTTCAGTGACAAACACACGTACAGAGGAATTATAGGTTTAAAGATGATATGTCCCTGTAGATTTGCAATACGTTTTATCTTTTTTCTTTTAGATTGGTACGATAATAATCGATTCTTTTAATTCGTTCGGAATAAGTTTTTTTTTTTTCTCCAAATGGTATTAAGCTAAAGATGTATCTTGTCCATTAATTCTCCCCTCTCATTTTATTAGCTATGGTGAGATTACATCAGAATTTTATGCTTTAAATATGTTTACTTAATCCATCACAATTTTAACATATAATGCGCGTGGCTGTGTGTCTGTAAATCACCCTCTTCTATATTCTGTTTTATATGTACAATTAACAACTGATTAAGGTAATCTTCCTATATATTAAGTACACTTCTGAATCTTCAATCATATCCCCATTTTAATTCCTAATTATATTTTTGTAGCCTGAACCCTTTCCTTTCTATCCTAATTCCCTGATATAATTTTCTTATGTTTCTATTTTTGCTTTCATTTCGAGATCATCTAAGAACTTTATTCTCAAATAAATGTTTTTTTTTTCTCTCCTCACTTGAAGTAAGAGACAGTATTTTGCATCCACATACTATTACTGGAATAATTAACTTTATATATAGCCTATATATATATATATATATATATATATATATATATATATATATAGCCTATATATATATATATATATATATATACCATGTTTAATTTCCCTCTGCACTCATTCCTGTTTACAATTATTTTTCTAGGAATTTTAATTTCAGCCGCTTTTAAAACGTTTCCTCGTTTGTTGTTAAATGTCCATTTCCGTTTAAAAATGTATTTCTACGTGTGAATACTATTAATACCGAAGGAATACAATAGTATTATCAGATGTTTTACAGTCATCATTTTACGGTTTGTAATCGGTAAATATTTTACTTTTGGGAGACACTTTGTTGGTCTTTGGATTTTAGAAACTTCAAATGCACCGATATGGGCGGGGTTTGAATTCGCAATTTCATATTCATTAAAGAGCACGGTACCGAATAAGTATTCTACAGATTCGCCTGGCCCAATATGTTTTAGCATAAGTAATGCAATGAGTGATTTCCAAACTATCTAGAGAATTTGAAAATCAAGAGTGGCATTTGATAGGACTATTTAACGAATAAAATTAAGCTTACTTACTCACTGGCACTATCGAACCCGCAGGTTCATGGCCGCGCGGACATACGCTCTCCATACATCCCTATCCTGAGCTAATACTTTCCAATCATTCCCTGTATAATCCACTTCCCTCAAATCATAGTTAATGTTATTCTCCCACCTCATTCTTGGTCTACCAACTGGGCGCTTTCGCTCTGGCATTCCTACAAGAAGCTTCCATGCAAGTCTTTCATTCCCCATACATGCAACATGTCCTGCCCATCGCAGTCTACGAGACTTAACTGTTCTTATTATGTCTGGCTTCCTATAAAGACCATGTAGTTCATTGTTATGTAGTCTTCTCCATTCACCTGTCTGTTCATTCTCTTTGGTCCAAAAATTTTCCTAAGTACTTTATTCTCAAATACTTGTAGTCTCCTTTCCTCCCTTAAAGTAAGAGTCCATGTTTTGCGTGTTTACTCACAAATCATTATTTAAATATAGTTAATTTAAAATATGTATTTAATGTAAACGGCAATATTTGAAGTCAAATGAGAAACGTTTATTATGTTTCATTTGTTCATACACTGCAACCAGATCATAGTATTTATTGCCAAATAAATACTGTAAGAATGCACCCTAGTGGAGAAAAAATTAAATACATCAAACTGCATATTATAACCAACATTATAGATTATTAATTAATTTCTGTCGTCCTATGATGCAAATGTGTCAATTATATTTTTTTTTTCTGGAACGTTAATATCTGGGTGATAATACGTTTAAGAAAGTGCAAATAGTGATTTATTTTTATTGTGGTACAATCAATTGCTACAATTTTTTTCTATTATATCTCGCAAGCGGTACTTGCTTACATTCGTGCACTATATATACAATCTGTGAGCCACTTTCATTCTAGGATTCTTACATTTTAATATATAAATTGCTACAGTACGTATTCAACGTACCTCTTATAGAGTCAGTCACTGCAAAATAATTCTCTGGCCTATTCAGAATATTAAAAAGGATGAGCTTGCTTTAATATGATAAACTTAAGTTGATAAATTCGAGGTGAAACACGACTGTTATTGGTTGTAAATAAAAATGCATTGAAACGTGATTGGTCATTGACTCTCATTTGGGGATGAGTTAAATAGTCAGGTATATATTTTTTCTACGTTGTTACTACATTACGATAGCAATATAATTATGCAACTACAAATCGCAATACAACGTGAACACGGAAATTTCTGAAACTAAAACCTTATGTAAATTTGGCAGCGCAGGTATTGCCTCTTGACCTAATTAAACATCACAAGACGCCAAATTGAATCAATTAGCTGCGAGGAACTACGATCATAAGCGCGACATAACCTAACAGCACAGGAAGCACAAAAGTACCAGGTATGAAATATACACTTAACTTCCTATCACCCTAGCATTCACAAATTAATTCACAATTGAATTGTCGCCTAAAATAAGGAGTAATCATCAATTTTCTCAATACAAGTTTTAGATGTGAAATGGACGTACGTAAGATATTTTCCCATGTAAAAATCAAAATTCAAAAATAGATTTATAACCAAGTTCTAGAAGACTATTCAAATATGTTTTGATAGCTGATTACCCAAAGTTGCCCGGGTATTCTAAGTAACTAACTCACTGGCACTATTGAGCCTGTATGTTCATGACCGCGCGGACATGAGCTCTCCATATATCCCTATCATGAGCTAATGTTTCACAATCATCCCTGTATAATCTACTTCCCTCAAAAAATGTTAATATTATTCTCCACCTCATTCTCGGTATACCAACTGTGCGTCTTCCCTCCGGTTTTCCTATAAAGAGCTTCCATGTTGTCCGGGTATTCATTTGTCCTAATCTTCTTGTCTGTCACCAATCAACTTAGCGACCCCAAAAACTGTGAATTCAACACAACGTAACGTTCATTTTGCACATTTTGTTTCTCACTTTTCACACCCCACCCGCCTTGTTAATGGAAACCCAACTTGAACTTTAACGTCATCTAAAATACCATTAATTATCCCATCCCTCCGAAAATTATGAATACTCTGAAAAAATTAATGGTAATGGATAGGAAACATTGAAAAAACCAGTGGGTGCGATTGAGAGAAATGCCTGCACTGGAATCCACAGGAAGCATGGAAAATACGTCAACCTAGAAGAACATGGAGAAAAACTAGAGCGGAGGAAGCGCAGGAGTACGGAAAGACATGACAATAAGTAAAAAGGTTGCTGGCAATAGGAGGCAATTACTGTAAATATACTGTATGATAAGCTCAAACAACAAATCCTGGTTAGCCAACAGCTAATATAGCAAAAATTATTGATAAATTTCCAAAGGCTTCCTTTTTACCACTTTCATAACAGGTAATATGAGAAATTATTCCAAATCCAGGTAAAGGGGGAAACCTTTACTGATGCCATATGTTCCACAAGGAGCAACATCAATTATGCAAGTCAATAAAGAATTAATTTTGTCTTTTTTTAGATTGAAGTAAATTGTGTTTTCGATTTTCAACAATCTTAAATAATTATTTTAATTTTATAACGTTTTCTTGCATTCAAGCTATTTTTACACGCTTTATATTAGCTTGACCTGTATCTATTTATCTATGTGATGGAATTTTTCAACGCGATTTTCACCCACTTAAAATCACTGGATCGACGTGAAACTTTCTATACTTATAAAGGACCCGTGACAATACAATAATTCCTATTTGTTTCTAAAATCATGGCCAGAATCATCAGAAAATAAAAAAAAAAGTGTATTTGTATCTATGTAACGGAATCTTTGAACACGATATTCACCCACTTAGAAACACTGGATCGACTTGAAACTTTCTATACTTGTAAAGGACCCGTGACAATACAATAATTTCATATCTTCCTTCTCAAATCCTGGCCAGAATCATCAGAAAATCAAAAAAAATGAAAACTGGTATAATAGGTTGCGGACTTGTCGAATTTTCAGTCAATCGTTGTAAGAGCTCAGTTGGAAGAGCGGTGAACTGTTGTGGTATATAATTTCAGTAATCCGTAGATCGCTGGTTCAAAGAGTATTACTTTTAGCTCATACTACAATAGTATCGAATTTAAAGAGATTTACATTTTTATCTTATTCTGTAAAATGTTAAAAATAAAAAATAGTTTTAAAAACTAAAACAACACGCTTTATTAGAAAACCGAACTAAAAAAATGAAAAATAATTTTAATTTCCAACACGATTGGGATAAAATTAAAGTGATCAACAAAAAAAATCACCTCCAACACATATAGAATAAAACTAGAGTTATCAACAAAAAAAAATTTACCATCAAAAGCATGGGGTGCTCTATATCAATTAATATATTTGATAATAAACAGATATTGGTAAAAGTAAAGTATCTAAGAAGAAAATTCAAAAATCATAAAAAGCACCCCACACTTTTGATGGTAAAATTATTATATTTTTGTTGATAACTCTAGTTTTATTCTATATGTGTTGGAGATGATTTTTTTGTTGACCACTTTAATTTTATCCCAAGCGTGTTGGAAATTAAAATTATTTTTCATTTTTCAGTTCGGTTTTCTATTAAAGCGTTTGTTTTAGTTTTTAAAACTATTATTTATTTACACGCTTTATAATAGCTTGACCTGTATCTATCTACGTAACGGATTTTCACCCACTTAAAATCATTGGATCGACTTGAAACTTTGTATACTTGTAAAGGACCAATGACAATACAATAAAATCTCTTTTTTTCTAAAATCCTGGCCAGAATCATCAGATAATCAAAAAAAGTGGCTGTGTAATTATGTAACGGAATCTTTCAACACGATTTTCACCCACTTATAATCATTGGATCGACTTAAAACGTTTTATACTTGTAAAGGACCAATGACAATATAATAATTTCAAAAATGTTTCTAAAATCCTGGCCAGAATCAGCAGAAAATCAAAATAATAAAACTAGTATAATAGGTTGCGGACTTATCAATTTCTTACTCAATCGTTGTAAGAGCTCAGTTGGTAGAGCGGTGCACTGTAGTGTATATAATTTCAGTAATCCAATCAAGAACTCCAACACCTGGTGAACTCAATAGCAGTGCATGGATACCACCACAAGATATGCAAGACCAAGTGTTTCCACGATCCCGGGAACAACTGTGTGTGTGAACTGTGCGAGAAACCATGCGACCGTTACCATGTAACCACCTGCAAAAAACGAGGGTTATCCCTGGTAGAATTGTACAAATAACTAACTATGTGAATCAAATTAATTACAAAACGTATGTAACATATTTTCAGCACAACTTGTGCGCATTTATTCTATTATTAGTAATCCATAGGTCGCCGGTTCAAATCCGGCCCGGAGGACTTTTTTTTAGTAGAGTATTACTTTTAGCTCATACTACAATACTATCGAATTTAAAGATATTACATTTTTATCTTATTCTGTAAAATATTAAAACTAAAAAATAAATAACAGTTTAAAATAAATAATAGTTTAAAAAACTAAAACAACACGCTTTATTATAAAACCAAACTCAAAAATAAATAATAGTTTTAAAAAACTAAAACAACACGCTTTAGTAGAAAATCGAACTAAAAAATGAAAAATAATTTTAATTTCCAAAACGCTTGGGGTAAAATTAATGTGGTCAACAAAAAACACATTTAGAATAAAACTAGAGTTATCTACAAAAAAAATAATTTTACCATCAAAAGCGTTGGGTGCTTTTTATGGTTTTTACGTTTTCTTCTTAGAGACTTTATTTTTACCAATGTATGTTTATTATAAAATATATTAATTGATATAGAGCATCCCACGCTTTTGATGGTAAAATAATTTTTTTTGTAGACAACTCCAGTTTTATTCTAAATGTGTTGGAGGTTATTATTTTTTTGTTGGCCACATTAATTTTATCCCAAGCGTGTTGGAAATTAAAATTATTTTTCATTTTTTAGTTCGGTTTTCTAATAAAGCGTGTTGTTTTAGTTTTTTAAAACTATTATTTATTTTAAATATTTAGCTCGTTGATCAGTGCCAAACAAGCTTATGAATATCACGAGTTCCAATTAATAACAGCTATTTAATGCCTAATTTTATCGTTATGCTGTCACCACATTCCTGTTAACGCAACCATGATTTTTTTTCACAAGGTCATTTTTTTAAAATATTGATGGCCATGTGTGAGCAATATAAATTATTGTGGACTGTCTTCAATTTGTTAAATAGAGTTAAGTTAAAAATTAATTAATTAATTGCTTCCCTTATGTGATGAATATTCGTCTTCAGATCATATTTTCGAATACTTTTAAATTGTTTTGTTATGATACTCGAATTAGCAACCATGATATTTCACTACTATTATTCTAAGATCCATCGCTGTGTTGTCGGGTAGCGTGCTGCTTTGTCAAGCAGCGGGCCCGGGTTCGATCCCCGGTCGGAACAGTTTTTCTGAGTGAGGTTTTTATTGGGGTTTTTCCTCACCTGTAAGACAAATGTCAGGAAACCTTTAAGGCCGAAACGGTCCCCGAAATCATATGGTCATCATCAACATAATCATCCTTATTATCACCATCCTTCACTGGTGTGGAAAGCAACGGGAAGCTACCACACCTACAATTCCCTAGTAAAGCTGCAAAGCATAGCATGAAAATGCTATGATTACAGTGAAAGACCTGCCCTCGGGCAGAATTACTATTGACGGATTATTCTAAGGTCATGGCTATCACTGCTACTGATCTGAAGAATCCACTGTTGTTCTTCTCCTACTATAAACACCTGACATACAGACAGGAGTGCTCTGTCAGTGATATGGTATCTGGCAGATCACCGTATCCTAAAAATAGAGGGAGGTATTCTCTGCCTGAACTCCAATGAATTCCACAACTCAACTCAAACATGTTGGAGTAGGCCGGTGATTTTGTAGCGAATATGTGGTTCACATCCCCTAGTATTTACTTTACAGTTGAAGAATAGTATATTACGATGCAAGGTTAGGAAGTTGTTTTTACAGAAGCGAGGAAAATGTTTTAATTTCCAAGATTGTGTAAAACATTTCACAAACGTGCGTTGTACATTATTTTTTGCGCGATCGTGTTTTCAAAATAATAAATAATAGTAAAATAATATCTTTGTTGGAAATATTTGCGTTCATTATAAACAATTGACTAACGCTAACGGTGTGGACAATGTTTATTAGTTGAAACTACAGGAGTCCGTGAGACCAATTATTGATAAATTGGCGACAAGTACGTATGTATTATTTTATATTGTTTCAAATAAAGTTCAGTTAATTTAAAATGCAGTAATTTGTTTCGTATAATGTACTGTATATCAACACTACATTTTGGACATTTTTTGTATATACATTGTTTGCAGTATACATAGAGGGCAGTAGTTTTATTTCCCACACGCGGTTTGTAATATGTAATATAACAGTATATTTATTTGATTACAGTATAGTTATTTAGGTTGGCAACCCCGAAATGTAGAAAGTTGAACTTTCAAACATGGTCGCCATTGCTGTAAGTACGACAAAACGCACTATGGCGCAAAAATACTTTAAAACATCAACCTTGGAATTTAATTCGACTAGGAGTCGAACTTATGACCTCTGTGTAAGAGGCAACGATGTTACCCTTATAACAAAGCGGCACGGACGGTCTAGAATAGTTATTAATACTTAACTAACTCATTGGTACTATCGAACCTGTAGGTCATGGACGCGCGGACAAAGCTCTCCATACATCCCTACCCTGAGTTATTTTTTTCAAATCATCACATGTATAATTCATCTTCCAAAAAGATTGGTCAACGTTATTCTTTCCCTATATACTGGGGGCTGTCCCTCTGTTTTCCTAAAAGAAGTTCCATGATCCTCTTTGATTCGCCATTCGTCTCACATGTTATGTACCTTCATCAGATTACGAGATTTAACTCTTCTTATTACATCTGGTTTCCCATAAATACCATGTAGCTCATTATTATGTTGTATTCTATATTCATTCACGTGTCTGCTCGTCTCACTTTAGTCCAACATTTTTCCTAACAACTTTTCTCTCATCTACTCGTAAAATTTTCTCGTTCTTCAAAGTAAGATATCATGCTTTTAGTTGAGAGAAGTTGGAATGACAAGAGTAATTGTAAGGCATAAGACCATGAGTTTCCAGAGATGAATCGATGTTTAATTTCTTTCTGTACTTCAATCCTGTTTGTAATTTTTGTTCATTTCCATTACGTAATGTATTTCTACGCGTGTTTTATATATGTGTGTGTGTGTGTATATATATATATATATATATATATATATATATATATATTACCAATACCACGAGATTGTCTTTATGACATTTCTGGTATTCTCACCTGGCATTGGCAGATCTGTAACCCATGCTTAAGTTGGGACTCCTGAAAGGCTGAATTACGCACCCCGATAATATGGTAGGTGATGAATGATAATGAAGTACCAGGAGAGTTCTTACATTTACATTTAACATAAATCCAGACCATTGGAGGTCACTAGAATAATTTTCTTTAAGCAAAATAACCTGGTTTGACCGGGAATCGAACCCGGAACCCCATGAACTGTAGTTAGATGCTCTGACCACTAGCCCATTAGGTATACGAGTATATTAAGTTTTATTGATATTTGCTTCCAACCCGCCCCAGTTTCTTCCTGTTGTGTGTGTGTGTGTGTGTGTGTGTGTGTGTGTGTGTGTGTGTGTGTGTGTGTGTGTGTGTGTGTGTGTGTGTGTGTGTGTGTGTGTGTGTGTGTGTGTGTGTGTGTGTGTGTGTGTGTGTGTGTGTGTGTGTGTGTGTGTGTGTGTGTGTGTGTGTGTGTGTGTGTCTATGTGTTGACATTTAGTCTTTCCTCTAGTCTATCTATTATTAATACTACAATACGAACTTTATGTGCTCGAAAATTCGAAAAAATACACAAAATTTTCGAAAAATGGCTTAACAGTATATTATGATGCGAGGTTGGGAAACCTTGCTAACGCTCTGTTTTTAAACATTTTCCTCGCTTATGTAAAACACTTCTCAAACGTGCGTTGTGCATTACTTTTTGCGCAATGATGTTTTCAAAATAATAAATAATAGTAAAATAATATATGTTGGAAATATTTGCGTTCATTAAAAACAATTGACTAACGTTAACAGTGTGGGCAATGTTTATTAGTTGAAACTACAGGCGGCCGTGACACATCAATCAGTTATAAAATGACGGAACGTATGTATTTATCGTTTTATATTGTTTCAAATAAAATTCAATTCATTTAAAATGCAGTGATTTGTTTAGTATAATCAACAGTACCTTTTGGATATTTTTTTGTATATACACTGTATGTAGTATACATAGAGGGCAGTGGTTTTACTTCCCACACGCGTTTTGTAATATGTAATACTACAGTATAGTTATTTTATTACAACATAATTATTTAGGTTGGCAACCCCGAAATGTAGGAATTTGAAATTTCAATCATGGTTGCCATTGCTGTAAGTACGACAAAACGCAGTATCGCGCAAAAATCTTATTAATATAGTTTTATTGTTAAACATTTTAATTATATTCAACATTATTATTGCTATTCGCATTATTATTGTTATTATTAATAATATTGTTATTACTTTTATTGATATTGTTATTACTTTTATTGATATTATTATTATTATTATTATTATTATTATTATTATTATTATTATTATTATTATCATTATTATTATTGCCAGTTAATCTAAATTTTTATTGCCTAAAATTAAAATTGTTGTGATGTTGTATCTTAGTGTAACATGTGTGTCCTGGTTGTAAAGACTACATGGTTTTGACTGCATCAAGTTAAATATATAAATATTAAATTTATAAATAACCAAACAAATCTAATTACATAAATGCTTTATCGCTTGAAATATTATTAGTTAGTCTCTCACATGACATACCAATTGTTGTTGTTGAGGTTATTTTGAATCAGCCTGTCTATTACAGATGAAGTAACATTAACGGAAGAGGTAGAAATGCTGTATCCCTTTCACATGATGTACACAGATGGACATGGCGTGCATCTTGAGACATTCCTCGGGGCTTGTAGTGGTCTCCATTGTTCAACATCTCACACAATATAAATCACATGTTCCACTTCACGGATCGGTTTGTCCACTCGTATCCATCACGCGGATTCTCCACATATAATACATCCTCATGTCGCCATCTCTTGCTTGTCGATATCCATCAGTCTTCCCTAATTTGTCCCGCACAGCTTTCTCATTCTGTTCACATACTTCCTTCCACAATCTCATATCTCTACACCTATCATTTTATTTGTTATCATTATTGACACAAAGTTACTTAACTTATCTAACTAACTAACTAACTCACTGGCACTATCGAACACGCGCGTAATTATACCGTATTCTGTATTCCACATAATGTATTTTTAATGCAAGTTACATAAAATAACTTTTCAATAACAGAATTCAATCTGAAAATTCCAAATTAACTATCTTAAAACTAAACTAACTAACTCACTGGCTCTATCTAACCCTTAGGTTCATGGCCGCGCGGATAAGCTATCAATATATTTTTATCCTGAGCTAATGTTTTCCAATCATCTCCTGTATAATATACTTCCCTCAAATCATGGTTAATGTTATTCTCTCACCTCATTCTGTATCTACCAACTGGGCGCTTTCTCTCTGGTTTTCCTATAAGAAGCTTTCATGCCCCTCTTTTAGTCCCCATTAGTGCCACATGTCTTACCTATCGTACTCTACGAGACTTCCGATTGAGGGTCTTTCCACTTTTCAGCGGTTGCCCTTTTACCAGCCGGCTGCTGGCCCTTCACATCCACATGTGTCAATCACAGAGGTAGATGATCAACAGCCAGTGTAGGGGTGACATGTGGTTAGCATGTCGAGTCCCCCAGCCGTTATAGCTGGTTCCTCAACCTGGAGCCGCTACTTATTGTAGCTACCAAATTGCCTCACGATGCTGGGTGGGCACCGGTCCCATACTGGCCGAAATACCATGAGAAAATTTCTTCCCCCATGGAGACTCGAACCAGCGCAAGTCCCGTAGCTCTGCGCCAAGGCTTCCTACCTTAACCGCTCGGCTACGGCGCGGGACTCTACGAGACTTAACTGTTCTTATTGAGTTTGGTTTCCTATAAAGACCATGTATATGTTTGGAAAACATTAGCTCGGATAGGGATGTATGAACAGCTTATGTTGTCCGGACCATGAACCTATGGGTTCGATAGAGCCAGTGAGTAAGTTAATTAGTTAGTTACAAAGAACATGTAGCTCACTGTTATGTGTCTTCTCCATTCGCCTGTCAGTTCATCTCTGTTTGATCCAATAATACTAGTAATCTTTTATCTTCTCTTAGCTTATCATTTCAATTATTTATCCTCCAACCATAATTTAAACTCATGACCTCCTGCTTAGTGTACCTAAACATACAATACATCTCTTTTTCTACATATTTCTTCGGAGTTGCAGTCCATGAAGGACCCTAACCTTAATTACATTCTATTCATCCGTTGAGAATAAAGTTCTCAGGAAACGTTTTGGATCAAAGAGAGATGAACAGACAAGCGAATGGAGAAAACTTCATAACAATGAGGTAGATGATCTTCATAGGAAACCAGATATAATAAGAACAATTGAGTCTCGTAGATTGCGATGGACATGTTCCCCGAACTGGGAATGAAAGAGCATGGAAGCTTCGTATACGAAAACCAGATGCAAAACGTCCAGTTAGTAGACCAAGAATGAGGTGGGAAAATGACATTAACAATGATTTGAGGGAAGTTGATTATACAGGGGATGATTGAAAAATATTAGCTCAGGATAGGGATGTGTGGAGAGCTTATGTCAGCGCGGCCATTAACCTACGGGTTCGATAGTACCAGTGAATTAGAGAATTACTCCGTTTACAAAGCTTTAAATCTCACCTCCTAATATTTATTCATGTTAACTCATCTTCCACTAAAAATTTAGGTCTTGGTCTTCCTGCCTTCCTTTTACTACCTTGTTTTTGACTATTCCATCCCCTCCGTTTGACTACATGTCCCAAGCACCAAGCAGTAAATTCTTTTGTTTTTAATATCTGCTATAATATTTGGTTAATGGTAAGTTTCTTGGTCATCTTTATTTGATCTTATTGTCCAAAGATTAATTTAATTAACTGGACCAAAAATTATCCTAAGAATTTTCCTTTCCGATGTTGCAATGATAATTTCACATTTATGTTAGATGCCATATTTCGGCAGCATACATGACTACAGATTGCATCTTTATTCTGTATAGTGTTAAGCTTTCTCCATCATATACTGTGAATTTATTCCGAAATTAAAATTCTATAGCTATAAAATCATATGTTACCAGACATTAAAATGAATCTATAATAATTTACTTTCTCTCAACTACAATAGTGTAACAGCCCAATGATGTTATCTTTATTTCCATACAGATGTCGTTAGTGGTATGAGGTTAACATACTGATCCAATGAGACATTACTAGGCAACTAAGGTATTGCTAGTATGAAGAAGATCGGTACAGTTTGCTTTGAGGGCTCTTTATCCAGGCTTAAGGATATTTTACGAACCTGAAAATCTTCAGACTCGGGACCCATGGCTTAAAGTTCCTCCCTGAGGACTTGCTCCTTGAACCCGCGATCCTAGGGGCCAGAGGCAAGGAAAATAACCACTATTCCACCGAGGTCAGCATTAATTTACTTTAATGCGCCTTAAATTACCAAATATTGTGTCCATTTTTCTTTGTTCGTTATCGTAGCAGTTTATCCAACCTACTCTGAGGCCCTACTTAAAGATTATGAGAATATGTATTCATACAGAGTGAGGTTCATAACCTTTGCACCAAATCCTTAAACTGGTTCTTCTTACTTCTCAACTTTTGTTTAAGAATCTAAAGACTAAAATTGTATAAATCGATAATCTTGCCCATGACTTTTATAGGTGTTAAATGTGGTCCCTTATATTAAGGGAAGAAAATTAAATTGTAAAAAAGTAGGATTCTAAGACGAATGTTAAATCCTTAAGGCATTGTCTAGCGCTCAGCCATATTAGTACTGCAAGAGCTTATACTTAGAATATTTAAAAAATGGTTGTTTCTAATTCACAATTTATTTACATTAATAACTTACTGGCACTATCGAGCCCGTAGGTTCATAGCCGCGCGGACTAAACTCTCCACACATCCCTATCCTGATCTAATGCTTTCCAATCATGATTAATGTTATTCTCCCATCTCATTCTTTGTCTGGTCGTTTTCCCTGTGGATTTCCCACAATAAACTTCCATGCTCCTCTTTCATTTCCCATTCGCGACAAATGTCCTGCCCATCGCAGTCTAGGAGACTTAACTGTTTTTGTTATATCTGGTTTCCTATAAAGATCATGTAGTTCATTGTTATGAAGTCTTCTTCATTCCCCTATCTCCTCACCTCATTTTGGTCCAAAATATTTCCTAAGAACTTTAATCTCAAATACATATGTACTCGTAACCGGCATGGGTTATCCTTTCGGCAACAATGTTACAGCCAGCACAAATCTCGGGGCTGATTTAAGCACGCAAGCCACTCCACTACGACAATGTAACGATACAATCAATGGAGGGAATGTGTTTATATTACACGATTTATATTAGCTTGACCTGTATCTATCTATCTATCTATCTACCTATATATATCTCTCTATGTAACGGAATCTTTCAACGCGATTTTCACCCACTTAAAATCATTGGATCGTATTGAAACTTTGCATACTTGTAAAGGACCCGTGACAATACAATAATTTGATATTTGTTTTCTAAAATCCTGGCCAGAACCATCAAAAAATAAAAAAAATGTGTATTTGAATTTATGTAACGGAATCTTTGAACACGATTTTTACCCACTTAGAAACATTAGATCGACTTGAAACTTTGTGTACTTGTAAAGGACCCGTGACAATATAATATTTTCATATTTGTTTCTAAAATCCTGGCCAGAATCGTAAGAAAATAAAAAAAAGTGTCTTTTTATCTATGTAACGGAATCTTTGAATACAATTTTCACCCACTTAGAAACATTGGATCGACTTGAAACTTTGCATACTTCTTAAGGACCCGTGACAATACAATAATTTCATATTTTGTTTCTAAAATCCTGGCCAGAATCATCATAAAATAAAATAAAATGATAACTGGTATAATAGGTTGCGGACTTGTCGACTTCTTAGTCAATCGTTGTAAGAGCTCAGTTGGTAGAGCGGTGGACTCTCGTGGTATATAATTTCAGTAATCCATAGGTCGCTGGTTCAAATCCGGCTGTGAGTATTTCTTTAGAAGAGTATTACTTTTAGTTCATACTACAACAGTATCGAATTTAAAAATATTTACATTTTCATATTATTCTGTAAAATATTAAAACTAAAAAAGAAGCCCTACCACTGGATTACTTAGCGTCGGACTAGTAACTTGTCCTAAGGAACTCAAAAACTACTTTCAAGTCTCAACATGAAAAAATCCAAAAATAATTGAAAAATAAATAAATAATAGTTTTAAAAAACTAAAACAACACGCTTTATTAGAAAACCGAACTAAAAAAACGAAAAATAATTTTAATTTCCAACACGCTTGTGATAAAATTAAAGCTGTCAACAAAAATATCATATCCAACACATATAGAATAAAACTAGAGTTATCAACAAAAAGAAAATAATTTTACCATCAAAAGCGTGGGGTGCTTTTTATGATTTCTACATGTTCTTCTTAGAGACTTTACTTTTACCAATATCTGTTTATTATCAAATATTAATGATATAGAGCACCCCACGCTTTTGATGGTAAAATTATTTTCTTTTTGTTGATAACTCTAGTTTTATTCTATATGTGTTGTTGGATATGATATTTTTGTTGACCGCTTTAATTTTATCACAAGCGTGTTGGAAATTGAAATTATTTTTCGTTTTTTGGTTCGGTTTTCTAATAAAGCGTGTTGTTTTAGTTTTTTAAAACTATTATTTATAATGATAATAAATTAAATATAGCCTAAGTCCTTTTCTATTTTTAAAAGCTTGCCTATGTTACTCGTTCAAAGTGTTTAGGATTCTGTTAACAGCAAAATATACATTTCTGAATTGAACGTCATTGCTTGATGAGTTGTGATGCTTCTCTGAACGCTTAATAAATTATCAAAATTGAATGTAATTGTTTTGTCAAAGCACATATTCAGTACTTTCATAAGTCATTGTAAAATGCTGTTTAGGTTATTAATTCAAAGTTTTAATACGTATGTACCTGTGATCTCAGTCGTCGTCACCTAATTTCAGTTGTGGCAAAATAATATGATATATTATAAACTAAAATAAAACTCTAATAAAATTATCAAAATACTAGGCTCATATAATACACATAGATCTAAACTAAAATGTACCTAAAATGTAATCAAATATGCCATAAGATAAACATATCTTATAATATATCATTAGAATAAGAAAATTACCAAGGATTAGGGAAATCATATCAAACTTTAATTAAAATGATTAATCAATTAATTAATTAATCAATAAATTACCAAAATATGTTATCTTATTAATATTGCTATAAAAAAGACGTATGTGGAAAATTCGCCCAGGGAAATTCCACTACATGACCAGAAAAAAGAGATATTGTTAAGAAGCTACCTGACTACACAGGTAACAAGAAACATCCATCCCCCCTTTATAAAACATAACATAGTCTCTTGATATCACAGTTTACAAATTTGAAAGAAACTGAAAACAGTTATCTATTAACAATATCAAAAAACAATTATAATCCAGTTCTCAGAAAATGTAGTTAACGCCTCTGACCAGCAATTCCAAGAAATGAGGATAACATTTACACGTAAAAGAATCACACGTGAAAATTATCAAAACACTCAGCGGTGTTGACAAATTTACATGTCAGGAACTCCAAGGGCGTAAACCCGCTTCTAAAGGAACACATAACTAGCGAATAAGATTTACTGTAACATACGTATATTTAAATTGTATCGAGTGGAATCGAAGAAGTAGGATGAGCCATCTTCTTTTTAAGCGAGAACGCATATCAAAATTTCCTCACTCTCGGTCACTCTGTATTCAGTGTTATAACAACGTAGATCTACAGACCGCGATCTTCGATATAGTTTAAATTTAGAATCGTCCGATAACTTGTTAAATTTAAAGTCAAATAAAACTTTAAAAAGATTTAGTCTTCTAAAAAATCTTGGACTTGGAAAATATTTTGAATCAAGCACGTGGACATCAGGACACTCCACTCTTAGACAAAAAGAATAAGTGTAAAAGTAATAATTGCATTTCTCCGTTAATAAATAGTTCTACACTCGTTAGAATTTGAGTGGTAAATTTACGTTGTTTCTGCTTATATAAAGTTCACAACTCTAAGATCTTCTTGCCTACCATGAGCTATCACCGCACAGTTAAAAGACATAGTAGGCCTTTGAGAACATGTTCTATCATCGGCTTTTCAAAAGGTGCCAACTTAATAAACAGCAGTTAGTACCCTTTCAAAAGCTGATGATAGTACATTTCAGAATGGCCTACTATATGTTTTAACCTAAATATTTCAACTGGAATTCTAATTAGTTGAATATTTTAATACGTTTATATCCAAGATATAAAATGTCGAAAACACAGCTCAGATGGCAGAAATCTCACTTATTGCACGGATAAAAATATTAATGAAATCCTTATCCTTGTTTTCATCTTTTTTAAATATTCTGTTCAGTTCCGATTGCTAATTCCTACTAAATTGGTTTCTATCACTGGAGTCACGCAGTAAAAGTGAGGCAATTACTAAACTTGATATACGTATTCTTAACCGTATTTCGCTACTTCACTTACCAAGTAGCTCCGTATTCAATTTTCATCGCGAGGCCGAGTTGATAAAGTTCCAGACCCTATATACAAAGATAGGAATCGAATCCAGGATTCTAGCCAAACACATCTAAAATAGTCATTATATACTCGTACTATGAGAGATTGGGTTTGACAGATTAATATTAATACTTTACATTCATTTGTTCCCTTTAATAATCTGTTTGACTTTATCAATAAATTGTATTCCTCTTTCATACTTCTTTCTTAAACTAAAAAACTTATTTTCTAAACACAAATATTAATTTAGAGTCTATTTTAGAGAATGTCGTAACAAGACGCCATTTTTATGTTTTCATAACCACCATGTGTCATGGCGGATTGTGAATAAGAGTGAAACTGGTTGCTCGTGTTTTTGCACAATTTTCAGCAGGTGTTAGTTTGTTTTTATAAACGTAATATCGATATTGCGAATTTATTTTGTTTGTAGCTTAATTTTACGCATAATGGCTCCACGTAAAACAAGAAATTGTGAAGAAAGCAAAGAAGAAATAACTAAGCGTGTGGTCCAAGAATGTTTGCGGGATCCAGCCATGTTGCAGCTGTTGAAGGACTCCGTGCGTGAGGCTATTGTATCGGAGCTAAAGGTAACTATAGACCGTAATACGGAAGTTATTAGGCAGTTGAAACTCTCGCTTCAGGAGAGGGACAACAAAATATTAAAACTGGAACAACAGTTAAGTGAGAAAACCAACTCGCTAGAGCAATACCAACGTCGACAGTGTCTACGTATTTTCGGTATACCTGAACAGGATGGTGAAGATACGGACAATATAGCAATCGACGTGGCCTCCAAAATTAGAGTTAAATTAGAAATCTGTGATATCGACAGGAGTCACAGGGTTGGGAAAAAGTCGGATCGACCACGGCCTGTTATTGTTAAGTTCATCAGTTATAGAAAGAGAAGGGAGGTCTTCCAAAATAAAAAACAATTGAAAGGCAGTGGGATCACAGTAAGAGAAGATCTCACCCAAATTAGATATAAATTGTTAAAGGACTGCATCACAAAATTTGGCGTCACAAATGTGTGGACAATTGATGGCGCAATACATGTGAAAAATGGAGATACCAAACGCATCATCACCCGGGCCTCTGATATGTAAATCTACCTAGTGCAAACACGCCCAGTGATACCATATCCCCAATTTAGCACTTTTATATAAATTATTAAAATTATATTTAGAAATTTCACATTAATTATTAGTATTATATTTAGAAATTTTACTTTATTTATTAATTTAATATTTGAATAAGATATTAGTGACTTGTTCTTTTCTTATAATTCTAGTTAAAATATTTTTAAAATTTTCCATCCAAATAATGCTATTCATTTGGCGGTCTCTGACAGGTTAGAGGACACTACCCTTCTCAAACCCCTTCCAAACAACAATAATGCAAGACAGGTTCTAGAAACAGCATTCTCCCCCTTCCCGTCTTCCCTACATGTGGTTCGCTTGAACGCACAAAGCTTAACTGCACATACAGACGAAATTAGAATGATTTTTTCTTCTTCCAATATTCATGCTATTCTCGTATCAGAAACATGGCTCACTCCCTCCATTAATTCTAGTTTAATTGACATGGATGGTTATACTTTTCTTAGACATGATCGTGTACATAGTCGAGGGGGCGGTGTTGGTGTCTTCGTTAGGACAGACCTTTGCCCTAAGTCTGTATACTTTTCTAATAACGAGACATCTCCTGAAATTATGTTTATAGAAATATACGCAAGCTTCAAAAAATGCCTTCTTTGTGTAGTGTACCAACCCCCTAAAATGAAAAAAATAGCAGAAATAGAATCCGCTCTACAAAACGCACGTATACAATATGAACACGTTATCGTCATGGGTGACTTTAATATAAATATACTAGACACTGATAACAGACATACACAACAGCTTATGTCCGCGTTCCAAGTTTGTGATATGACTATCCTTCCCTTACAGCCTACACATCACACCAATCATTCTGAGACTTTACTTGACTTAATTGCTACTAATAATCCAGACAGAGTACTAACCCACGGGCAACTGTCAGCTCCCGGAATATCAGCACATGATATTATATTCTTAGCATATTCACTGCAGTGCCCTAAACTAGCTCGTAAGACTATCACATATAGAGACCTAAAATATATAAACAATGCAGCTCTACTTGAAGACGCTATAAAATTACCCTGGCATACTATATGGACGTTACATTCTGTTGACGAAAAAGTTGAGGCATTAAGTAACCTTATATTACAACTACATGACAGGCACGCTCCACTGAAAACTAAACTAGTGAAACGACACCCTGCTCCCTGGATGTCTGCTAACATTCGTGACTTGATGACTGAAAGAGGCGCAGCATATCGGAAATATAGAGTCGACAAAACTGATATAAATCTTAATCACTATAAACGGTTACGTAACAAGACTACACAAACTATCAGAAACGCCAAACTTAGACATCTATACAGCCTTACTGAACCTAATAACAATAACCCAGATATTTGGAAAAATCTGAATAAAATGGGTGTAGGAAGGAAAGACACACAGATAGAAAAACTACTTGTTTCTCTGAACACACTAATAACCATTTTAAAAGCACATTCTTTACTCCTAAAGACAAAACACATACAATAAGTGAACTACTATTGACAAATCCACCAGACAGAGAACATTTCCATTTTTCATATCTTACAGAAAATGACATAAAGAAAGCTCTCAAACGAATAAAAACAAAAGCAGAAGGTACTGACCGTATAAATATCACTCTACTTAACAAAATAATCGACGTTATACTACCTACCATAACTCATGTTTTCAACTCCTCACTACAAACCTCTATATATCCCACATTATGGAAGCAAGCAATTGTACGCCCACTCCCGAAAGTAAAAACTCCCTTAACTCCTAACGATTTTCGACCCATTAGTATTTTACCTACCCTTTCAAAAGCTTTGGAACGTTTAGTCCACAAACAACTGACTGACTACCTAACTGAACACGACCTTTTAGATCAATACCAATCAGGCTTTAGGACAGGACACAATACAAATACTGCTCTACTAAATATATGTGAAGACATACGCGAAGCATCTGATAATCGAAAACTTACTATTCTTACACTACTTGACTTTAGTAAAGCATTTGGCACGGTAGACTTGGACTTATTGTTGCTTAAACTAAAAAACCTCTCACTTTCTGACAGTGTCACGCAATGGTTCAACTCCTACCTTCGTGAGCGCCAGCAATATGTTGTAGGAAATTCTACATTACGCTCTTCTTGGACCTACCGTAAAGCTGGAGTTCCACAGGGCTCGGTGCTCGGCCCATTGCTTTTTTCAATCTATATAAACGACATATCTGACTCCCTAAAACATTGCAAACATCATTTATTTGCGGACGACATGCAGATCTACCTTCACTCAGACAAATATTCTTTAAATGACGCGGTAACCAAAATTAATGAGGACCTTGACTCGCTAACGGCGTGGACAGAGAAATATGGACTTGAATTAAATCCTAGAAAGACACAAGCAATCATTATGGACCATCAGAGACTATTATCCTCAATTAACACAAATGCAGTATTACATGTGTCACTTAATGGGGTTCAGATCCCTTATAGTGAGACAGTAAAAAATCTAGGAGTGTTTATGGATAAACATTTAATTTGGAATAAACAAATAAATAACATTTGCAAAACTATCTTCTCAATAATACACTCATTAAATCGCATAAGAAATTGTTTACCGTTTTCTCTAAGAAAAATGCTAGTAGAAACACTTGCAATGCCCCATTTTGATTATTGTGATACTCTTTTTACTGACCTAAATACTGTTCTTACCCAAAGACTTCAACGTGTTCACAATTCTTGCATACGTTTTATTTGTGGTATACGTAGATTTGATCACGTTACACCATCCCTGGAACAATTGTCATGGCTTCGTCTTCAAGATCGTAGAACCATCCATTCCCTATGCCTTCTCTATAACATATTACACACATCTTTACCTTATTATTTATCACACCGCTTCACTAAACTCTCTGATACACATAACTTAGATACCCGATCCCTTGAGCACAGTGTCCTTTATATCCCTCCTCATCATACTACCTATTATTCGAAATCTTTTACAGTTTCTCTTGCTAGAACATGGAATTCACTTCCACCCTATGTCAGAGACTGCCAAACTTTACCATCTTTCAGAAATAAATTGAAAATAAAATCACTAACAGAAACAACTCACTAATACTACTTTTTAAGAATTAATAATATGTTTTTGCATTATTTAATAAAAATAGACTTAGGATTTGTTAATATATTTACCTAATGCCTTGTATAACAAGCGTAGATTAATTCATTGTAGTTTATTACTTTCTTTGTATTTTTTTTCTCTTCTTTTTTATGCATAGTAGATTCGAGCTGTTATTCCTTTTTTATTCATTGTATCATTAATTTAATTTTAATTGTATTTAGTTTCATTCTATTATTAGACATTAATTTCATTATTATTCAATATGACAGATAATTAATTGTTCAATGACTATTATTGTAACTTTTTTTTGTATTCATATGTAACATGTTTGTCCTGTTTAATATGACTATTATTGTAATTTTTTGTATTCATGTGTAACATATGTTTGTCCTGTTTTATATGACTATTATTGTATTTTTTTTGTATTCATATGTAACATATGCTTGTTCTGGTGAGTGGAAGAGAAGGCCACATGGCCTTAACTCCACCAGGCTAAATAAATCTATTCTATTCTATTCTATTCTATGTCTTCTTCTGATATTAAATTTCGTGAAACTTTGCATAATTGTTTTTTCTGTTATTGCAAAATGTATTTATTCAAATCTAAAATAGTATAATTTTGACACTTTATTTTACATATTTGTGAGAGAACTCAAATATAATTTATTTACAAGCATGCATATAATTTGGTACACTCAAACAAAGCGGAAAATAGACTGATAATACATAATGAACATCAGATATCTTGAGTATGAGGAGTTGATTAACATGTGTGCGCAGAAGAGAGAGCTTACATCCTCTTCATAAATGATAAACTCTCCAATTGAGTACGTCAGATGAAAAGTCTGAATTATCCGAATTACTTTCTTCCGACGAACTTTGTTGGCATTTCCCATAACCAGTTCTTAGTACCTCGACGATATGCAGCAGCACTATTCCATGAGGGGAGGGAATATTAAAAGTTACTACATATTAGAATATAACCTACAGTAATATGGTTGTATCAATGCTAAAAGAAATGAAGGTGACTCTTTAACATATGCCCCAAATGGGAGTTAATGAATAAACACGCTTCCATGAATTTTGTTTTAGAACCAATGATAGTCGTGTTTCATCTCACTCTTTACCGAATTATCTTAACCACCTCCTGCTTTTGTGACAAAGAAAGCTCCTCTTTTTCAATATTCCATACAGGTCAGAGCATTATTTTGCAGTGACTGAATCTCCAACAAAGCCGCCAGGTTTGAATGTACAAAATGGCAGACACAAGATTTGGCTGCACTTAAAATTAATATATAAACGAAAAAAACCAGCAATCTAAGCCTCAAAACACTCAAATAGGAAATATTTTTGGAGCCATTTTCTTACAATATTGAGATCATATTTGAAGTTTCTCACGCCAGATGACAATAAATAATACTATATTATCACGTTACACTGGATAAACAAATTGAACATAACCACACAATTCTGTTTTCTTTCAAACATCGCTGTGTTAAATTAACTATATTTAAATAATGATTTTTTAGTAAACAACATAATGTTATTCGTTAAATAGCCCTAACCAATGCCACTCTTGATTTCCAAATCCTCTAGATAAATTCACAAAGTCCCGAAGTGACTTCGTGAATTTATAGATGATTAGGAAATCACTCGAACATATTACTGATGATACATTTGTACAAAATCTAGACAATTGAAACGATAAAGCAAAATCTTCAAATATATGTCGTCAACGAATAAAGATATTATCTCTAGATAACTCTTAATGTACAATAAAAAAGATTAACAGAAAACATTAAACTAGCAAATTTCAATACCATCTATAGGGTCTACCTCAGAAATATATATACTTGGGATGTAACAAAAATAGTGGCAACACTGCTATAGAAACGAAACCAAAACGAGTTAATTGTTGTAACTTCTATCAGATGTTAATATATACCTGATCTATCTTACAGTAAATGGACTCGTCCATACGTCTCAAAGTGCATGAGCTTTGGAGAGAGGAAGATTGTCTCCTCCGAATTGCCGCTCTAAGCTATTGTGTTTCGATATGTTTACAAAGCATAAACAGTGATCTTGAATGAAAATGTAACGTGCCCAGCGTTGCTAATGAAGCGCCCACATTTTTTGTAGAACCCTCCAATAATTTTGCAAGTTAATGCTACGGCACACCCTGTAACTCATCTGTACCATCGCTGGGGGTGGGAAATGTTTTTCCATTCACCAAATTAACTGGACGTAAGCCAACATGAGATTATGATTTGATCCTAACATGAAGGAACCACTTTGTGAGATTCGATTCCGGATTTCCCGATATTCTGCTGGCATTAACCCATACACTTCAAGTTTTAATGCTCAATGTATTTCCCCAGAAACTGGATTTAATTCACCGTAAATTGTATCGTCTATTTTCAGACATTCAAAACGAACAAAAGATAACGGTACATGATGTCACAATAAGGGTTAAGGCCAAAACACATTCCTCAACTATTCATAAATGTTAACAAAAGATTAACCTGCCAAAGGTTGTACAAATTATTCCGAATATATAAAAGGCAGAGTTAAGCGAGCGTACCTCGTCTTCTGAGGCGAATGGGTTAAGGCGGTCCATCAAAAACATCAACAGAACAGGAGCTACTGGGAAACTTCAACTTCGACATAGCTGGCAATGATTTGTAGACAATGCTGCGTACTACATTGAAGGGCTGTAGAAGTTTCACAGGCCTAGTAATAACTAACTAACTCACTGGCACTATCGAACTCGTAGGTTCATGGTCTCGCTGACATAAGCTCTCCATATTTCCCTATCCTGAGCTAATGTTTCCCAATCAACTCCTGTATAATTTACTTCCCTCAAATCATACTTAATGTTATTCTCCAACCTCATTCTTGGTCTACCAACATGTCCTGCCTATCAGAGTCTACGAGACTTAACTGTTCTTACTATATCTGGCTTCCTATAAAGACCATGTAATTCACTGTTATGAAGACTTCTCCATTCACCTGTCTGTTCATCTCTCTTTAGTCCAAAAAAATTCGTAAGAACTTTATTTTTAATAAATAGTTGCCACTATTAAAGTCTCAACCTAAGTATATATATATATATATATATATATATATATATATATATATATATATATATGGAAATATAAATTTAAAAAATCTGAAAAAATATAAAACACTAATTGAAGCAATATTCTATCAACTTTTCACACAAGTACAACTCGATAGAGACCAATTGTAAAATGCATAATAATAAAAGCCTTGGGTCTGACCAAATGCATTTAGAGTTCTTAAACAATTCAGGTGGTAAGGCTATAAACGTACTCTTCAACTGATATAATAATTAATGGAAAAAAAGTCGGTTCCCGGAAATTGAAAGAAAGCTATTATCATTCCATTACTGAAATCAGGGAATGCTGCTGATGATATGAATAATTAAGGACCAATAACTAGCCATCAGGTATACCTTATGGAGCATATAGTATCACAAGAACAGACTGGTTCTTAAATCAACGCCTTCTCAAGTAAGTTTGAAACTATATTGTATTTATACGTAATTAAACTGAGTCATGGCATTAAAGAAGAGTTCGACTGAAAAGCAGATCTATTATCAGTTTTGTTTATTTTAAATCATCAAATAATTCTGTTTGGATATCCATCCATCCATAGTAATTCTGCCCGAAGGAAGGTCCTTCACTGCAATCATAGCATTTTCATGCGTGCAGCTTTACTAGGTTGTAGGTGTGGTAGCTTCCCGTTGCTTTCCACACCGGTGAAGGATGATGATGATGATGATGATGATGATGATAATGATAAGGATGATGATGATGGCCATATGATTTCGGGGACCGTTTGGGCCTCAAAGTTTTCCTGACATTTGTCTTACAGGTGAAGAAAAACCCCGATAAAAACCTCACTCAGAAAAACTGCCCCGACCGGGTATCGAATCCGGGCCCGCTGCGTGATATGGCAACACGCTACCTCGAGACCACAGCGGTGGATTGTTTGGATATAATTATAATTAAAAGACTAAAACAGTGAGCCATTAAAAATATAATTGTTTAAGTTGTATTTCTGTATTTATAACCGAAAGTAATTGTGCAATAGTATGGTATCGCACATTCCTGAAACAAACACACATGGGCTTTACCTCATTGAACTGTACTTGATGCAAATTTTAAAGAAATATACATACGCATTGTTAAAACCACTAGCAGGGCAGTCCCCAGGGAACCACTAATACCGCCTATTATATGTATACAAAGTCTGTTCTAAAATATGTTTTTCAAAAGTGTATATAGCAAAAAATACACACGAAAAAAATTGAAATAATGCATAATCAAGCCTTACGCTCAATAATTGATGCAGCCAAAACAACTCTTATTGAGGCACTGCAAACCGTCAGTTTATTAAGTCAATCAATTTTATAAATTAAAACACAAGCCCAGAAAAAATCATCACACAATGAAATAGAGACTCATGGACCATAAAACCTATTCTGAAGATCACACTTAAAATATAAACAGGATATATCCAAGACGTTACTAAATAATGAGTCTAGATACACTAATACACAATGAAAATTTTGCCCTTTTCAATAACCCAATAGACACTATATTCATCTTAACTGAAATACCTATAACAGTAAGACTAATCCCTCTCAAGCAAAATCTTAATACTGGTTACATTATTTTTCTACCAAATGTTAATTATCTTTAATTTCCTACTTCATGTTTATTTAAAAACGCTTTGACACCTAATATCAGTATTAGCTCCAATTTTATTTTCTATATTCATCAACGACATAAGTGACTGTATTAAACATTGCAAATATATCTGTGCTAATGACTTACAACTTTATACAGAGTGAAAATTACTTAAACCGACAAACTCTGGGAGGTTGTAGGAGACACCAAAACAAATATTTTTCCCTAATGTCATTTTTTCCTATGATGATTATTTAAACCCGTAGAGGGCGTACTACGCTCATCAGTTGTCATGACTACAACTGCTGTTGATGGTAGGAATTGTTATGTCCTCCAGGGTAGTAGTGAATTGTACAGGGGAGGAAATTGGTCTAAAGCCACTTGTTAAAAGGGTTAACACAAGTTTATTTACTCTTTCTTTGGAATTTTTCTATTTTAACTTAGGAGGTGATTGAGTATAAAACACACACAAATAATGTCAAAATTAATTATCCATTTCCGTCCAAAAAAGTACATGAAGACTGAAACCACTTTCACATATGGGTGGAAATTAGTATAAAGGCACTTTGTGTATTTCACAGATTAAACCAAAAAGACTGAGCGCAAAGTTTACAACAAAGTTCTAAAATTTAGTTGAACATCCATTGTTGTTAATTACTTGGAAGATTCTCTTTGGCACTGACTTGATGAGCGTGTTTATTTCTTCCACTGAGATTGAAGCCCACTCTTCCTGAATAATATTTTTCTGCTCAGTCACTGTCCCAAACTGCCGTCCATTGCGATACACACTTCTGACTGGCCACGTCAAAAGTGTCATTTCTTTCTTCCTGAACCACTCCTTTGATATAGCAGACACGTGAATGGAAGCATTATCTGGCTGAAAAATTAGATTTTCGTCCAATTCCTCATAATTCGTATCAATTAGGACTCCAGAAGCTCCTCAGTGCAGGACTCAGAATTCATCTTGGTGCGTATCCATGCTATTTTTGATCTTCCTTTAAAGCAGAATGCTGCCCAAATCATAACGCCTCCACCACCGAAGTTTCTACTCATTCTAACTTGCTCTTCAGTACGGAGGTCGTTCCAGTAATACTGAAGGCCATCAGGCCCGTCCAGATTAAACTTCTTCTCATCACTGAACATTACACTATTCCATTCTGAGGTCCAGGACATGTGTTCTTCAGCAAAAGTCATTCTAACTTTCATATGTGCATTGTTCAGAGGTAGTTTACTAAGACATTTTTTTTTTAATTGTAGTGTCTAGTCTTCTGACAGAATCTGTCTTACTCGTCTGGCTGTTACTGGCAACTTCAAATCAGCCTGGATTTGAGAAAAAACATACTCTTACCTTTTGCTTTACGTAAAATGAGACGTTTAGTGCGCTCAGACAATTTTCTTGTCCGTCCATATTTCCCGTTCTTTTTTCATATTGTGAGCCCAGTTTGACAAAATTATCAATGACACATCTTGAAGCCCCAATTTCGTAGGTATTTGTTTATTGGAAAAGCCCATCTCCTTGAAGGCACTAACTCTTGATTTCTCTTCATTTGATAGAGGTTTTCCACGTGGCATTGTACGTACTGCTGACTTGTAACTGACGAACGATGCTCACAGACACGTCGTCTCCATGTAATTGCAGTGTTTTGTTTACATTTATGTCTCTGTAAGAACCAGAAGTTTACCTGCCTTTATACCGATTTCCACCCCTAGGACAGCGTTTTCTTAGATTTACATATATATATATAATAAATACAAAATGAGGAGACCTGTATGAAATTATGTCCAAGATAATTATATGTAATCTATGACACACATACGGTATTTGCATAAATATCTCAGGTTGTTTTACTACTAAAAGTTAGTGGCTTTATACCAATTTCCTCCGCTGTATATGGAGCGATACACCTGGAGTGAGTACACTGATATGGTTGGTGCGTACTACGTAGCGCACCACAGCGGACGAGCTGCACAGCGGATTTATCAACAACAATATACTAATCGCCGTATCCCGCATCATACGACGTTTACTGCTGTGTACCAACGTCTGCGTGAGACCGCGTCATTTAGCAGATTACCTGGACAGGGACGCCGTCGCACAATAAGAACGCTGCGATTTGTAGAAGCTCTCCTGCAGCATGTGGAGCGAGATCCTTCAATCAGAACTCGTGCAACTGCGCGTAACATGCGGACGAATCAGACGAATGTAAGAAACGTTCTTCATGAGCAATTCTTACATCAATTTCACTTACAGCGTGTCCACAAACTGGAACCCGTTGATTATGCACCCAGAGCACAGTTTTCGCAGTCGCACCTGGAGCAGTGTCTCAAATGCATCCTCTGTGTTGTTTACAGATGAAGCAACGTTCGGGATGAAGTCTTCAACATGCCACAGTAACTCACACACACGAAGTGCGGTTCTTCGTTAATGTGTGGGCCGGTGTTGTTAGGGACTGTTTAATTGGGCCATATCTCCTACCTAGGCAATTAAATGGCAGGCACTATATTAGAATTTTCTTGCCAGAGCATTGCCAGAATTGCTAGAGACGTCCCGCTCCCTACAAGACAACGCATGTGGTTCCGACATGACGGGGAGCCGGTACATTTCAGTCGTCGTGTGCGTCGATTCTTGAACCAGCGGTTTCCAGAAAAGTGGATTGGCCTGCTCGATCCCCAGATATGACCCCTCTGGATTTTTTTGTGTGGAGAGAGATGCGCAAACTTTTTTACACAACTCCTGTTACATCAGAAGAGGATCTGGTTGCCCGGATAGTAGCAGCAGGAGGAGCAATTAACGATACTCCTGGAGTTTTTGCCCGTGTTAGACAGAACATGATCCGCCGGTGTAACCTTTGTTTACATGCCAATGGAGGCATATTTGAACCTCTACTGTAATTTAAGTAATTGCTTTGTGTTAATGTGTTGTCTTTTGGTAATAAAAATGCAAAAATGTTTGTCGGTTTAATTAATTTGCCGCCAGATAAATATTCCTCTACCGGTTTAAATATTCCTCATAGGAAAAAATGGCATTAGGGAAAAATGTTTGTTTTGGTGTCCCCTACAAGCTCCCACAGTTTGTCGGTTTAAATAATTTTCACTCTGTATACATACTAGACTGAACTGAATAGCGATACAATTAAACAATTTAATGAAGGTCTTGACTCCATAGCAACGTGGAGAAAACAAAAATACCTTATTATAAATCCTGAGAAGTCAAAAGCTATTATCATCGACCATCAAAGTCTATTAAACAAAATGTATTATCCATCGATAATTTCTGTAAATATAAATCAAACTGAAATTCCATTTAAGCTTCCATGAAAAGCACTTGGTGTATATTTCGACCAAAATCTTAGTAGGCAGGTTTATTTAAGAGAAACATGTAAAAAAATATATTCAATCCTTCATTCATAAAACGTTTGAAAAATGTCCTTCCTTCATTAATGAAAGAAGTACTTGTCGCAACTTTTATTAAGCCGCATTTCGATTATTCTGACTTATTCTTAACTGACATGAGTATCACATTCGGACAAAAACTGCAACGAGTTCATAATGCTTGTGCACGTTATATATGCAACCTACGTAAATTAGAGCACATAAAACCAGTATTTGAAATGTTGTCTTGGCTCCAATTGAAAGACAGGCGAAAGATATATTGCATCCGCTTCCTATACAACACTTTGGCCATCTCATCACTCATATTTCTACTCGCTTTCATTTGCTATCTTCCCACAGTAACTTAAACACACGATCGAGAGAAAATTTAACTCTAGCTGCTCCTCTACATCGAACATCTCACTATTCCTTATCCTTCCTATTTTTCAGCCACTCGACTCTGGAATTCCCTCCCCTCGTATATCAAGGACTATCCGGCCAAAAACAGTTTAAAAAGAAACTCACTTCATATTTCCTTAGACAATATAATATATAACCATGTTCCATGTATACTTTTATTAAAATTCGTGTACTCAAGTACTGGTTGCGGCTAATCCAAGGTGAATAAACAATGCTCAGAGCAATTTGTTACGACCCCCAAATTAGTAACGCAAATGTGAAATTCTGGGCAGACGAGGTTAGGAGAGAACTCCGAAAGATGGGTTGGGTGTGGGAAAAAGGGACTGAAAATCGCATATATTTTAAACTTTCTTTACCAAGCCATTTACTTAATCTAACGGCAGGTTATTCTTTTTGTTGTTGTTATTATTATTAATAATAATATTATTATTATTATTATTATTATTATTATTATTATTATTATTATTATTACTATTTTCTTTCTTTCCCTTGTCAACATTATATTGTGTAGTTTATAATTATCTATTATGTATCATTTATCATAATTCTTATTGTAATGTATAATTTAACACTGGTGAAGTGGAAGAGAAGACCTTACGGTCTTAACTCCATCAGGTAAAATAAATAAATTGTAGCCATATATCCATATCCCCTCACCCAATTATAAGTATACATGATTAAGAACAATTATTTAATATTACCGCAAATAGGTGTTGTCGGTACTCAAATAAATCAGCGTGAAGCTAGGATCCCAGAAATAATGGCATCACGAGGATAGCATCAACCCCATAAAACATATATCAGATGATCAGAAAGCTATACTACAATAATTTTAGGCCAAGGAATTTATTGAAACCTTATGCCTTTGTAAGATTTGGAAAAGTCCATCCTATCACAATAGGAAGGAATTCTACATGTTCTTTTGTGGCACCAACTTACAAGCAACGGGGTATTCTAGCATCTTACAACAAAGGACAAATCCAAAACTCGTTACAATAGACTGTGACAGTTGTGAACAATGGAGTAGAAATCCCCAAGCCTAGATGAGGAGGAGACTTTCCCTATCCATTAGCGTGAAAAACAGTCAGAAATATCTTCTTAGCGGTGAAATAATTAGACCACCAAGAAAGTCATAAAAATCTAGTTAGCGGACGATTTGGACAACCCTGCAAAATTGAAGAAGGGCCAAAATAATTTAAGGTGGGGATGTGGGCGTATATGACCTAAGTGTTACAAACCCCCCCAAATTGCAAAAGGAACCAATCCCGATCAATGTAACTTTTTATTTTGTAAAAGCTGAAGACACATTATGTGGGTAGGGGTCGCGAAGACGATTCCATAGAAAATAAGAAATGAGTCGCGAGTAGTGCAGGACTGGTAGCGACATGCAGTAGTAGGCCGGCAGCCGAACAGGGCGCTGCAACATAATGGAAAAATTAACATTTCCTAAGGGTGTGACTTATAAAATTTACAAGTTCTAATATCGATCTCGATTAGTTATATGTGTATATGTTACACCTACGGTAGCTATTTTAGGGCATAAAGGACCTTTGGAACATGGATTACTAGTGACGGTAAGATTGCGTGTGATTTACCTACGGATTATGTTAGCCGAGCGGGATGGCTGATGACTTTATAGTAGAGTGTATTCGAGACAAATAAATAAATAATTAAATAACCATCTATATTTAAAAATTATAAGGACAAATAATTACAAATAAATAAATTAACCTAACTTAGTCTAATCCATAATCATGGGGGGGGGGAAGAGAGAGAGAGTTTAGACTGCGATATTAATCAACCCATATTTCGTACTACTTAAATTTATTTCTACTTCTATGCATCTTGATTTTATTATAAAGGCCTCCAAAATCCTATTAAGAATAACATGTGTGGAACTCACCAGAGCCGTTACTGCTTTTACCACTCCATTTTCAACACTCTGACCGTCCATATATCTCTCCACTTTTATTACTACTTCCTGAAAGCCTAACTGTAATCTCTCTCTCTCTCTCTCTCTCTCTCTCTCTCTCTCTCTCTCTCTCTCTCTCTCTCTCTCTCTCTCTCTCTCTCTCTCTTTCACCAAGCATAGTAAGTTCATAGGCCCTAGCGGTACATTTGTCCTGCCTGTCTTTTGGGATGGGAAAACCCTTACTTTCTCAGCCTTAGGCTTCGTGTCCGAACCTTCTCTTCCTACTTGTATGTTATTTTGGTAGAGATGTGAATGTAGACCTTTATTGCCAAAGGCAAATCTGATTACCTACTAATGTTTTTCCCAGTTTCTAATATAGTTTGACATTCTTTTACATCCTGTTACTGTATGAATAATGATTCCAACTAGACCAATTTCCTATGAAAACTTTAATATTAATAATATTTAACAGAATTAATTAAAATATCTAGTCCTGTTTACAACAAACCATCCTTCCTCAATCCTGACAAAGGGATTTTTAAAGAAAAAGCCCTTTTCAGGCCGTTATCATAAACCAAGTATGTTGTTCCCCATGAAATCTTCTTGAAATTTCGTTTGACCACACACCAGGAATAACTTTTACATGACACATTAGGATAACAAATATCGTAAAAAACAAAATTTTGTATGTACAACAGCAATTTATCATTTTTTAATGTTGGTAACGCGTCATTTTCCTAACAATCCTCAGACTTTGTTTCTGCATTCCACTCAAAGAGATAGACTGGCAGTGTCTTGTAGCTTTGGATCTAGTGAAGCAGAAAGTGTGCTCATGCCATCATATTCTGTTTCAACTCATGCTGAGTTGTCATAATTTTATTAAATATATATTTTTTCTTACCTAGATCTTACAGTGTAGCTCCTTTCCTTTCCCCAAGTTTGACCATGTCCAAAATACTAGTGTACAACAAGAAAAGCAACATGAATACCCTTTAAATAATTATGTACGGTGAAATATTGTGCTTAAGTTAATCCAGTTTCTCCTCGTGTTTTACCGAAGCTCTCTTCTCTATATGGAACATTTGGCATTTGACGTTTACCTACTCCATCTTATTCCTACACCATTCATTATGTGTTAAAAACATGCTAGACATCAGGAAAAAATGGATTAGCTTATCACTCTGCACCGGAAACAAGAAGATATACATGACACACAAATTATATATTCTTATTCCCTCTTCATTTTTCTTTGCTGTTTCTGTTTGCACACTTCTTTAAATTCGAACATTTTATTTATTATTTTTTCTTCTAAAATATTTAATTAGAGCTTATCACTTTCCTCACACTAAGCTTTCACACTAGGCCTGCCCACAGAGAAACCCTGAAGCAGTATGGTCTTGTTTGTCGCCTCGCATGTCAGCTGTTCATGTAGATCTCTCTCAGCGTCCCTGGTTGAATCCGATGCCTGGAACCACGTGCCGTGATGGTATCTTCCTTCAGTCGGGAGAGAGCTCTGCCGGGTACTTGGGTCTTTCCTTTGAAGTTCTCGAGACCAGCAATTTCTTTTAGGAGCCATGGATTATCCTGAGGATAGGTATAATAGGATTTCTGTGTTTTATTATCAGTTTTTTTTCTTACTGTATAACACTGGTTGGGAATTACTATCTGATCCTCGTACTAGCAAAGGTTTGGTTTGACATGGTTACGTTATTTGCTTGGCCTCTCATGTCGCACCGTATTGACTGGTAGACATTTTCCATGTTGAATGACTATCTCTGCTGTAGCAAGTCGTACCCGCATAGACCCTGTCTTCCTCCTCCTTTTTTCTGGCATCAGCTGATCTGACCAAGTTTCGTAGTGTGGGGGATGTCCTAGGTGAATTAATATCCTCCGTCGTTTCTAGTTAGCCCAGTCGTGCTAGTTAGCCCACTCATGTTCATATAGTTTGAGCATAGTCTATCCAGGCATGTGTGAAGTCGTTGTTCGTGCCAAAATGTGTTTTTCTTGTCTTAATGGTTTGAAATGAAACCAATGATGCATAAGGGCTTATCGGGATGACTCACCTATCTTATAATCAAAATGTCCCGAGATTTTGAACATCCATGTACATTTTTACCTTATATAATTTTCCCTAGGTTTGAGTTACCGTCACTAGTAATCCATGTTCCAAAGGTCCTTTATGCCCTAAAATAGCTACCGTAGGTGTAACATTGGTGGCAGCGGTGGGATGGCTGATGACTTTATAGTAGAGGGTATTCGAGACAAATAAATAAATAATTAAATAACCATCTATATTTAAAAATTATAAGAACAAATAATTAAATTAACCTAACTTAGTCTAATCCATAATCATGGGGGAAAAGAGAGAGAGTTTAGACTGCGGTATTAATCAACCCATATTTCGTGATGAACTACTTAAATTTATTTCTACTTCTATCCATCTTGGTTTTATTATAAAGGCCCCCAAAATCCTATTAAGAATAACATGTGTGGAACTCACCAGAGCCGTTACTGCTTTTACCACTCCAATTTCAACACTCTGACCGCCCACATATCTCTCCACTTTTATTACTACTTCCTGAAAGCCTAACTGTAATCTCTTTCTCTCTCTCTCTCTCTCTTTCACCAAGCATAGTAAGTTCATAGGCCCTAGCGGTACATTTGTCATGTCTGTCTTTTGGGATGTGAAAACCCTGACTTTCTCAGCCTTAGGCTTCGTGTCCGAACCTTCTCTTCCTAACTGTATGTTGTTTTGGTAGAGATGTGAATTTAGACCTTTATTGCCAAAGGCAAATCTGATTACCTACTAATGTTTTTTTCCATTTTCTAATATCGTTTGACATTCTTTTACATCCTGTTACTGTATGAGTAATGATTCCAATTTCCTATGAAAACTTTAATATCAATAATATTTAAAATAATTAATTAAAATATCTAGTCCTGTTTATAACAAACAACAAGGAGACTATACATTCATCCGCGCCTTATAAATCAAGATAGGCATTGTCAAACGTAGAGAAAATTAGTAAGAGTAGGATCCGTGGGAAACAGTGCGAATATGCATGGAAACGCATTAAAAGTCACTGCTATACCCACATTGTGCCTACAGCTTTAAATAAGTGGCTGGAGTTCCAGCCAAGTGTATTTAGAGAAGCGAAATAAATTGTAAGTTTGTTGTGACCCTGAAGAAATCACCTAGTGCTTACCCCAAGTGACCATCCTTCCTCCCGTGATAAGACATTTGCTCTACCTACCAAAATTGAGCCCTGAACCAGCTAGTCCGGCGCACCTAACTGTCCAGACACCCTTATCCATGGACAACAGCCCAACAAATTAAACCCACCCGAACAAAGATATTGTTCCAAAATAAATAATATACCGCTTGGATAATATTTGGCTGTATCTAGTAGATTGTGCGAATATCTGTTGTCATGTGTGCTAATGGAATCGCAAACACTACTGTCTGAGCCAACTCGCTCGGCAAGTTAATGCTTATGATTTAGTCTATTGATCTTATTTTATTATTTTGTAATACGAAAGTTTATTTTTCATTTTAATGTAGTCTTGGGCAAGGAATATGACTGGCCGATGAAACATAAGTCCTCTATGTGTTAATTTCATACAGGGATATATACACGCACAGAGAATGTTTTCAACATATTTGTTTCAATCTAACAATGAAAATGTCAAAACATAGAATATCTTGAAATTTCTCTCAGAAAAGCGTTGTGAAGTACTAAGGCCGTGTCCAAAAAATTATTTGCTCATTAGTGTGCAAGGCACAGAAATCGAAGCCAGAATCCAGCAATGGCTACACACTGTACGGAACAGATGAACATCCCTGCATGAGTTAAGCACAGAGTGAAGTGAGGCGGGACGCGGCGCGGATGGTGCACGGACTGGTATTTGAGCCAAAAAGCTGGTCATAAGTCAACATTTTCAACTTTAATGATCAGCGTTAGTCTTGGATCCCAAAACAGATAGATAAATATGGTTCATGTGGCAGTGTCCCCACCGCAGTGGGACTAACCAAACAAATGTACCAGCAGTCGGAACTTAGCACTCGCTTGCGACGGTTGTCTTTGTTCGCAGCATTACAGTACTTTAACAAAATTATGTTGCGGGTAGTGAGGTTTTACCAGTCTGCCAATATAGGAGTTCTAGTACTTCTCTACAGTTTCAATGAGAGATTTGACGCTTGATTTTAGTGTCTTGCAGTTAAAAAGGCAGATTGATTTTGGTCACGGCCTTTGTGCATCACAACTCTCCTCTGGAAGAAATTGCAAGGTAGGTTTTGGCATGTAATTGTTGACAGTCCCCTTGTAAATCTCTGTGTTGCACACGTGAATTTCGGAGTCTCACATTTCCTAGCTAAGATAGATCAAAATGTATGATTATATTATTTATATATTTAGTTTTGCACCCACATTACACTTTAATCCTCCTTTTCAAGAATTCATGTTTTTTTAGTACCTTCTTATTAATATCTGTATTATATGATTTTGTAATTACTAACCAAATTAATCCAGTCCGTTTCTAGAAAACGATGTATTGGAATCGCCCCACCTCCTTAGTCAAGTTTCATTGAACAATATTTTGAATTTCCACCAATTACCACATACATTTCAGTATTTATTATTGATGTATCATTGCAACATTCGATTAATTAGATCTATGCCTGATAACGCAAATAATAAAAGTTTCTTGTAGGCTTCTCTACCATGAAATCGGCTTGCAATGAACAATTAAAATAGGCCAACTTAGCCTATTAATTTTCCGATAATCCCTTATAATGTATCTGTTGAGAGAATTAACACGAAATATATTTTTCTTCTTAGAATTTTAAAAGACAGTTATTATAATTGTACAGTAGACCTACATTTGATTGGAAAATTTTCAAATCTGAATATCAATGCATTGTGTACTCTTTACTCTTTCTCGTCGACTAAACTAGCATATGCTAGGTGTCAGAAATCCGGTGTGCCCCTCTTACATAAAAAAAGAATTAGTCTGAGTTCGATGTGAACTAAGTAAGTAGACCCTTACAGTAAAGTGTTGGTTTATTTTACAGAATAGTGTTTCGTTTTAACAAATTCATGCAACCTATGCACAGTGTGTTATTTTAATTCAAAATTCCAAGGTTAATTAATAAGAGTGATATTTAGTAATTTACATGGAAACAAACCAGTTAGCATATATGTGAATTATTTTGTTCCTGAGCATGCGCAGGGACTCATAAATAAGGTCTAAACACAACAGCCACGCGCAGATGCGTAATCTGGATTATTGAGTAGATTGATCAATCGAGCGGCTTTGTGTAGAGAATAAAGTCGGTTTACATGTTATTGTGATGTTTATGTTTAGTTCAGGGTTCTGTAAGTTACGTAAGATAGGTTTCATCTCTTTGGGTTTAAAAGAATATTAATATGAAAGAAAACTTTTAACTGTTGGAAACAGAAGAGAAAAATTACGTTCATGTGCGTTTCTTTAGCTTATTCGTCTTCGTTTCACAATGGTTTCCCTTATTTGCCGGCACGCAATTTTCGAAGTTTGGTCCGGAAATAAAAGGGAAGTTGTGATGCAGTGTATGAATTTGTGTTTAACAAATTAAGTATGTGACAGTCTCTGATGTTATTAAGAATTAAAAGGAAGTGTGTGTCAACAAATTCATGTAAGATGGAACAAATTGTATCCTCATCGTGGCAGATTCCTGGAAAATTATTCAGACTGGCTAAAGAAAATATTAATTTTCCCGTGACCGATTGTCAATCTCACTTCTACTTCTACAGACAACCATCTCCTAGTTTTGGTAGGCCATGAAAACCATTCGAAGAATGTTGTGAAAAGACGAAAATGGGGAAACTTAGAGAATTCGGTCAACAAGCCCAGAAGAAATAACTGCTGCTGCTGAAATGAAGTTGCGTGATAAGGGGAAAAAAGACTCTCCTGCACAAGGAGATAATTATTTTCCCTCGCATCACCTTCACGAGGCATCAGAATGAAAAAAGAGTTCACGGTTGTTTTTAGATAAACCGAAGAGTTTATCAGCCGATCGAGCCCGAGCGATGATGATAGATGCCAGTCTTTCAACTCACCAATATATAAATACTAAAGTTGAGAATAGGATCATCAACTGGTCAGAGTGAAAATCAGACAACGGCTATCGTTAATGAGAGGACAAACGCTATTGATGATTATGTAAAATTTGAATTTAAAAACTTGAAAAATGATGAAATGAGGCAAAAATATCAAATCAAAATTGCTAATAGATTTGACGTACTGGAATCTTCAGATGACAATGTGGCAAACGACGAAGAAACTGATATAAATAAAGAATGGGAGGCTATAAGAGACACTATTAAATTGTCAGCATGGAAAGCATTGGTAGTTTAAAAAAGAGGCAAAACAAGAAATGGTTTGATGAGGAGTGTGCCGACATTGTAAAGAAAAGAAAGCTAGCAAAAATGAAATGGTTACACGAGCCAAATGAGGTAAATTTAGAGCAATTGGGTAGTATTAGACGGGAAACCACCAAGTTACTAAAGAGTAAAAAGAGGGAATATTTGAGAGAGAAGATTAATGATCTTGCAATGAACGCAAAAAATAGGAACATTAGAGAATTATATCAGGGACTTAGTATAGAGAAGAAAGGATTTCAGGCTAGAACAAACGTAATTCGGAATGAAATTGGGGATTTGATTGCAGATTTTAGGAGTATGTTAAATGGATGGAAAAGTTACTTTAATCAGCTATTAAATGTACATACAGATCAGGACGTTGAGGGGGATAATTTACAGACAGCATAAATGCTAGTCGCAGAACCAAGTGCATTAGAGGTTGAAATGGCGATTGAAAAATTGAAGATGTATAAAGCATCAGGTTCAGATGAGATCCCAGCAGAACTGATAAATCGGGGGAGAAAAATTGATGGACAAGATACGCTGGTTGCTTAGTATGATTTGGGTAAAGGAAGCTCTTCCAGATGAATGGAAAGAATCAATTATCGTACCAATTTATAAGAAAGGAGATAAAATTGATTGCAACAACTACAGGGTCATATCATTACTTTCAACTTCGTACAAAATTCTAACAAATATATTAGTAAACAGACATACTCCCTATGTTGATGACATTCAAGGAGATCATCAATGTGCATTTAGAAGAAACAGGTCTACAACGGATCAGATTTTTAGTATAAGACAGATTTTAGTAAAGAAATGGGAATATAATGGTATTGTACATCAACTATACGTAGACTTTAAAAAAGAATATGATTCAATTAAGAGGGAGAAGTTATATAGTATCCTGTTGGAGTTCGGAATTCCTAAAATGTTAGTTAGACTTATACGAATGTGTCTAAATGGCACAAAGAGTAGGGTGCTTGTAGGCAAACAGTTTTCGGACTATTTTGAAATCCAGAATGGGTTGAAGCAAGGAGATGCACTATCTCTTCTATTATTTGTAATAGAGCATGCCATTAAATCTTTAGAGAATGGGGAAGGCTTACAACTCAATGGTATTAATAAGCTGTTAGTTTATGCTGATGATGCAATACTATTGGCCGATAGCGAGGAGATACTAAAGGACAACACGCACACACTATTGAGTAACACTAAGAAATTAGGACTGGAAGTAAATATCAATAAACCTAAATATATGGTCACACGTAGAAATACATTATATAATGGAAATGGACAGCTAATGACTCTTGCAGAGACTCTTGATGTCCCAACTCCTTTCAAAAAACATTACACTGAAAATATATAAAACTATTATTCTACCAGTTATATTATAAGAATGCGAAACATGGACTCTTAATTTAGGGGAGGAAAGGAGATTACAAGTATTTGAGAATAAAGTACTTAGGAACATTTTTGGATCAAAGAGAGATGAACAAACAGGTGACTGGAGAAGACTTCATAACAATGAACTACATGGTCTTTATAGGAAGCCAGATATAATAAGAACAGTTAAGTCTCGTAGACTGCGATGGGCAGGACATGTTGCACGTATGGGGAATGAAAGACTTGCATGGAAGCTTCTTGTAGGAATGCCAGAGGGAAAACGCCCAGTTGTCAGACCAAGAATGAGGTGGGAGAACAACATTAACTATGATTTGAGGGAAGTAGAATATACAGGGAATTATTGGAAAGTATTAGCTCACGATAGGGATGTATGGAGAGCTTATGTCCGTGTGGCCATAAACGTACGGGTTCGATAGTGCCAGTGAGTAAGTATAGGAAGAAGTACATTCAGAACAGATTCAAGAACGAGACAGGCCTACTGGTGGATATGCCAAAGCAACCAGCAGGAAACACGAATAATGGAAACAATGCTCGTCATTTTTTCAGAATTAATACTAATAAAATTCATATCAAATTTCGTTGAGGTGAATAGTCATAAGATAAAAGTTATAATTAAAATGTACCTTTTGGCAGGTGCCGTCGTCCTCAACTTTGTTTAAATGGTGTATATGAAATTAACTGGAGCGCTTTCGGAAGTTAACTTCCATCCTCGGCAGGTTTAGCTTCTGTTACTCGTTGTACTTGTTTACAACAACTGCTAGAAACAGTTGGAATATACATAATCGTAAACACAGTTGCTGCTACAAAGAGTTGGAGTATACATCATCGTAAACAACAACAGCGAGTATCAGAAGCTCAACCTGCCGAGGATGGAAGTTAACTTCCGAAAGCGCTCCAATTGATTTTATGTACACCATTTTAACAAAGTTGAGGACGACGGCACTTGCCAAAAGGTACATTTTAATTTTAACTTTCGTCTTATGAATTTTTCAGAAACACCGAAAAAACTGCCCAAATAACAGGTGTCGATTTTGCCGATTTCATGTCATATTAGAGACACTGAATTGTGGGTTTTCAATATATGCTGATGCATTTGGAAAGTTTGCCGATGAATGAAACTAGAAATCTGAATTTGAAAGAATACAGTTGGTTTTTTATATGCCAAATAGTGTGCACAAAATGTTATGCCACGGCAAGCCTTTTAATGTCTCTTGTATTCTTCCGAATGGCCAAATTCGGAAGAAGCACAAGAAGCAAGAAACAAAGATAGTAGAAGATATCGGGAATATTTCACAAGAAAAACTCGAGGGTCGACACAAACACCGATCTTATCCACAGACTTTTGATACATTCTGATCTTTTCTTGGCCAGCGTGAGGCATAATCCTAAAAGAAAACAGGGAATAATTACACAGGAAGTTCTCTCATTGCTCTCAGCACCTACTTCAGATACAGAGGCAACAGATTCCAATAACAGTGACTCAGTTGACGCAGATTAATATTTTTTGTAAAGCATTACTATCTGTCTTTCTTTATATGTGCAAAATAATGAGAATAAAAAAATCATTACATATTTTTCTGTAAGAAATGGAAAAGCAATTGTGTTTTTTGTTTTAATTTATAGAATAATGACAATTTAGAAACCATAATGTACTTTCTAATAAATAGAATACCTACTTTTAAAATAATGAAATTAAAAAATACTTAATACATTTATAATTTTACTCGTATGTTCTTAGAAATATAGAATAATTTGTATTTTTGTATATTTGTAAAATGATAAAAATTATGTGGATTTTGTTAAAAAACAGAATAATATTTAAGAATGTTTAATTAATGATAAATAATTCATAATAATTATATGTTTTGTGTATGAAATGAAATACCGTTGGTTCTCTATAACACGTGAAATCTTGATATTAAGAATATCTAATATAAGAGATATAATATGCACATGTGATTTGTTTAATTTGTAAAATAGCGATAATTACAAATATATGCTTTCGTAAGAAAATGCAAATATATTTGTATTTTATAATATGTAAATCAATGATATATTATTCAAAATAATAAATTGAATGTTTTGGTAAGAAATATAAAATCATTTGTGTTCATTAATTTTGTAAAGTATTGGGAATAAAATAATACATAACAAAACTTTATTTTTTATGGAAAAAATTAGTAGCAATAATTGAAATTGCCAAGAGAGTTATCCAAATAATGTCACAAGTGGCATATAGAACAACAAAGACTGAAAAATAGTAAAATCATCGAGCCAAGAATTAAATCCCCCTAGAATCGTCAAATATCACACTGTGCTATGTTTATCCTATGGGCACATTGCAGATTTTAATATAGGCCTATGAAATGGTATATATTAAAATGTGAAAATTGCTCCTTCATTTTAGAGTGTTTGAGTTATTGTCTAGACTGTGGTTGCTTTGTAATTTTTCACTTTAGCCCCAGACTAGTATTTTGAAGATTTCATTTATGAACTGATTGTTCGTGGCATTTTCATCATTTTTGCAGCACTATGTTGGAGTTCTTCGTGTGCGCTGTTTCTTTTTTTCAGTAAAGTAGTCTCATTATAGGCTTAACATAATATTTACTTTTTTAGGGCTGACTTTATTACATAAACCTTATGGTACATTTCAGAAGTTCTAGGATATTTTAATCCACGTTTTTTGTGTGCTAATTTAATTAATAAAATGATTGATATAGTTTTAAGTACATGAATTTTATTAAATACTGCCTATGACAGTTTTTTGATAATTTCGGCGAGATAATACATTTTCAATGTCCATATGTGCAGTATTTTGTCCTTGAAAGTTATTAAAAATTGTCCTGAAATTTTCAAAATTTGTTAATTTGAGATATTTAATAAAATATATACTGCAGAGTTTGAATGTTTTAAGTTCGTATAGTTTTCTAAATGAATATTAACTTCAAATTGATAAGATAATACCAATTTTACTCAGTATTATTTTTAGAACAAAACTAAATACTTATATTACCTATATTTCTCCCAGTTATATCAATGCGAAACATGGGCTCTTACTTTAAGGGAGGAAAGAAAATTACGAGTATTTGAGAATAAAGTTCTTAGGAAAATTTTTGGTCAAAAAATGGACAGGTGAATGGAGGAAACTACACAATAGTGACCTACATAATATGTATACGTGTGAAGCCAGATATAATAAGACAGTTAAGTCTCGTATACCGCGGTGGGTAGGACATACGGGGGATGAAAGAGGTGGATGGAAGCTTCCTTTAGGAAAACCAGAAGGAAAACGCCCAGTTAGTAGACCAAGAATGAGGTGGGAGAATAACATTATCCATGATTTGAGGGAAGTAGATTATGCAGGGAATGATTGGAAAACATTAGCTCAGGATAGGGAAGTATGGAGAGCTTATGTCCGTGCGGCCATGAACCTACGGGTTCGATAGAGCCAGTGAGATAGTTAGTTAGCTAGTTATAATACCTATATTCTATTTCTAGACACATAAAGTAATCTATATTTATAAATTCTGTGCTCTTTGATGTCGCAATTTATTAAAAAATCATTTGTTTTGAGACGTCCTTACTACCCCACCTCCACAGTTGGTAACATTCCTTCATTTCCCTACTGAAGGGTTTAGAACTATAGAACCAATTATTAAAGCAAGCATCTGTGTAAACATTTTCACTTCAAGACAATATACAGCTCCAATTTAAAAAAAATCCTAGTAATCGCTTTTCCACATTCATATAAATAATTTTAGCGTATGTTTTAAACAAATGTCTCCAGCACTTTTCTGTTGAATTTTAAATGTTGGAGTCCATCTCTATTTCTCATTTACTACGACACAGGACTTTTATTACAGACCTTCATATATATTTTATATTGTTCACAAGTGTTCCTCTTTTAATATCTGACATACTTTTCACTAGATGTTAATATTGAATGAGAAATAAAATGGGATTAAATATTTGCCATAAGTTTCTTTAACGCACAGTAAGGACGAGGATCAATTCATCTGAACTGCCCGCAACACCTGTGTGGCACTGAAATGCCTTCATTAGCCAGCGGTTTGATAAATCCCAACTTTTCACAAGTTTGCCTGCTCGAGCGAGAAATTTCTACATTATTTCGTTAGTGAGCAGGAAACTTCTGTCGATTCAAAGCCCCTGCAATCTGTGAGAATTTAATAACATCAAAAGCTATCAGAGAAGCTATGCAACACTTCAAACAATGAGATTTACACTCACGGACATTTACATTTTGCTGTTAAAGGGAGTCCAATATTATTAGTCACACATAGCATAAACAAGTAACATAAATAGTTCCCTTAAAAATAGGAAAGGACAAACTATTAATCCTGCTAATTATCATCATCATCATCGTCACTCCAAGGATTAGGCAATTGCCCATTACAATTTCATAATGCATCAGCCCAATGTTGTTTAAGTGTTCCAACGTCACGTCTTTCTCTTGTTTGATAATTGCCTGCTAATAATGGATATCTCTCCTTACTCATTCCATCCATGTGATAAATCCACTTTTGTCTATAATACATTAATATCCAATAAAGGCTGTATTTTCAATTCTTCTCTTACATCCTCATTTCTAATTCTATCAAGATTTGTACATCATTTAACCTCATCTCCGCCGTCTGTATTTTATACTACTTATCAATATGTAAAATAATTAAAGAACAGAAAATACAACATATATTTTAATGATATTGTTAGGAAAAAATACATGACGCGAGAGGCATAGAAGGCCCTTGGCCTACCATCCGACTGTTGTCCTCGCATCCTTATGTATTAATCACAGAGGTAGACCAGACAGTGTGAGGGTAATATGTTGTCAACATATTGGGTCCCCCAGTCGATATGTCTGGGTTTTTCAACCTGAACGATATTACTAGAATCCATAAAAATTTAAAAGGCAACAAATAACATACTTCAAGAACTTTACTTCTCCTACTGACCATGTATCTATATGTAGAAATAATAATTGGTAGCAACACCTTCAACGATGGATCGAGCTTGCATCCCAAGTCAGAATTTAAATTGATATCCTAGAGGAAAAAGATATTTAAGAAGAACACTTAAATGATGGCATGAGACGGGAATAGGCCATCAGGCCTAATTTATGAGATAAATATTATAATAACCAAAAGTCTTTGAAAGTAGAAAAGACATACTAAGCCAAGACACATATTCCTCGCGCCCCCTGGTCTTTCAGGGACACGACTGTCAGGAGAAGACTTTTAATTCTGGATCACGCAGATCTACATGTTACTTCATACAACGATATGATGAGCCTCTGCGAAAGAGTGATCAGCTCAGTGCCGGAGCAACTTCCAAGAAAAAACCAAATTTTTTGACAAGATATTAATTGATATTGAAAAAAGGCAATATGAATCATTATGATGGCCAGATTGTGTCGGGAAACTATTTGGTCCACGAACATTCCTGAAACCTGTCCCAACCGAAAATAAAACCCGTGCCCCGTTAAAAAAAATAATTCGTGATCTTTCGAAATATGATCCATTTTCAGCTGCTAATAAAATACTTTAAGAAATTATTAAGAAATAGAATTATTAAGATCTATCGCGGGTTATGGGCTTTATGACCCCATGCGTAATGAAGATATCCGCAAAGCTCTCAACCAGTAATAACTGAAACCATTCAATTATACCAAAATAACTGGCACCTCCTTAGAATACAAAACAATAGACTTCTTCTGAAGCTATTCAACTACAGATCCGCAGGACAAAGAGACCCAGGAAGACCAATTTCTATCCTGCAGCGGAACAGGCCAATGGCCTAATCCATAACTGTAATTGATGATGATGAAGAAGTTTTTTTTAACCAAAGTTTTATTTGAGGACGACTGAAATCTCATTTATAATATAAAATTTAAATCGTCATGTAGGCCTACTTTATGAACAGTTGAAAAGAGAACATGTTCCGAAATACATTTCAACGAAATTTTAGTTGAGGACGACTGAAATATCAGGTACAATTTTATAATTTTAACCTTTTATACAGTAATCTGAAAGGTGATTCAAAATACTCTGGAAGAATTGATTTATTCGCTTCATAATTATTTAACTATATTTATTTGTTTTTGTTTACATTTTTTATTTATTTAATACTTTCTTCTTCATTATTTACCCTTCCTCATTTGTAGGACTTGTACTCCATGTGATTTACAAGTCAAATTCCTGGGCAGGCCACCTGTAGGCATGTAACTTTGAAACACATGCATAGTGGCGGGCCTTTCTTCATCTGTGATTATCAAGTAACAATATCAAAGACAGCACATAGCCGAACAAGACAAGGTACAAACATTCAACATGAAGATTTAGAATGCCCTACCCACCATTAATCTTATGTTTGTATTGTAAATCACATTAACCTAAGAAATTATAAATTAATAAAAATGCAAGCCCTATTATTTAAATTCCAGTATACATGTAATTTAAGTACATACAGTGTTCTTTTGGGAAAAATATTCAATGTACACACAAAAAAATAACAGAATTGAGGCCGTAGAAGGAAGAACGACTTATTACAAACAGTTTAAAATGGAATGTTGAAGCAGTTAACATGCGTTCATTAAAGTTCCCAACGGGGAAAAGATAATTAAATTTCGGTCAGTATACAAGCAGTTCTCTGGAGTCAACTTCCTCATAAAGGAAAAGGTGTTGTTCTCTAAAATGAATATACACCGGCAAATCAATGGATCCGTGATCATCAGGGATTGTCTTGTTTCGAATGGAGAGAAGCGATTTAAATGCAAGCGATGCGTTCTTTGCCGGGCAGGTCTAGGGACGATACCATATGTAGACGTTGCCGCAGAGAGCACAAAACCCTTGCACACGTCCTTGTAGCCTGTACGTTTGGAGAATCACTGTGAAACATTCGGCACCACACTATTCGAAATATGATGACAGAAGCCTTGCGAGATTTTGAATACATAGTTTATGAGGAAGTTCATGGTGTGGCCACTAATGGGAGTAACAGACGAATAGATATTATTGCATTTAGACCATTTTCTAAAATTGGTATGATATTAGATTCCACAATTCGTTTTGAGAATCATAGTGGCCAACCTGAGGAAGTTGGCTCTGAAAAGAAAGCCATATATGAGCCAACAATTGAGTATTACAAAGATAAATACCAACTAGATAGTATAACTGTCACAGGATTGATGATCAGGGCAAAAGGTACTATACCAGGATTCTTAGCTAAATTTTGAAATTCCTCAGATTTGGGCAGGATGTATCTTTCTAAAATTGCCATCGCTGCCATTAGAGGATCAATTTCAATTTTAAGAAACCATTATTACAAAATTTCTACTTTGTAGTATGTACACTTCCATTAGGCCTACAATTTGAATTTTTTAACGTGTTTACAAAAAGTATTTTATAAATTCAAAAAAAATGTCTGTATCACTTTGTCCTTGAGGCAGTCCTCTAATGAGGAAAGTTGTATATAATAAAAAACCGGTGCCCACTGTAGCATTAGTAATTCCTAGAATTAATTTGGTTATTATTTGGGACCACACAATAAGCCTTTGTTATACATGTGACTCAAGGGTTGGCAGGTACATGTACCTAGCCAAGCGAAACTAATGTTTATTATAAAAGTGTAAATTTGATTGACGTGTTGAATATGGTCAAATTTGCAAAACAATACATTTTGTTAAAAGGAATACTTAACATTAGTAATTCCTAGAATTAATTTGGTTATTATTTGGGACCACGCAATAAGCTTTTGTTATACAGTGGTTAACGGTAACTCAAGGGTTGGCAGGTACATGTACCTAGCGAAGCGAAACTAATGTTCATTATAAAAGTGTAAATTTGATTGACGTGTTGAATGTGTTCAAATTTGCAAAGCAATACATGTTGTTAAAAGGAATACTTGAGCCAATTTTAAAACTTCCTTGGGAAGTGAATATAAAAGGCCTAGAAATTTTATTAACACAATGTGGTTAATATCTCATACGCACACACACACACACACACACACACACACACAGTGTGTGGTTAGTATCTCATACACACACGGTGTGTGGTTAGTAGCTCATACACACACATAGAGTGTGGTCCGTAGCTCCAATACGAGTACATACTGAGAGGAGCCAGTATTTCCCTTACGAATACAGAGTGAGCTAGTTTATCATATTACGAGTATTCAGAGGAGCCTGTTGATCCCAGATTATTTCCTAAAAGTGTGAATCAATCGACCGTACGTAAAATATACTAGGGAAGTCTAGATTTGCCTTCAAGTTATTAATTAATTCATTGTGGATATTGTGTTGTTTCACAAATAGTAACAAAATAAACCCTTTTAAATAAATTATACAACTCATTGTTACTGTTCATCTAATTCCTTATCCTTCACACCGGTAGTACCCAGAAATAAGCTTAATCTAAAACACGCCCTGAAGAGACCCTCGTGCCATTTCCGGCTGCACCACTCATTATAGCGAAACATTTGGGTAGCTATAATAAATATTGACTCCAGGTTGAGAAAACTACCAGCTATAACTGTTAGGCACTAGACATACTGACCACATATCATCCTTATACTCAATGGATGATCATTCACTTCTGTAAATGACACCAGTGGATGTGAGACCAGCAGCCGAATGAAAGGTCAAAATGCCTTCTAGATCTAACGCACAATGAAAAAAATTAACATCGGTGAATTGGTAGGTTTTTATAGATGATCGTTTAATACTAAAATGTCCTATGATGCCCATCGGAAGGAGGACTGCCCATAACAGTGAATGAAAACAGGAATAGACAAAATTAGAAAGTCAAGTGGCCACCCTACACTACAGTTCTACACTATAGTAGTTCCAGTTTGTATTTCAAACAAAAGACTACATTCCACGCAAACTAACTTAGTGAACTGATTTTATACAAGTAAATTTTAAAAACATGTATTTTTCTAATTGTACGGCGTTATGTAACAACCGGCTATGCACCACATACATTTCGAGAAAAATACTCTTTTAAGTTCAAGTCGATCTTCACTATTTATTGTAACGCCAAACTAACAACCGAATACTGCAAGTTATTTTCCTTTTTTGACATTTATGCATAAACAATCTAAGAGCGGGAACACCTGGCTCTTAGCTGCATGATGAAAAATTTAGATTAGCATTTATGAAGATCTGGTCTCATATCCGTTTGTTGCAAAACTTAGAATCTCTGATAGGACTGATGGCATTTATATTTCTCCTTTTTTTTTAAATTGCGCTTAGCCGGTCTATGCATAGCATCATCCAATTAAAATCATATTTTACATAGAAGATCTATTTAATTTATTACGGAATTGTATAATTATTTCTACATCTACAATGGCGTAACAGTCTAACGTTGTGGCTTAGTCTCTCCTTTGTTAGGAGTTACTAAACCAAGTTAATTTAGTTACGCTTATTTACCAACAGATGTGTATGTACTGACCCAATGAGAACATCTAGCAAGCAATTATGGTATTACTAGGATGATGAGCTCAGTAAATGTTGCTTAGAACCTCTTTATACAATAATAATTCTAGCTTTCTTATATTGTAGTTTAATATTTAATAGCATAGAGGATAATTTACAAACAGCCATTTACATGTTGAATCAATTAGGACTCCATTATAATCTCAAAGTCTCAACTTCAAAAACTAAAATTATGGCTTTCAGGGCAAAGTGCCAGTCAGAGCAAAAATAGTGATCAATAATGAAAAAATAGAACAGATAGCACACTTTAACTATCTTGGTTCAGATATAACATGATATACATAATAAATTAAACCGATATCAAATGATGTGTGGCACCATAAGAAAAACCCTCCGAAAGACTCGAAGAGAAATTCAGCTCAGGTTTTATAAAATTATGGCTGTTCCTGTTCTTTTATATGGATCTGAATCTTGGGTACTTACAAAAAAAGATATCTCACACATTCAAGCCACTGAAATTATTTTTTTAAGATCTGTAAAAGGATGTATACGCATAGATAGATTACACAATGAATCAATAAGAAAGGAACTGGAGATATTTTCAATAGTTGATAAACTAGAAGAGCACAAATACCAATGGAAAGAACATTTAGACAGAATGTACAATACAAGATTACCCAAAAAGATCAACACCTACAAATCACATGGTAAAAGATCTTTGGGACGGCCAAGGAAACGATGGATTTGAGACCGGAACAGGTCACATTGACCTAATCCTGGAAAGGAAGAAAAAGAAGATATTAATAACATTTTCATTTATTCTAGGGCAGGGGTGAGGGTTACGTACCCTTAGAGCGCCGGTGCGCTCATACAAAAATTGCCGACTAACTACAGATACGAGAAAAACAAACCTATTCAGTGCTGTGTCTGACAAAATGTGTATTCAGTAGTAGTAATGTGATGGTGACGTAAAATGCATCGCACCCCACTGATTAAACTTCATGCTTTTATGTATGCATCTAATGGTTCGAAAACTGTACACAAAAAGGAGCGCGGTCACAATGAATATCTAGACACCCGGGCCTGGTATAGGTGTTTCAGTCATTCAATTTGCAAGAATACAGTTATTCCTTATAGCATCTCCTCAATAACAAGTGGCATTTATAATAATTATTATACCGTATTTTATATTCCATATTAATGCAAATTACATAAAATAACTTTCCAATAACAGATTTCAATCTGAAAATTCCAAATTAACTATCTTATAACTAAACTTGGGGTTTTTCCTCACCTGTAAGACAAATGTCAGGAAAACTTTAAGGCCCAAACAGTCCCCGAAATCATATGGCCATCATCATCATCATCATTATTATCCTCCATTACCGGTGTGCAAAGCAACGGGAAGCTACCACACCTACAATTCCCTGGTAAAGCTACAAGCATAGCATGAAAATGCTATGATTGCAGTGAAGGACCTGCCTTCGGGCAGAATAACTATGGATGGATGGATGGATAACTGAACTAACTAACTAACTCACTGGCTCTATCGAACTCGTAGGTTCGTGGCTGCGCGGACATATACTATCCATACATCCCTTTCCTGAGCTAATGTTTTCCATTCATCTCCTGTATAATCTACTTCCCTCAAATCATGGATAATGTTATTCTCCCACCTTATTCTTGGTCTACCAACTAGGCGTTTTCAATTAACTCTCTTATAAGTTTTATAATAAAACTCACTTCGTAAATAATAATAATAATAATAATAATAATAATAATAATAATAATAATAATAATAATAATAAGGAATGTGATTTCAGGTTAAACATTAGTGTGTAGTTTAATCTTTGCTGTAGCCTGTGATAGTTTTAGTTATTTTCGCACATGTTATGATGTATTTCCTACACGTTTGTCCACATAACACACGTCATCTAAAATAATGTGAGATAAATTAAAATTTAAATTTCACCTAAAAAGCATTCTTCGGTCGGCTCATGGAATACTTCGTAAATAACTGTAACCAGATTGAGGCACGATATAAGTAAAAAAGTAAAAAAAAATATATACATATATAATTTAAACTAAGGAAAAGAGAATCGGCCATGGTGGACTAGTGGTTATATTCCTTGCCTCTGGTCCCGAGGGTCGCGGTTTCAAACCCGGCCGGGATCGATGGACTTTTAAGATGGAAAAGTTCAAGGAGCAAGTCATCCAGGAGGCTACCGAGTCTGAACATTTTCAGGTTCGTAAATTAACTTAAAGTCTGAATAAAGAGACCTCTAAGGAAAATGTACCGACATTTTTCATCCTAGTAATACCTTAGTTGTCTACTAGATATCTCATTGAGTCGGTATGTTAACCGCATACCATTCATGACATATCTAGGAAATAAGCGTGACTAAATTAATTTGGTCTTATAACTCCTAACGAAGGAGAAGCTAGGATCCAACACCATTGTAGATGTGAATGTAAAGAAAGAGAGAGAGGGCGTTCATACTGATGGCCGTATGTCATAAAATAAATTGCGAACAAATAATGAGATAAAATGCGAAAAATGTTAACTTTTACAAGAGGTGTAAAATATTATTGATTAAGTACGGGAAGAGAAGTGCCTGATGAGAAAACGAATGAAAGAGAGAAGAGGAGAGTGAAAAGAAAATAAAGAGTAGGTCACTGACACAGCACAGCGGCCGTCAAATCGAATTAAGCGCCACGCTGTGTTTGTTTCTCCAATTACCTGATTTCGCAAATTGAAAAGGCAGGCCTCATGCGGATTGCGGTATTTAGGAAATCATATTACCCGGCCAGCCTGTTGAAACTATTGGTCGCATGCACACAGCCCGCAGGCTTCTGGCCAGGACCTAGCTCACTACAGGCACACGCTTGTCTGTATCCTATCTACAAATTATATCAACAATTCTAATGTTTCAGTGGCGTAGCGTGAAGGCTGACTTTCATATTCATCCTACCCTTAAACCTTTAGTAGGGAGGTGATAGAATGTTACTCTACTGGGGAGATTGACTTTTTTAAAAAAACTGTGACTTCAACCAGAACAGAATTTTCAAATATGGCCACTTTATGTACCTAGAACTAGAGTATCAGCGTTATAAATGTTCTATAAATTAAAATAATTAATGAAATTATAGTGTTGTAAATAGTTGTATTATTAATTTAGTCTGTTGTAACTAACTCACTGGCACTATCCATGGCCGTGAGTTCATAAGCTCTCCATACATCCCTATCCTGAGCTAATGTTTTTCAATCATTCTCTGTATAATCTACTTTCCTCAAATCATAGTTAGTTATTCTCCAACCTCATTCTTGGTCTACCAACTGGCGTTTTCCTTCTGCTTATCCTACAATAAGTTTCCACACCTTTCATTCCCCATTCGTGCCACATGTCCTGCCCATCGCAGTCTACGAGATTAAACTGTTCTTATTATATCTGGCTTCCTATAAAGACCATGTATTTCACTGTTATGTAGTCTTCTCCATTCACCCGTCTGATCATCTCTCTTTGGTCCAAAATGTTCATAAGAACTTTATTCTCATATACTCGTAATCTCCTTTCCCCCCTTAAAGTAAGAGACCATGTTTCGCACCCGTATAATATAACTGGTAGAATAATAGTCTGATATAGTTTCAGTTAAAATTTAGTCTGCTGTACGATGATAAAATATGTAAACGCTAACGGTGTAAGATACATTAAGCTGTAGAGAAACATATTTAATGAAAGAAATAGCATATTAATGCATACAGTCCGAGAATTTCAGGGCATTTTTATAACTTTCAAATGCAAATACACGAATCCCAATCCCATTTATATTATTCTGGCATTAGCAGGTTGTTGGTCGTCAATAAAGTGGAAAACGTTTACAATGCATTCAGATACAACATTCAACATTTTGCAAACCAATTTACAGTATTATAACGGTCTTTTGAAATTCTATAAAGAAGAACATATTTACGTGTTGTAAGTTCTCTCAATGGAAACATTATAAAGATTCTTGAAAAAAAAATGTGGCAGAATAGGCCTACAATAACTTTCATTATTTACCGTTACCTACCCGGTATAGACCTAATTAATTCTAAGAATTTTGAAATACATCAAAAATAGACACTGAAATACCTATGGAAACTGGTTTGTAAGAAGTATTGTTCCCTGAAACTTAAGTTGGGAGATGGGGTGGCTCCATTACCCCACCACATTAAGCACTCTGTTTTAGAAACGAACAGTATTCGTGTGGACATTATTATAAAATCACAAATTACAGACATTAATAAAAAGATACTCAAATATACAAAATATATTTATTTCAAAAAAGTATTAAAGTTTAAGCTTGGGGTGGTATAGATACCCCACATCCCCACTTAAGGGTTAACAAAGTGCAAAATATACACAAGAGTAGCTAATACTAAAGCAGCAACTCCATTCGGAGCATGATTCCTGAGCACTTGAGGAGTGAGAGAGCATGTTTATGAGGAGTTGAGGAGAAATTCTGACGTCATGTATACCTTCTCTCCCTTTACAATAGAGTGGCTGTTCTTGTTTACAATGCTTGTTCAGTGATAATCAGCCAAGCCACATGAAGGACAATATATCATCAATATCAACATTTGAAAGGAGGAAATATATTTCATTATAGAACAAGGAAATGCTGCAAAGTTTTAAAATGGTAGCGTACTTTAATTTTAAATTTATTTATATATTATTGAAGATAAATGTTTATATTTAGTTGTTATTTTTTCAATATAAAAATATTAAGTCGAAAAAGTTAAATAAATTCATAAATCATATATTCATTACAAATGTTTATATTTGTGGAACCACCTTAATTCTTATTTAATTTTTAAAAGTAATCTAATGAAAATACGTTTAAAAATATCAGTAGAAATATTTTTTTTTTAATTTCCCCTATGTATTGTCCTCGTTCCATCTGTTCAGTTTTTTGGATATCTCTTAATTCTGCATGGAACATGTCATGGGCCTAAAACAAACAGATAAAGAGGAAGAGTTACAAGGAGTTGTAAAAGATAATAAGACAGACCTATCGAAAATTTTTGAGCCTAAATTGCATACTCCTGAACAAATATATTCCGGCCCTAATATTAGGCAGCCAGGTTGGACATTCACGAAAAAACAGATACAGGCAATACAAGTGAGTCAAAGGAAAATGGAAAGAAGAATACTAGGTTTCAACCTAAAGGATGAAAAACTAAGAAGAAGAAATGGAATGAGAGACGCGGCAACAAAACCAGGAGACTCAAATAGAGGTGGGGGGGGGCACACATGGTCAGGATGAACCAGGACTGGTGAGCCTCTGCTACAACGATATGAGACCCGGTACTAGGAGAAAGAAGAAGAGAATTCTACGACGAAGATAGTTCCAAGAATGTAGTGCAGTGATGGGTGTGCAGTAGACTAGAATAGCAAATAGAGATGGAAAGAACCAACTGTAGGATAGACTACTAGACAAGAATATATTAGGATACGGAAGAAATAAAACACAATGGGTTAGGATAGTATAACTGAATACTCACACCAGCATTAGAGACTAAGAGGAAAATGAGTATCTCAATGTAAGACTAGAAACAGAAGGCAAATTTAATCACAAAGATATACCTGATCCTTTAATCATCATTGAGCTAGCCTTAGCGGGTGGTAGGAGGTCCTTATCCTGTAAGGGTCCAATTAACTTATTTATTATTTTATTAAATAACCAGTCATATTATATGGATGCATAACCTGATCTCTCATTTTAAAATACGAGAAAGAGTTACTAGCGTTTCAAACATTTTATTAATCCTGTGAAATTTCATGTCATAAAAAAACCTTATCGGACAATTTAAAACATTATTGAAGTATAAATATAAAAATTGATAAAACTTAACAATGAAGTGTTCTATAAACTATTTTATCGAATAAGGTTAGGAAGTGGTTAAAGGAAAATGTTTAAAAACAGAGCGATAGCGAGGTTCTTAATTTCCGAGATTCCGTAAAACACTTCACAAACGTGCGTTTTACATTATTTTTTGCGCTATGGTGTTTTCAAAATAATAAATGATAGTAAAATAATAACATGTTTGTTGGGAATATTTTAGTTCATTATAAACAATTGGCTAACGTTAACTGTGTGGGCAATGTTTATTAGTTGAATTTACAGCACGCCGTGACAGGAATCAGCGATAAAATGGCGGCATGTACGTATTTATTGTTTTATATTGTTTCAAATAAAGTTCAGTTCATTTAAAATGCAGTAATTTGTGACACTATCTTTTGAATATACTTTTGTATATACATTGTATGTAGTATACATAGAAGTCAGTGGTTTTACTTCCCACACGTGGTTTGTAGTATGTAATATTACAGTAGGCTATAGTTAATTAGGTTGGCAACCCTGAAATGTAGGAAGTTGAACTTCCAACATGGTCGTCATTGCTGTAAGTACGACAAAACGGACTATCGCGAAAAAAATTAATTAAACTGAAAAAAACTTAGGCCTATAAGATACGCTGTTATTTAATTACATTGTATGTTATATATTACGACGAACCAAACCTGGCAGTGGTTAGAGACAATTTTTAATTTCAGTGATTTCAGGTAAACCACGATTATGATGGTATAATTTCGCTCATATTCGCAAAATATCTTTCTCAGATAATTTAAAAGCATATACTGAGTTTCGTTATGAACTATCAAAAATTACGACTTCTAGTTCGATTTTTAAATTTTTGTTTCAAGTGAACTACTACATGTAATGGCTCGATTTTGCTGGTTAATAACCTCGACCTTACTTTTTTTAATTAACTGCTATATGCAAAGTTTGGTTTAGATGAAACAAAAAATGCGGCCGCTAGATCTTTACTTAGGCCTATATATATATATATATATACACACACACACACATTTTAGTCATAGTTATTTTCGGTGAAGATCTTTAATTTTTTTCGAAAATATTTTCATGAGGACAATCTCAGTAGCTTCATCAAAATTAGCTAAAATGAAAGGAAGCGGCTATTTCCAATACAACATAGTCAGGTGCAAATCTGCTGTGCCTAAGTGAAAATCTGTATACGGTTTTTTTAATGTCTTCTTTATCAATCATAACGGATTATGTACAAAATAACGGACTTTCCAGAACTACTAAATAATCCATAAAAGCATACCAAGTTAATTTAGTTATGCTTATTTCTCTATAGATGCCACTGAGTGACATGTGGTCAGCATATCGCTTCAATGAGACATCTGGTAGGTAACTAAGGTACGATTTGGATGGAGAGGCCGGTTAATGTTTTTTTCAGAGGCAAAAAAATATATACAGGTTTAATTAAACTTTTAAAATTAAAAATATGTAAAAGCAAATGTATATCAAAAATTTTAATTTTAGTCTCTTCCATGTAAAATGGGAAAAATATATTTATATTGTTGATAACGTTCCACAACAATATATTACTAACATCTTCAACATCAATAAAGATAATGAAATCTCTGTTAAACAAGATGGCAAATTATCTTCTTGGGAAAAGATCAACACTGGAGTAAGACAGGGATGTGGACTTTCACCGGTGCTTTTCATTATATATATGAATGATTTAATAAACGAATGGAGGAAAACACAACGAGGATATATACCCATCAATAGGAACCTCAAACTCGATGCTATTCTTTTTGCAAACGATTTACCTCTTCTGCCACTTTCCGAAAATGATTTGCAACGATCAATTTATAATTTACAAAAAAATAGGTGCCAAATGTAATATGGAAATATCAATTAACAAAACTAAAATTATGGCATTTTATGGGAAGGACCCCATACAAAGTAAAATCTGTCTCCAGAATAAAATTTTAGAGAGATCTAATCAATTTAAATATCTTGGATATTATCTCTCTATGTGGGATGAAAAGGATATCCCTGAAAAAATTACTAGTTATAATAAAAGTTTGGGAATTATTAATCAAGTTATTAAACCATCCCTTGTACAAAAAACACCAGATTACGTTTGTATAACACTTTGGCTAGACAAGTGTTGACCTATGGTTGTGAAGCATGGACACTAAAAAGACAACATGAAAGCAGAATAACGGCTTGTGAAATGAGATTCATGCGCAGAACAGCGGGTTACACCAGATGGGATCGGAAAAGGAACACCGATATCTTAAAAGAATTGAAGATTACGCTAATTTTTGAATATATTAAACAGTACCAATTAAATTGGAAACACCATCTTGAAAGAATGAGTTCAAATCGGATCCCCAAAGCTGTTTATAATTATATACCAAGAGGACGAAGATCACTGGGCCGTCCTATGAAACGCTGCAGGGAAAATATTATATAGGGTCGTAACAGGCCTTAGCCTAATACTTGGAAGGAAGAAGAAGAAGGAGAAGAATTTAAAGATGTAAATCATGTTTGAATTGTCAGTTATGACTTTTAAAGTTAAAGGACACTTAGAGAAACAAGAGCACTTTAAATAAACAATACATTTCTGAAAAACATGTAATTTCATTACATCGATTTTAGGTACGAAATTATCATTATTGTTATTATTATTGCATGAACCTATTATTATAATCAGATATTTTACGTTTATTAAATTATTGTCCATTGTTTTTAAGCTAATATATTTATTTATTTATTTATTTATTTATTTATTTATTTATTTATTTATTTATTTATTTATTTATTTATTTATTTATTTATTTATTTATTTATTTATTTATTTATTTATTTATTTATTTATTTATTTATTATTTATTTATTTATTTATTTATTTATTTATTTATTTTATACAGATTTATTTAATACAGATTTTCAATGTTTCACATCTTTTTGTACCTAAAGTTTTATTTTTCTTCTCCACTCTTCTCTATCAATCCACTCCATGTCCTCCAGTCCTCTTGTTCTCATTCCTATTCTTATTTCTTGCATCCACGAGTTTCGAGATCTTACTTTCCTTCTTCTTCCAGGTGGACAGAATTCCAATGTTTTTCTGGGTAAACTTTCTTCTTGCATTTGAATATCTAATATTAATTTTTTCTGGTATGAGAAGTATTACTTTTTTTTTCTAATTTTGAAAATCTTGCTTCTCTCCTCAAGAATTCCATTTCCATTGACATACGTTTTTTGGTGAATTTCCAAACTTCTGCTCCATATGTGGCAGTTCTTGTCACTTTTGAATTATATCTTGGTAACTTACTTTTCCTGGTTATATGACTGTTCGATAGGACTCCATATATCATTGCTGTTATTTCTCTACCTTTATTTATTCAATTCTTAGTATCACTTTCTTCTTTATCCTCTTTATTTACATTTACCCTCAGATAATCAAATTCTTCACATCCTCTAATATACCCCTTCTGATCTTCTAATATTAAATCTTCGGTTTCTGCTTAACATCCCATATAAAAAGTTTTTTTTTTTTTTCCATATGTATTTCCAAACCCCAGTTATCTTATTCCTCCAATGATTTTCTAAATATAAACTCCATGTCTTCATATCCTTGCGCAATTATTATATGGTCATCCGCAAATAACAGTGTATATATTGTACTAGTTGATCCATCTCCAATTGGTACTCCCATTCCTGAACATTTTTGCTCCAGTTGTACGGTGCTTTATGTACGTATAAGTATCTTAAATAATGTGGCTGATGTGGTACAGCCTTGACGAAGGCCGTTTGTTACTTTAATTTCTTCTGATACACATTTACCTATTTTAATTTTAGACTCTGCATTTTTATACAATTTTATTGCATTAATATTTCTATCGTTTATACCCATATCTTCTAATGCTTCCCACAACTTTTGTAAAGCTATGGTATCATATGCTTTTAGTACATCCATAAATGTGGAATGAACTTGTTGCTTGTTATTATTAGATTTTCAATCAATTATTTTATCACAAATATGTAAAGTATATATATATGGCGTAACTGAATTCCCATTACACGCTTAGATGACGTGTAATGGAGACCAAGACGGTTACATTTGGGCATAGCAACACATGTCGGGAAACGTACCTTTTTTCCCCGCTACACGCAAAATACCACGACACACGTTCAACTCTCTCGCATTTTGGCGACAAAGACTAGGGTATTACGTACATCATTTACTGTTCACCTGACGTCTCATGTACATTATAGGTTCGTTTACATGTCATTCAATTGAGTTTATGATCCGCTCAGAGATTTTTGTACCTGCTGTTATGCTTGTGGCTGTACGAACTACATTTCATTTGTAGCTTGTTGCAGTTGATCATGGTGAACTATACGTTTGCGAAATACACCGAAATGGTATTATTAAACGGCGAAACTCGGTGTAATGGAAGGGCTGCTCATCCGAGATCATCTGGACCTACGATTTGGGCAACAATGTATTTCTTGGCCTGCACGTTCTCCCGACTTGACACTGCTTGACTACTACTTGTAGTGTCAAATGAAATCCTTGACTTAAAAGAACTTTGTGGTATACGCGGATTACGGCGGATGTATCAGAATCAAGGATTGGTGATCCTATGTATCAGAACATAGGGTATGGCTTCGGCGATTGTAACAAGACCAAGGACTACTGATCCTATGTACCAGAACACGGTAAGAAGGTACCTACTGGCGTAGGTTATGGCTGCGGCGGATGTAGCAGGACCAACTAATGGTGATCGTATCTACCAGAACACGGTAAGGAGGTACATACTGGCGTGGGTTATGGCTTCGGCGGATGTAGCAGGACCAAGTACTGGTGATCGTATGTACCAGAACATGGTAAGGAGATACCTAATGGCGTGGGTTATGGCTTCGGCGTTTGTAGCTGGACCTAGGATTACAAATCCTATGTGCCAGAACATGATAAGTAGGGACATACTGGCGCGGTTTATGGCTACGGCGAATGTAGCAGGACCAAGGATTGGTGATCGTATGTACTAGAACATGGTAATGAGGTACCTACTGGCGCGCGATATGGCTGCGGCGGATGTAGCATGACCAAGGATTGTGATCGTATTTACCAGAACCCATTGGCGCGGGTTAGCAGGACCAAGGATTGGTGATCATATGTTCCAGACCATGGTTAGGAGGTACTCAAAGGCGCGGGTTATGACAGCGGCGGTTGTAGCAGGACCAAGGATTGGTGATCGTATGTACCAGAACATGGTAAGGAGGTACCTACTGTACGCGGGTTATGACTGCGGCGGATTGTGTAGCAGGACCAAGGATTGGTGATAGTATGTACCCAAAAAACATAATTAGGACGAGTAGGTACCTAATGTGCGCAGGTTATGAATGCGGGCGATGTAGCAGACCGCAGTATTGATGATAGTATGTACAAGAAACATAGTAAGCGGGGTACCTACTGACGGCGGTTATGGCCCTTGCGGCGGATGTAGCAAGTACCAAGGAATGGTGATCGTAGTTACCAGAACATAGTAAGGAACCGTACCTACTGATGCGGGTTATGTCTGCGGCGGATGTAGCAGGACCAAGGAATGGTGATCTTATGTACCAGAACATAGTAAGGAGGTATCTACAGGCGCGGGTTATGGCTGCAGCGGATGTAGCAGGACCAAGGATTGGTGATCGTATGTACCAGAACATAAAGGAGGTACAGGATGTACAGACTGACGCGGGGTTAAGGCTTCGGCGGAAGTAGCAGTACCAAGGATTGGTGATCGTTTGTACCAGAACATAGTAAGGAGGTACCTATTGACGCGGGTAAAGGCTGCGGCGGATGTAAGAGGACCAAGGAATGGTGACCGTATGTAACAAAACATAGTAAAGAGGTGCCTACTGACGCGGGTTAAGGCTGTGGCGGATGTAGCAGGACGAAGTATTGGTGATTGTATGTATCAGAACATGGTGAGGAGGTACCTACACACGCGGGTTATGGCTGGCGGGGGATTGGAATGGAAGTCGCAGTACCAAGTATTGGTGATCGTTTCTACCAGAACATGATAAGGAGGTAACCTACTGATGCGTGGTTTATGGCTGTGGTTGGATGTGTAAGCAGGACCAAAGGATTGATGATCCTATGTACCAGAACAATGGTAAGGACGGGTGTGTTTCGCCGGTACCTACTGACGCGGGTCATGAGTTAGGCAGATGTAGCAAGATCAAGGATTGGTGATCGTATGTATCAGAACATAGTAAGGAGTGTCCTACTGACGCGGGTCATGAATTAGGCGGATGTAGCAAGACCAAGGATTGGTGATCGTATGTACCAGAACATAGTAAGGAGGTACCTACTGACGCGGGTTACAGCTGCGGCGGAAGTAGCAGTACCAAGGATTGGTGATCGTTTGTACCGAAACATAGTAAGGAGGTACCTACTGACGCGGGTTATGGCTGCGGCGGATGTAACAGGACCAAGAAATGGTGACCGTATGTACCAGAACATAGTAAGGAGGTACCTACTGACGCGGGTTATGGCTGCGGCGGATGTAACAGGACCAAGGAATGGTGACCGTATGTAGCAGAACATGGTAAGGAGGTACCTGCTGGCGCTGGTTATGGTTGCGGCGGATGTAGCATGACCAAGGATTGTGATCGTATTTACCAGAACATAGTAAGGAGGTACCTATTGGCGCGGGTTATGACCGAGGCAGATGTAGCAGGACCAAGGATTGGTGATCGTAGGTACCAGAACCTAGTAAGGAGGTACCTACTGACGCGGGTTATGGCTGCGGCGGATGTAGGAGGACGATGTATTGGGTGATTGTATGTACCAGAACATGGTAAGGAGGTACGTACTGACGCGGGTTATGGCAGCGGCGGATGTAGCAGTATCAAGGATTTGTGATCGTGTGTACCGGAACATAGTAAGGAGGTACCTACTGAGGCGGGTTATGGCTGCGGCGAATGTAACAGGACCAAGGAATGGTGACCGTATGTACCAGAACATAGCAAGGAGGTACCTACTGACGCGGGTTAAGGCTGCGGCGGATGTAACAGGACCAAGGAATGGTGACCGTATGTAGCATAACATGGTAAGGAGGTACCTACTAGTGCTGGTTATGGCTGCGGCGGATGTAGCATGACCGAGGATTGTGATCGTATTTACCAGAACCCATTGGCGCGGGTTATGACCGGGGCGGATGTAGCAGTACCAAGGATTGATGATCGTATGTACCAGTACGTGGTACGGAGGAACATACTAGCGCGGGTCATGACTTAGGCGGATGTAGCAAGACCAAGGACTGGTCATCGTATGTACCGGAACATAGTAAGGAGGTACTGACTGGCGCAGGTTATGACTGCGGCGGATGTAGTAGGATCAAGGACTGGTGATCGTATGTACCAGTACGTGGTAAGAAGGAACCTACTAGCGCGGGTCATGACTTAGGCGGATGTAGCAGGACCAAGGATTGGTGATCGTATCTACCGGAACATAGTAATGAGGTACTTACTGGCGCGGGTTATGACTGCGGCGGATTTAGCAGGACCAAAGATTGGTGATCGTATGTACCATAACGTAGTAAGGAGGTACCTACTGTCGCGAGTTATGGCTGCGGCGGATGTAGCAGGACCAAGGATTGGTGATCGTATATACAGGAACATAGTAAGGAGGTACTTACTGGCGCGGGTTATGACTGCGGCGGAATTAGCAGGACCAAGGATTGGTGATCTTATATACAAGAACATGGTAAGGAGGTGCCTACTGACGCGGGTCATTACTTAGGCGGATTTAGCAGTACCAAGGATTGGTGATCTTATGTACCAGAACATAGTAAGGAGGTACTTCCTGGCGCGGGTTATGACTGCGGCGGATGTAGCAGGACCAAGGACTGGTGATCGTATGTACCAGTACGTGGTAAGGAAGAACATACTAGCGCGGGTCATGACTTAGGCGGAAGTAGCAAGACCAAGGATTGGTGATCGTATGTACGGGTACATAGTAAGGAGGTACTCACTGGCACGGGGTAAGACTGCGGCGGATTAGCAGGACCAAGGATTGGTGATCGTATGTACCAGAACATGGTAAGGAGTTACTTATTTACGCGGGTTATGGCTACGGCAGGTGTAGCAGGACGAAGTATTTGTGATCGTATGTACCAGTACGTGGTAAGGAGGATCCTACTGGCGCGGGTCATGACTTAGGCGGATGTAGCAAGACCAAGGATTGGTGATCGTATGTACCAGGACATGGTAAGGAGGTACCTACTGACGCGGGTTATGACTGCGGCGAATGTAGCAGGACCAAGGATTGGTGATCGTATGTACCAGAACATAGTAAGGAGGTACCTACTGAAGCGGGTCATGACTTAGGCGGATGTAGCAAGACCAAGGATTGGTGATCATATGTACCAGAACCCGGTAAGGAGGTACCTACTGACGCGGGTTATGACTGCGGCGAATGTAGCAGGACCAAGGATTGGTGATCGTATGTACCAGAACATGGTAAGGAGGTACCTACTGACGCGGGTTATGACTGCGGCGAATGTAGCAGGACCAACGATTGGTGATCGTATGTACCAGAACATAGTAAGGAGGTACCTACTGAAGCGGGTCATGACATAGGCGGATGTAGCAAGACCAAGGATTGGTGATCGTATGTACCAGAACATGGTAAGGAGGTACCTACTGACGCGGGTTATGGCTGCGGCGAATGTAGCAGGACCAAGGATTGGTGATCGTATGTACCGCAAGATAGTATGGAGGTACTTACTGGCGCGGGTTATGACTTCGGCGGATGTTGTAGGACCAAGGATTGGTGATCGTATATACCAGAACGTAGTAAGGAGGTTCCATCTGGAGCGGGATATGCCGGCGGCGGATGTAGCTGTACCATGGATTGGTGGTAGTATGTACCAGAACATAGTAAGGAGATACCTACTGGCGCGGGTTATGGCTGCGGTGGATGTAGCATACAAAGGATTGGTGATCGTATCTACCAGAACATAGTAAGGAGGTACCTACTGACGCGTGTTATGGCTGCGGCGGATGTAAGAGGGCCAAGGAAAGGTGACCTTATGTAGCAGAACATTATAAGGAGGTACCTACTGGCGCTGGTTATGGCTGCGGCGGATGTAGCATGACCAAGGATCGTGATCGTATTTACCAGAACATAGTAAGAAGGTACCTATTGGCGAGGGTTATGACCGCGGCAGATGTAGCAGGACTGAGGATTGGTGAACGTATGTACCAGAACATAGTAAGGAGGTACCTACTAGTGCGGGTATTAACTGCGGCGCATATATCAGGCCAAGGATTGGTGATCTTATGTACCAGAACATGGTAAGGAGGTAACTACTGACGCGGGATATGGCTGCGGCGGATGTAGCAGGGCCAAGGATTGGTGAACGTATGTACCAGAACATAGTAAGGAGGTACCTACTGGCGCGGGTTATGTCTGCGGCGGATGTAGCAGGACCAAGAATTGTTGATCTTATGTATCAGAACATAGTAACGGGGTACTTACAGGCGCGGGTTATGGCTGCGCGGATGTAGCAGGACCTACTGACGCGGGTTATGGCTGCGGCGGATGTAGCACGACGAAAGATTGGTGATCGTATGCACCGGAACATAGTAAGGAGGTACTTACTGGCGCGGGTTGTGACTGCGGCGGAATTAGCAGGACCAAGGATTGGTGATCTTATGTACAAGAACATGGTAAGGAGGTACCTACTGACGCGGGTCATGACTTAGGCGGATGTAGCAAGATCAAGGATTGGTGATCGTATGTACCAGAACATGGTAAGGAGGTACCTATTTACGCGGGTTATGGCTGCGGCGGATGTAGCAGGTGCAAGAATTGGTGATCGTATGTACCAGTACGTGGTAAGGAGGAACCTACTAGCGCGGGTTATGACTGCGGCGGATTAGCAGGACCAAGGATTGGTGATCGTATGTACCAGAACATGGTAAGGCGGTACCTACTGACGCGGGTTATGGCTGTGGCGGATGTAGCAGGACCATGGATTGGTGATCGTATGAACCGGAACATAGTAAGGAGGTATTTACTGGCGCGGGTTATGACTGCGGCGGATGTAGCAGGACCAAGGATTGGTGATCGTATGAACCAGAACATGGTAAGGAGGTACCCACTGACGCGTGTTATGGCTGCGGCGGATGTGGCATGACCTAGGATTGGTGATCGTATGTACCAGTACGTGGTAAGGAAGAACCCACTAGCGCGGGTCATGACTTAGGCGGATGTAGCAAGACCAAGGATTGGTGATCGTATGTACCGGAACATAGTAAATAGGTACTTAATGGCGCGTGTTATGACTGAGGTGGATGTAGCAGGACCAAGGATTGGAGATCGTATGTACAAGAACATGGTAAGGAGGTACCTACTGACGCGGGTTATGGCTGCAGCGGATGTAGCAGGACGAAGGATTGGTGATCGTATGTACCGGAAGATAGTATGGAGGTACTTACTGGCGCGGGTTATGACTGCGGCGGATGTTGTAGAACCAAGGATTGGTGATCGTATGTACCAGAACGTAGTAAGGAGGTTCCTTCTGGCGCGGGTTATGCCTGCGGCGGATGTAGCTGTACCATGGATTGGTGGTCGTATGTACGAGAACATAGTAAGGAGATACCTACTGGCGCAGGTTATGGCTGCGGCGGATGTAGCAGTACAAAGAATTGGTGATCGTATGTACCAAAACATAGTAAGGAGGTACTTACTGACGCGTGTTATTGCTGCGGCGGATGTAAAAGGACCAAGGAATGGTGACCGTATGTAGCAGAACATGATAAGGAGGTACCTACTGGCGCTGGTTATGGCTGCGGCGGATGTAGCATGACCAAGGATTGTGATCGTATTTACCAGAACATAGTAAGGAGGTACCTATTGGCGCGGGTTATGACCACGGCAGATGTAGCAGGACTGAGGATTGGTGAACGTATGTACCAGAACATTGTAAGGAGGTACTTACTAGTGCGGGTATTAACTGCGGCGCATGTATCAGGACCAAGGATTGGTGATCTTATGTACCAGAACATGGTAAGGAGGTACCTAGTGGCGCGGGATATGGCTGCGGCGGATGTAGCATGGCCAAGGATTGGTGAACGTATGTACCAGAACGTAGTAAGGAGGTACCTACTGGCGCGGGTTATGTCTGCGGCGGATGTAGCAGGACCAAGGATTGGTGATTTTATGTACCAGAACATAGTAAGGAGGTATCTACAGGCGCGAGGTATGGCCTCAGCGGATGTAGCAAGACCAAGAATTGGTGATCGTATGTACCAGAACATAGTAAGGAGGTACCTACTGACGCGTGTTATGGGTGCGGCGGATGTAGCAGGACTAAGGATTTGTGATCTTATGTACCAGAACATATTAAGGAGGTACCTACTGGCGCGGAATATGGCTGCGGCGGATGTAGCAGGACCAAGGATTGGTGATCATATGTACCAGAACATGGTAAGGAGGTGCCTACTGGTGCAGGTTATGGCTGCGGTGGATGTAGCCGGACCAAGGATTTGTGATTGTATGTACCAGAACATGGTAAGGAGGTACCTACTGGCGCGGATTATGACTGCGGCGGATGTAGCAGGACCAATGATTGGTGATCGTATATACCAGAATATGGTAAGGAGGTGCTTACTGGCGCGGGTTATGACTGCGGCGGATGTAGCAGGACTAAGGGTTGGTAATCGTATATTCCAGAACATGGTAAGGAGGTACCTACTGGCGCGGGTTATGGCTGCGGTGGATGTATCAGGACCAAGGATTGGTGATCGTATATGCCAGAACATGGTAAGGAGGTACATACTTGTGCGGTTAATGTGTGCGGCGGATGTAGCAGGACCAAGGATTGGTGATCGTATGTCCAGAACATGGTAAGGAGGTACCTACTGACGCGGGTCATGACTTAGGCGGATGTAGCAGGACCAAGGATTGGTGATCGTATGTACCAGAACATAGTAAGGAGATACCTACTGGTGCGGGTTATGGCTGCGGCGGATGTAGAAGGACCAAGGATTTGTGATCGTATGTACGAGAACATGGTAAGGTGGTCCGTATCTGCGTTGAATTCGGTGGTCGTCACATCAAGCCCTTCTCGTATGTGGATCCAGACGATAAGCAGTAGGCGTCCGAGAGAGCAGCGTGTGTTGTGTATATTTGCATGTTAACGGTACGTTTTTGGACGTGAATTCCTATGTTAAATGTAACCGTCTTGGTCACCTACAAAGTTCGAAATTATTAAAGAAGATGAGGTTAAATGTATTAGAAATGATAGATTCCCTATATTGGTTTTTAAGAAATGCAGCTTTTTAAATATCTTCATTATCATCAGCATCATCCTTCACGGATTAGGTCTTTGCCTCTTCCGATCTCATATCTGTTCAGCCCAGCGCTTTCTTGGTCTTTCCACCGATCTTCGTCCTAAAGGATTATACATCAGTGCTATCTTTTGTATCCTATCCTCTCATTCTTTGCATATGTTCTATCCAATTGTTTTTGTGTTCTTCTATTTGTTGAAGAAGTGGTTGTATCTTAGTTCCTCTCTCATATTCTCATTTCTAATATGTTGTTATCTTGTACAACCTTTCACGACCCGTAGGAATCTAATTTCCGCAGCCCCAATTTTACTTTTTTTTTCTTTTCCTTCAGGACCCAGGTCTCACTTCCATACATCGACACTGGTAGTGCCGTCGTTGAGTAAAATCTTAGCTGCGTATCCATTCTTACTTTGTTCCTCGGTGTTCGTCTGATTGTTACACAAATATGTTGACATTTCTGTATTTTCTTATTTATATTTTGTTCTTCTTCAAATATCTTTAAGTCAAATATCTTTAACATTAAACGTCCTCAAAGTATGTAATGAGAATTCGGTTACACCCTGTATATCAACAATTTCATTTAAAACGATACAATATCAAACATCCTACGTGCTGTAAAATGTTCTATAAAATAGAGGAATTTTCAATTATCCTTTGACGCAGTCATCGTATAAGATTAACCAAAGTAATTTTAATAAAGAGAAATTATAGGCCTATAGTATCCCGCGAAGAAAGATATGTTTGAAGCTATTTTTGAATTATTCAATTTAATAAAGTATCTTGCTTCCTTTCATGAAAATAATTTGTTTTGCATGTCGAAATCTGAATGGATATTTTCGGAATAAAAAAAATAACTTAGAACATTTCAGCAAAGATAGGAACGTCTTTTGTCTGTAGAAGCAATTGAAGCCAGATGATGACTGATACGTAACAAAAGAAGCACGCTGTTGCTTTAATGCAAAGAATGTAGAATGTTGAAAGAAAGATATTAACATTGCGCCTCTTTGAGTTCTTATCGTGCTGCTCCCTTGTATTAAATATTTAAAACTCTAGCGAAGTGTTCATAAAAAGGATCTCTAGAACTTAATTATGAAATGAGACTTGCTACAATTTTAATAAAATAAATTCAAAATAAAATTTCTCATTAATTCACATAGAAAATTAATTTTAAAAATATTTCCTTGCTGAAACTATTCTTTTCATCATAAATAACTTCAACACTTCATTAAAAATAGCACTAATATGAAATTGGAAACAGAATATAAGTCACCCGATATTGTAGCAGATATTAAGGCCCGAATATTGGAATTGTTAAATAGCTCCATAAAATTAAACTTTACAAGAAGGTAGTAAGGCCTATCTTATTGTATAGATCTGAATCATGGAATCTTGCCAGTAAAATAGAAGGTCTTCTCCAGAATTGTGAGCAGAAAATTTTAAGAAAGATCTATGGACCAACATGTAGGCTTTGGATAATTAAAATGAACCATGAGTTATGTAGACTGTTCAATTCGTTAGATATAGTAGCTACTGTGAAAGTACATAGATTGGAATGGTTATGTCATGCTTTTAGAATGGAAAACACAAGGATAGTAAAATCATTTTGAACAAGAAACCAGAGGGAAGGAGAAAGAGAGAAAGATCGAGGTTGTAATGAAAGGATGATGTAGAGGAGGACTTGATATTGATGAGAATTAAGAGGTGGAGAAATAAGGCATTGGATTGACAATAATGGGCATTTGTCTTAAAGGAAGCCAAGGTCAAACTGAAAGGACCTAGTGCTAAGAAAGAAGAAGAATATTGGAACTGTCGGGAAATTAGGACCCGAAGTTTGGAATGATTGGGACATTACATTATAATGTAAGAGGACCGTATTCGAAAAATAATATTGAATTCAAAACTGCATGGTCAACTTAATGTGGGACGACAGAAATTGAGACGGGTGAATATGGACGAAGATTTGAGAGTTCTGACTGTTAAAGGATAAATGGATAAAGCGCAAGGCAGAAGATAATTGTCGATTATTACAAAGGATGCTAAAAGTAGATTAAAAGGGCCGTGAAGCCACAAAAGAAGAAGAAGAAGAAGAAGAAGAAAATAAATTTAAGTTAAAAGTATTAAAATGTGTTTCATAAACCACCTTCTCATGGTCATTAAGCCAACCTGGGGACTGAATTCGAATATACCTCTTGTTTTTTTTTTTTATCGTGGAATATTTGAAGGGTTGTAAGGGGTAGTGACGTGTGTATAACCTCTCCTACCCAATTCTCATCCTCACCTTCTCGTGGTACAACCCGTTTTCACAAACGAGGCTCTGAGGACCGAGTCAAGGCGGTATAACCGTTCCATCGGGTACTGAGTAAATGCGGTATCCTAATGTCTGTCCAGAGACTAAAAAGTAGCAGCCCTACCACTGGACTATTTAGCGTCGGGCCAGTAACCTGCCCTAAGGAACTTCAAAACTAATTTCAAGTCTCAAAACTGGATACAACATGTTCATCGAATGGAAGATCACAGAATACCCAAAAACATGTTAAGATATCAACCCGCAGGAAGAAGAAGGTCAGGACGTCCACTCAAAAGACTTTTGGATGGTGTTTTTCTTGAGACCGAAACAGGTCAACAAATGGCCTAAATTCGTGAATGTACTATGATGATGATGATGAATATTTGAAACACTATACTTTATTGTGATTCGACTTTTCATAGCTTTGACAAAAAGTGTATCCGTAAAAAATATTACGGGTACATTAGGATTTTACACTTCGTATCTTTCAGGCATATCACACTTTCTCCATAGATACAGCTTTAATTAAAGCAGGCAAAAGTTATAAAACTGTAATATCTCAGTGATATTATATAGATACGAAACATGGACTCTTACTTTAAGGGAGGAGAAAATATTAAGAGTATTTGAGACTAGTGTTCTAAGGAAAATGTTTAGACCAAAGATAAATAGACAGCCGAGTGGAAAAGACAACATAACAGTGAGCTGCATGATCTTCATGGGAAACCAGATATAATCCATCCATCAATAGTAATTCTGCCCGAAGGCAGGTCCTTCACTGCAATCATAGCATTTTCATGATATGCTTGCAGCTTTACTAGGGAATTCTAGGTGTGGTAGCTTCCCGTTGCTTTCCACACCGTTGAAGGATGATGATGATGATGATGATGATGATGATGATGATAATGAGAAAGATGATGATGATGGCCATACGATTTCGGGGACCGTTTGGACCTTAAAGTTTTCCTGACATTTGTCTTACAGTTGAGGAAAAACCCCGATAAAAACCTCACCCAGAAAAACTGCCTCGACCGGGGATCGAACACGGGCCCGCTGCATGACAAGGCAGCACGCTACCTCGAGACCACAGCGGTGGACCCAGATATAATAAGAACAGTTAATTCTCGTAGACTGTGATGAACAGGGCATGTGACACTACTGAAGAAATGAAAGAGGGGCAAGGAAACTCCTTGTAGGAAAATCAGAAGGAAAGTGTCCAGTACTCAGGCCAAGAATCAAATGGGAGAATAACATTTGTCATGAAATGAGGGAAACAGATTATACAGGGGATGATTGGAAAACATTAGCCCAAGACTGGGATATATGGAGAGATTATGTTCACGCAACTATGAATCTATGAGTCGGCAGTCCAAGTACTTTCCAGGTGAGTGAATGTAAAATATGACAGCAAGTTTAGTACTTGTAAGCTAGAGTGAATTGAATTAGATGCGTCAATAGAGCAGAGAACTGTAGAGACAGATGTCACTTTCATCAGTATGAATTCAGCAACTAGTTGCATGACAAGACATATGTATTCTTTATCTGCTCTTTTGTCGTTCTTTTTCCTCACCCTTTATTTATTCATACAGTTTCAGTTACAAAAATGTATGTAACATTTTTTCAATGTGTATCTGCTTTCAACTTTATAGAAATTAAAGTAAAAAATATATTTCAAAATATTTTTCTTTCTCTACTATCAATAAAAAATGTCCTTTTTGCAAACAAAATTTGTATACGGTGTTAACCGTAGAAGTGAACGATCATTAACCAGTATAGGGAGCCCTCAGCTGTATTAGCTGGTTTTCTGAACCTGGAGCCTCTAGTTATTGTAGCTACCCAAATTCCTCTCTGGCGGCACCATGGCCCTGGGGTCGACTCAGCCTCTAACGGAAATGAGTACTAGATGCTTGTTCTGGGGTAAAGGCGGCCGTCACGCAGGGCTGACAACCCGGCTGACATAAAGTGCCGATTGTCTCGAAAAAGTGGGAGCCTTAACCTCATACTACCCCAAGGGCCTCCTGAGGCCTGTTGTGGGATCACTTTACTTTACTTTACCCAAATTCCTCACGATTCTAGGTGGGTACCGGTTCCATACTGGCTGCAATTTCGTGAGAAAATGTCTTCCTCCACATCGACTAGAACTAGCACAAGTCTGAACCAAAGCTCGACTGCGACGTAGTTGTAGTAATTGCCTATTTAACAAAATTTTAGTTTTACTCTAATTGGAAAATAGTTGCACAGAACAAGGCTGTTTGGTAGAAATATTAATAAAGGTTTGAAATCATTTGTTTGAAGTAGTGAAGACTCACTAAAATTTTTTTCGTTGTTTTTTTTTCTGATTTTTGTATTTATATTGACTGTATCACATAGAATCAAATTTTAAGTGTAACTCAGTTTGATCTCGTAACTGGAGCAGTGAGGTCAAACAGCGTATTGCAGAGCGTTTGCATAATCAAAATGTTTATTTTTTCTTGACTTGTTACGTGCAGAGAGACAGACGTACATACGTGACAAAGTTAAAGGACGCCCATGGTTATGAAATACGTGACTAGCAGAGGGAGATGTGAAAAAAAAAATCTTCTTTGAAAAGTAAAAAATGAATTCTGCGAATCTTATAAAAATCCTTTTCTCTTCTATATTTGCCATCCATCCTGCAGAGAACACACTGAAAAATGAACAAGAGCACTCCGATTCTATTTTAGGAAAAGATATTATCTCATCAAAAAATCATCCTTTCTTTTACTCCTGTCCCAAAAAAAGTGTTACAAGACAAAATATAATGTAGCCTACATGAAAAACTTAGTTTGTATAAAAGTAATTCTATTTTTTGCATTCAATATTTTAAAAACACAAAACGAACCACCCACCGTTGAGGTTACTATGTGAAAAGTTAAATCTTAAAATGCATACCTCGTATTTCAGTCGTCCTCAACTAATTAAAATTCCAGTTTAATCAGTTCGTCAGTCAAATTATTTGAAGCCCTTTTTCAAAAACATGTTCAGTCATCAATATTCAAAATGGTACTCACTATAAATGCTCACAATAGAACATGTTTCTGAAATGCATACAAAGTGATTTGACTGACGAAGTGACTAAATTTTAATTTTAATTAGTTGAGGAAGACTGAAAAAGAAGGTAATCATGTTTAGATTATAACCTTTTAAATGACGCGTTGTTGTTTATTATCTGTATAATAAAATTTATATAAATACTTTTTTTTGTGTTCGTCTAAGAGAATAAGAGAGGGAGGATGTCAGCAGGAAGAGAGAGAGGGAGTGAAGGAGGGAGGAAGGAAGGAAAGGGGAGAGAGAGGCATGCGCAGTCAGAGAGAGAGAGAAAAACATTAGCTTCGTCAAAACATCTTCATCAAACAACATCTATTTTTAATGAACAGAACTGTATTGTACAATCAGCAGACTATAGTTTCGAATATCTGAAAAAATAACTAGTATATAAATAATTGACACGTATTCATGACTCTGGAAACAACCAAATTAAAATATTAGCAAGGAAAATCACGATAGAATAAAAAAAATACTGGTAAATTTAGGTTCGGTTGTACAAAGCTGGTAGTGAAGTATGGACATTGAAGCAGAAGGATATACAGAGACTTAGATCTGCTGAAATGAGATATCTTCGAAGGACTGCAGGATACACACTACTAGATCATAAAAAAATGAAGACATCTTAGAAGAATTACACATGGAAAATTTTGGAGACAACATTTCTGACTATAATTCAAGATGGATGTAACATGTTAAACGAATAGAGGTTCACTATCAACCTGTAGGAAGAAGAACAGGACGTCCACTCAAATAACTTTTGGTGTTTTTAATTGAGGCCGAAACAGATCTACAAATGACCTAAATTGGTGAATGGACTATGATGATGATGATTATATTATGTAAAACATTTCAGTTTTCTGTTTGTCCTTGTGTTTAAAGTGTTGTTTCCTGATTATTTATGCCCCAAAAGTATGAAAATTGCCATTATGTTCCAATAACTTTGCTTTTTTTAATATATATTTTCACTTATAGCTCGTTTTAATGTTTTTTTCAGCAACAGATACGTGAGTGCTTCTTGTGGTGAAAGTTGCTGTAATCCAGTTAAGTTTATTGTATATTTAGTTAGAAAGAGTGTCAGTGATGGCATCAAGAGGTTGCAAGCATCCAGTAGATGCGTTTTGCTATGTCTACGGCCAGTTTATTAAGACAAGAGCAAAAACGTACTGTGTACAAGCATCTTCTAAAATGTGTGAGGCCTACAAAGCAAATTCCGGCATGCGTATTGGAGATCAGGACAAACCTTGGGCACCTAATTTCGTCTGCGAATACTGTAAACAGCAGTATCAAGATCTTGCTAGAACCTTGAAGCATGAAGAGTATGGATTTGAAGTTATTGGAGGCTTCAAGATTATTGGGTTTCTGATGGGGCTCCAAGGTGATTTACCACGTTTCACTGCTATATTTGTCTTTGGAATAACATAGACACCAAGGCGCCCTGCAACAAGCCGAATTTTACCTCAGCGGACTGAATTATCTGTGAGTACACATAATTTTAAGTGGGAGCCACCGATATAAAGCAAGAAGGTGCTCAAGCCTCCACTGCACATAAAGCTGCGGCTTATGAAGCAATTTGAAGGAGCCCTGGATAAAGATTCACAACCTTTAAAACACCTCCAAGACTTCAAACCTAATTTGTCCGAGGCAAATATCAGAGCAGGGTGTTTTCGCGGGACCCCATAAAGAAAATTCTACAATGCAACGAATTTCCACATAATCTTGATAAGAAGGAGTAACCTGCCTGGATCAGTTACATTGCAATCGTTCAGGGCTATCTAGGCTATAACAAGACCGAAACCTATGAGTAACCGGTCCGGAACTTAGCGAAGAACTACAGTGCAATATGCTGCAGAATGTCGTTGAAGGTCCATGTGCTTGATGTTCAACTTAATACATTCAAGGAGTTAGAGGAACAAGGGGACCGCGTCCATCAGGACATGCTGGTTTTTGAACGCCACCACCAGGGGCAGATTAATGAGAGAGTATGATGGGAGACTATATTTGGGGGCTAATTCGTAAAGTGATTTAGTGTATAAAACTAAATATCGAAAAGCAACACACTTATAAATAGAGCGAGGATTTTCATGAAATTTCATGTTTTAAACTATTAGTCAGAGAGCGCTGAGACAAAGTATCTTTTCATTTTATGATATGTAGAATCAAATAAGACCTACATAATTTTTTTTCATATTTCATAATATTTTGGCAAAATATTCATATTTTAGTAAAAATGTAATATTCCTTCATATTTTTCAACTTTCATTTTTTAATACAATTTCTACCAATTGGTTAAAAACACTTTTGAAGTGACTGTAGTTTTGAATTTTTTGACAATGTAATATGGTAGAGAGCCAAAATTTCCTCAGTATCCCATCTGGAACAAGATAAATAGATTTAATAAAAGAAAGTAATTGAAAAAAGGAGACATGGAATGCCCAAGTGGAGGCTTTTGTCCGAAACTGCAGATCCAGAACGGGGATTCCTAACCTGTGACAAGAACATGAATAAGTAGAACAACAATGTTAGAATAATAACCACCTATTCTTCCTCTCAGGTAGCAACCTGTTTCTTTTTGCTACCTAAGAACATTTTTTACTTTGTGGATGGATTACAGTATTTAAATGTAGAGAAGACTGCTGCTGCTAAACTTGAAGTTGTGCTGGGAAATAAGGTGCTACTCCACAGTTTATGAAATGAGTAAAGTTCTTGTAGGTAAAGCCAATATTAATCTCACTTAAATCAAACTATCATAAATATAGAGCAGTACATGTTTGCTCCCATAGCATCATATGGTGTGGAGCATACTTTTTGATCGTACAAAATAATTCTGACAGACAGGAGTTAAAATATAGAAAAAGCTCCTAACTATGTATTACGGACAGAATTGATAATTGGATAATTCAAAACACAAGTATACCATACTGTTCTCGGGCAAATTTCATGGAAAAACTAATGTTGAAATAATTCTAACTACATTTCACCATGTTCATACATGTAATGTATATGATTAAAAATAATTGTAATTGCAAAGAGAGTTTTGAAATACACCTTAGAATTATTTGTGGATTAATTGATTTTAACATTTTCTTTGTCGAAATATGGTTTAATGCAATGGGCAGGATATGTGGCACAAACGGGGGAATGAAAGACGTGCATGGAAGCTTCTTGTAGGAAAACCAGATAGAAAACGCCCAGTCGGTAAACCAAGAATGAAGTGGGAGAATGACATTAACCATGATTTGAAGGAATTAGATTATAGAGAGGATGATTGGAAAATACAGCTCAGGATAGGGATGTATGGAGAGCTTATGTCCGTGTAGCTATGAACCGACGGGTTCGACCATGCCAGTGAGTTAGTTAGGACTTGGTCTATGTGTGTTCTGATTCATCCAATTTAATGTTATTGTGATACGAGTATTTACATATACTGGAATTCATTATATTTATGTAAGGTAAACAGAAGTCATCCAAACTGTACCTACTCTAAATTTTGTCAGTGGTATATTCGATGGAAGCATGTTATTACGGTTACTATGTTTTGTTTTTGTTTATGTTTGGATTTCGTAATTAAATATAATTTTATAAATTAATTGATCGTGTTTTATATATACCCAGTATTAATTTATTGAAATAAAGTGTCACGCAGGGCTGACAACCCGGCTGATATCAAGTGCCGATTGTCTAGAAAAAGTGGGAGCCTTAACCTCCTACTACCCCAAGGGCCTCCTGAGGCCTGTAGCGGGACTGCTTTACCTTTAGTCCCGCGCCGTAGCTGAGCGGTTAAGGTAGGAAGCCTTGGCGCAGAGCTACGGGACTTGCGCTGGTTCGAGTCTCCATGGGGGAAGACATTTTCTCATGGTATTTCGGCCAGTATGGGACCGGTGCCCACCCAGCATCGTGAGGCAATTGGGTAGCTACAATAAGTAGCGGCTCCAGGTTGAGGAACCAGCTATAACGGCTGGGGGACTCGACATGCTAACCACATGTCACCCCTACACTGGCTGTTGATCAACTACCTCTGTGATTGACACATGTGGATGTGAAGGGCCAGCAGCCGGCTGGTAAAAGGGCAACCGTTGAAAAGTGGAAAGACCCTCAATCGGAAATAAAGTGTCAAACTACAGGCTTGGGAGGCCCTTGGGGTAGATGGATGTTGAGACTTCCACATTCCTAGACAATCGTCAAGGGATGTCCACTGGGTTCTTAGTCCTGTGTGACGGCCGCCTTTTCCTCAGAACATGCGTCTGGTACTCATTTAAATTAAAAGCTGAGTAGAACATAGGGCTATGATACCGCCAGAAGGTTTGGTCCAGCTAAAAACCTGACCCCATTGAGACTCAAACCCACGACCTTCCGGCTTGTTAGCATGTTTCCTCAAACAACTACACTTCAATGTGAGCCATTAGAATTGCTTCGAATCACGAACATGATACATTATTTTAAGTCAGAATTAATGAAAAATTAATTCAAAAGGAGATACAGTAAAACTCTTGATTTCTTGAACTACATAAAGGTCTTCTTGTCTCATTTGTGTGCTGGTATGTATATCCATAAATTATACAGGGCTTGTGTATATAAATATATGTAAAAAGTTTAAAAAAAATAGTATCTTCATAATATTTTTGTATCCTAATTTTCATAGTTTTCATATTTTATTATGATTTCATATTTTAATATAATTTTCTTCATATAATTCCTCGATCTACTTATAAATAAATGCTGGTATTTTTTACTACGTTGCATGCATTTTAATTGCATTGAACATAATATTTAATTCTATGCAAGTAACAATTGGCATTTGGCCACATTTATAAACGAAAAATAGTTAATTTTAAAAGTATCAATGTCCTGCTCACAAAATCAAAGTTTGAAATGAATAATTATATTTTTCCAAACTTGTCAGATTTAATCAATTAAAAAATAGCATTTATTTTCCAAGGACAAAAATTCTGTTACATAGTATGATGATTGTATAAAACATTTAAACTGAGATAATGGACTAAAATGTTCCGCCAATCACATTTAATGCAGGTACTGTGTCGTATTAACGCTAATATACGGTTATTTAATCACAATCGAAGTTTATACTTAATTATAATGTTCTCACATGAGCCAGGAACAAAACTCTTTCAAATTGTATATTTAAATGGTTTATAAGTCTTAAGAGTAAATTAAATCGGCCGCGGTGGACTAGTGGTTATGCTCCTTGCCTCTGGTCCAGAGGGTCGCGGGTTCAAACCCGGCCGGGGTCGATGGATTTTTTAGGACGGAAAAATCCAAGGGGCAAGTCCTCTGGGAGGAACTTTAAGCCGTGGGTCCCGAATCTGAAGATTTTCAGGCTCGTAAAAAATCCTTAAGCCTGAATGAAAAGGCCTCTAAGCAAAATTTACCGAATTTTCCCGTCCAAGTACTACCTTGGTTTCCTAGATGTCAGTATGAGGCGGAACGCTGACCACGGACCACTCAAAATGACATCTATACGAAAACAAGTGTAACAAAATTAGTATGGTTCAAATTCTTCCCTGTAGGGGGAGAGCGCCTAAATCTCTGTAAAGGGAAAACATAGGCTTACAATACAAAAAAAAATTTATATCTTAATTGTGTAAAAATATATTTGTTGAGATGTATATGTTTATTTTGAATGATGTATATTAGGATAATAAATTTCCGACTTAAAATTTGGACTTCCCAACTTCCTGTTTTTATTTTTTGTTTTAAAACAAATATTAATTATTTCTACCTATATGTCTGTATGTGTATAAAGTAGAAAAAATTGATTACGCAGAAAAAACAAGGGAAATCACAAATAATAGAACATACGTTAATAGAAATCTATTACATACATCGTGTTAATGAATAAAACCGACAAACTTCCAGGTAATGTAAAGAAGAGTTAGACGAACAATTTTGAGATAAGGAACTTGGGGTGTGTGAAGTCAAATTTTTAAGTTGTATGACTTTTTTAAAAACTAGTCGTTACTATTCATTAATCAACAATGAAGCAAACTATGAATATGATTTGTCTTGGGAATATTTCAGTTCTGCTCCAATATTAGGAAAACCCTTGTTTCAATTGCAAAGAAGCAGCATTTTCAAAATTTTGAGCCATGAAGTTATGGACATTTTGTTTTTCGGCAAGATCCAGTGCGCTCCTGACAGTCTGCATTTCGTGCCTCTCATGCAATCTTATGTATTAGATGCCTGGTAGTTCAAACGTCGTTCGCAATAATAGCTCAGTGGGTAGCATGCTTATCATTGAATGTTGTAATGCCGGGTTTAAATCTCTCTTTTTGGTTCTTGTGTTTTATTTCCTTTTTTGGTTTTATTCAGAGGAGGATATTGCTTTTGTAGTTACTTAATTGACTTTTTGATATTCTGTTTATGCATTAGTATTTGTTTTTAATTAAACTAGTTGCGTGATTTGTTTACATCAAAAGTACAGGTATTTTTTTAAATACTGTACATTTATACCAACAGCTCATGCGCGTGCCCGTGATACCAACGACTGATACCAGTCTGTTTCACTACTGCTTTGAAACTTGTAGGAGCAACATTAACATGAACGATATGGCTTATGTTTATGCATTCAATGAACTAGCAGATATGCATTATGTTTATGGTGAGGCAAGAGGAAATTCATCATGTAGATGCACAAATCTACAGAGAAAGATATCCTGGCAGACAACATCCCCATCATTCAACTTTTCAAACCATCTACCGGCATCTATGTGAAACTGGAACATTGGTGGTGTATAAACCGGATTCTGGCGCAAGACGAACTTATCGTACCTTGGTATTTGAAGAAGAGGTGCTCGACAGGATTTGAGAGAATCCTTCTACCAGTACATGAGCAATTGCAATTGCCATGAGTACAAACCACGTCAGCGTCTGGCAGGTCCTGCAGAATAAAAACTCCACCCCTTCCATTACTTGACACCGTTAGACTTCGGACCTCGCGTGCAGTTTTGTAACTGAGTCTGAGCGGCTGGTTGAGCAGCCTGATTTCTTTTCAAAGGTGTTTTTCACCAACGAGGCTTATTTTACAAGAGAAAGGTTGTTCTAAACCAGAGGAATAGCCATATTTTGGAACATGCACATCCATTTGTCATTGTAGAGACAGGCTGTCAACACAGATTCGCCGTTAATACGTATATCGGCGGGTATAATTTCAAATTACATCTGCCCCCACGGTTAAATGGCCATGTGTACAAACAGTTTTTGATACACATGAATCATGTACTCCTGGAAATGGTCCATGTTGATATCCGACGTCAGATGTGGATCCAGCATGACGGAACACCTTCTCACTTTGACAGGAATATAAGGAACCATCTACATAATGTCTTCCCTGGACGTTGGATTGGTGCGGCGGTCCTGTAGCGTGGCCTCCACGTTCACCTGATCTCACTCCTCCCGATTTCTTCCTATGGGAGCATCTTAAAAGCCTCGTGTATTAGACTCCAGTCGACTCAGAAGAGGAATTAATGGAGATAATTTTGGCTGCCTGTAACGAAATCAGAAATACTCCAGGAATCTTTGAAGGAGTGCGAGCATCATTTGTGGCAGATGCAATTTGTGCTTATTCATCAAGGGCAACATTTTAAACAGTACCTATGATCCCGTTTTGAAGCAAACATGAATAAAGGGATTTTATGTTTTTATGCTAAAACCATGCTTCCTTTACTAAGTGTACTGTAATATAATACAAGTTGGTTTCCATTTATTATTATTATTATTATTATTATTATTATTATTATTATTATTATTATTACTACTATTATTATTATTATTATTATTAACATCAACATCATTATTATTAACATTATTATTATCATTATTATTATCATTATTATTGTCATCATTTTTATTATCATTATTATCAGTATCATCATCATCATTATTATTATTATTATTATTATTATTATTATTAATTCTGAATATTAACATCTTTACTTTAAAATAAAATATGAATACAAATTTGATTTCCTTTCCTATTTGTCCATTGGCAAGTCAAACAATAGTGGACCTTAATTTAATTATTAATTGATTTCTTAATTTTGTTATGTCATTCCTTTAAGTTTGTACTAAGTTTCGCGTCATAAGACTTGATGCTACATTCATACAGTATTATTTTAACCTGTAGTAATGGGTACGCTAATGCATAAATAGCCTTTTTATTTCGTCCGTCTGAACCATGCGATTTTCACTTACGAATACTTACTGTAGTTACCTAGTGTGATATACAGTATTCCTTCTTTTACACTAGTACAGATTATTGTCATTTATTACTTTCCTGTATCATACTGAAATAAATTCTACAGTATTTTGTACTAAATTTCCAAACATCTTACACAAGAAAGAAAGAATATAAAAAAATAAAGGTAAAAGATTAGCATGTCTGAGGATTGAACCTTGAATATCATATTCCTAACGAACGATATTTCATACCTTGCACATTACCACTGAGCTAAATGGTCTCAGAAATTCAACCCGCAAAAGAAGGCAGCGAAATCTCCGAAATACTGCCAGTGGCGTACTGGCTCCTAACACATTTATTAGTATAACTTGCAAATTTGAACTTCTAGACTACAAGTTGCATACCACAAAGTGTTTATCTAAGACTCCTCTGCAATACCTGAAAGTTTGTCAGTGTTATTCATTAACACCCTGTATAGTTAGAACAAAATACCTTTTATGCGTTCACCTGGAAAGATAAATTGAAGACTTGACATGAAAAAGGATCCAAGTATCATTCGTTAGTACTCTAAATTTATATGGATAATAATAAACTATGTTCCGTCTCTTGCCAGGCCATTGGCGATGAACAATAATTCAATCAATTAAGATTGCATTTTAAGGTATATTCCAATTCAAATTCTACCCTCCTCCTTAAAAATAAAAATTTAGAGTCTGATCGCCCAATTACAATTGAAGTATTGACACATGTCATTACCCTCCTTTTCCATGTTAAGTCTCCAATTAATATACAGGCATTCATTACAAGAAGTCACTCTTTATGCCTGACCGAAAAATTATCTAATAAATTTGAACGTTTTCAGAAATAAGCCTATATTTAATTTCTTTCTGCACCTCATTCCTGAAGTTCCTGTTCCTAGATGTTTGAATCCAGTCACTTCTTATTGTCAATTTCCATGATATAATGTATTTATACGTGTGACCATATATATTTAATTTTATTGATATATACTTTCAGCTAGGGTAACAGAGTGGAACCCTTGATAGAGGTCCACTCCAGGGAGTAGGCGCCCCTGCCCTTTTGTGAGCTCCAGGTCCCATCCGCCCAGTGGGAGTACCTGGGTAAGGCCCCGTCCACAGGGTTACGTGGGGAGAAGAGAAGTCCTCAAAGCCGTAGTGAAGGCAACTTCTCTAGGAGACGAACACTCCGAAATTCCAGTTCCCTGCCCTCCAGGAAGAGGGGTTTGGCTAGAGGCCGGTAACCTCTACTAGTAAAAAATAACTTACTCATAAACTTCAGCAGAAGAAAAGCCGGATTGATAAGAGATGGGCTGAAGTCGGAACGGGTCATCAGACATAATCCACGAATGAAGATGATGATGATATACTTTCAGCCCCAGTTTCTTAATGTTCTTTAATAGAACGTGTGTGTTGGCTATTAATATTTCCTCGCTAACGCCGGATAAGTTAATAATAATTCTACATCATCACCGTATAACAAAACCCTATTAATATCATTGACTTGTACGCCTTCTTTGTCCACTAAGGTTTATACTGCATGCTCTAGTATACAACATTGAACAGCAGAGGATAGAATGCATTGCTCTTGCCTTAACATATTGCAAATTTCAAAAGTACCTGAAACTATGTCTCCCACACCGTACTGTTTATGCCATTAGATATGTTCTAATAAGTTTAAATAGCATTTCAGGAAATCCGAATTCCACCGAATCTACTAGCAATAATCAGGTTACCCTTCGCACGTATTACATTATTTATTAACAACGAGACTTTTAACTTGGAGCTACGTCAAATCCGTCTCAAACATTGTTCCTTGTACCTAAAACTGATATAACATATTTAATTGCGTATGCATTTATTGTCCGTCGGCCAAGGTGGACTAGTGGTTATGCTCCTTACCTATGGTCCCGAAGGTCGCGGGTTCAAGCCCGGCCGGGTCGATGGATTTTTTAGGACGGAAAAATCCAAAGAGCAAATCCTCCGGGAGGGACTTTAAATCGTGGGTCCAGAGTCTGAAGATTTTCAGGCTCATAAAAGATCCTTAAGCCTAAATAAAGATGTCTCTAAGCAAAATTTATGACCTCAATACCCTAGTAATATCTTGGTTGCCCGCTGAGTCTCATTGAACAGGTGTGTTGACTGCATGCAATTCATGATATCTATAAGCAAAATAAGGTAACCAAATTGAATTGGTCTAGTGACTCCTGATCAGGGAGAGGCTATGTCTAAACGTTGGGCTACTCCATTATAGATATAGATTTATTGTTCACATAGTAATTCCTTCAAATATTTTATTAATCCTGTGAAATGTTATGCCATAAAATATAATCTTATCGGACAATTTAAAACATTATTGAAGTATAAAATAAAAAGTAATAAAACTTAACAACGAAGTGATATATAAGTTTTTTTATAGATAACTAGCTAATACACGGTGCGCTGCTATGCCTAAATAAATGAAAATTAATGTGCTTTTATGTTCAGTTAAATAAGTAAAAAGAAAAATAATTAAAAATTGATATTATTTAGATACCCCGTGCTAATTACCCGGCGTTGCTCGGAAATCTACTTATCCCGATCTTCTTGGCATAAATGAGCTGAAATACGAAAATTAATGTGTTTTATGTTTAGTTAAATAAGTAAGGGGGAAAATGTATATCGTAATTATTTTTAGAAACCCCGTGCTGTTTACCCGGTGTTGTCCGGGAATCTACTCATCCCGATCTTCTTGGCATAAATGTGCTGAAAGACAAACATTAATGTACTTCTTATGATTAGTTGAATAAGTAAAATGAAAAATAATTATAAATGTATATCGTAATTATTTTAAGATTCTCCATGCTGATTACCACGCGAATCTACTTATCTCGATCATCTTGGCAGAAATGAGCTGAAAGACAAAATTCGTTTTTGTGAGTTATCCGTAAAAGAAGACCCGCCATGTGCTGCTATGCTTGCACAGGAATCTACGTACTTGCCTCGATCTTCTTGGCATCAATGAAAGACAAAAATAGTTATTATACGAGTTATCCGTAAGAGATAAACACATGCTGTCGCTGACTTTTTTGTAGAGCTTTTTGAGATATTCAATTCTGTGTATATTAATTTTGTGTTTTTGTTATGGTTTGGGCAGCATAAGCCACTTAAGCGTCCAAAGAGCTACTTTTTTCACGTTTTCCACTACATTGGGCGATTTTTAAGGGTGTAGGAGTTGAGTATAACAAATCTCTCATAGTCTATGTTCATCCTGGAAATCTCCTGAACGTTTTGCAAAGAGCTCCATCACAATCGGATCAACGGTATGGCCGCGCATAAAGTACGAATAAACAAACAAACATTAATTTTACACGCTTTATATTAGCTTGACCTGTATCTATTTATCTATCTATCTATGTAACGGAATCTTTCAACGCGATTTTCACCCACTTAAAATCATCGGATCGACTTGCAACGTTGTATACTTGTAGAGGATCCGTGACAATACAATAATTTCATATTTATTTTCTAAAATCCTGGCCATAATCATCAGAAAATCAAAAAAAGTGTTTTTGTATCAATGTAACGGAATCTTTCAACGCGATTTTCACCCACTTAGAAAAATTGGATCGACTTGAAACTTTGTATACTTGTAGAGGACCCGTGACAATACAATAATTTCATATTTATTTTCTACAATCCTGGCCATAATCATCAGAAAATCAAAAAAAGTGTTTTTGTATCAATGTAACGGATTCTTTCAACGCGATTCTCACCCACTTAGAAACATTGGATCGACTTGAAACTTTGTATACTTGTAAAGGGCCCGTGACAATATAATAATTTCATAACTTGTTTTTATAATCCTGGTCAGAATCATCCGAAAATCAAAAAAATGAAAACTGGTATAATAGGTTCCTGAGCTGTCGAGTCAATCGTTGTAAGAGCTCAGTTGGTAGAGTGGTGAACTCTTAGTGGTATATAATTTCAGTAATCCATACGTCGCTGGTTCAAATCCGGCTGGGAGGGTTTTTTTTATAGAAGAGTATTACTTTTAGCTCATACTACAATATTATCGAATTTAAAGATATTTACATTTTTATCTCATTCTGTAAAATATTAAAACTAAAAAATAAAAAAATAAATAATAGTTTTAAAAAACTAAAAGAACACGCTTTATTAGAAAACTAAAAAATGATAAATAATTTTAATTTCCAATACGCTTGGGATAAAATTAATTGGTCAACAAAAAATCATCTCCAACACATATAGAATAAAATTAGAGTTATCAACAAAAAGAAAATAATTTTACCATCAAAAGCGTGGGGTGCTTTTTATGATTTTTACATTTTCTTCTTAGAGAGCTTACTTTTACCAATATATGTTTATTATCAAATATATTAATTGATATAGAGCACCCCACGCTTTTGATGGTAAAATTATTTTCTTTTTGTTGATAACTCTAATTTTATTCTATATGTGTTGGAAATGATTTTTTTGTTGACCACTTTATTTTATCCCAAGCGTATTGGAAATTAAAATTATTTTTCATTTTTTAGTTTTCTAATAAAGCGTGTTCTTTTAGTTTTTTTTTAAACTATTATTTATTTATATATTAGATTACGATGCGAGGTTGGGTAGTGGTTTTTACAGAATCGAGGAAAATGTTTAATCTGTGAAACACTTTACAGACGTACATTGTACATTAATTTTTGCGCGATGGTGTTTTCAAAATAATAAATAATAGTAAAATAATAACATCTTTGTTGGAAATATTTGCGTTCATTATAACAATTGACTAACGTTAACAGTGTTGAAACAACAGGAGGCTGTGAGACTAATTTAGTGATAAAATGGTAGCAAGTATGTATGCAAGTTTTATATTGTTCCAAATAAAGTTCCGTTCATTTAAAATGCAGTGATTTGTTTCGTATAATGTATATTAATACTACCTTTTGGATATTTTTTTGTGTATACAATGTATACTACATACAGTGTACATAGAGGTCAGTGGTTTTACTTCCCACACGCGTGTTTGTAATATGTAGTATTACAATATAGTTATTTTATTACAGTATATTTATTTGGGTTGGCAACCCCGAAATGTAGGAAGTTGAACTTTTAATCATGGTCGCCATTGCTGTAAGTACGACAAGACGCACTATCGCGCAAAAAATTATTCTATTAATCAATTGAGTTGGTGTTTACTTGATGAAAATCCATATTTATTAATTAAATAAAAATAAAACGTAGTTTTATTTGATTTTCATATTTACTATATAATTCAGTGACACTGTACCTTCTTCAGACATGTTAACAAATTGTGAATTGTGTTCCAACTGATCTAAGTAACAATACAACAATATTTATTTAAATTTTTAAATTTAACAAAAGAATAAGAAATGAGGATATAAGAGAAGAATTGAAAGTACAGCCTTTATTGGATAAAGTCATGAATTACAGACAGAAATGGATTGATCGCATGGATGGAATGAGTAAGGAGAGATATCCATTGTTAGCCAGAAATTATCAAGCAAGAAGAAGGCGTGATGTTGGAAGACCAAGAAGACGTTGGGCTGATGCAATATGAAGTCGGAACGGGTAATTGCCTATGATGATGATGATGATGAAATTTAACAAAGGGGATTCATTCAAATCAAGTTGAGAATTTAATAGTTTTTTTACTACTTTTACATTAATTAATTTCTACAGCCTCCAAAAGATCTAACTTCTTACCCTTATCACAAACATGTAAAATTTCAAAATTTGGATCGAAACAATTATTAAATCAAAATTTTGAAATTTTACATGTTTGTGATAAGGGTAAGAAGTTAGATCTTTTGGAGGCTGTAGAAATTAATAAATTTAAAAGTAGTAACAAACTGTTAAATTCTCAACTTGATTTGAATGAAACCCCTTTGTTAAATTTAAAAATTTAAATAAATATTGTTGTATTGTTGCTTAGATCAGTTGGAACACAATTCATAATTTGTTAACATGTCTGAAGAAGGCACAGTGTACTGAAACAGCCGTCACTGAATTATAATAAATATGAAAATCAAATAAAACTACGATTTATTTTTATTTAATTAATAATTATTTTCTTACTTCCGTATTATTGAAATTTAAATTACACATCAGATGTCTATAAATCCATTTTTTCGCGATTTCTATTGTCGCTATTGCGAATGTCCGAATCTTCCTGTGTTATATACTGCTGTTTACAGGAGGCTGGTACAGCTGTTCAGGTCGGGAAATGGAATCTTCCCTCGAGAATTTTTATAACATAAACAATGTAACTTCTATTAGCTATAAATAATAATAGTAAAATTATAATAAATATACACCGCTGGGGTCCCAAGATCGTGTCTCGATCACATAGCTTAGGCAGATATCCCTCGGGGTTTTCTCCCGTTTTCCCCTGCCATAAGTTAATTCTACCATTTCTCCATACTCATCTCATTGATTTCGTTTAATTTCGTTCATCTGCCCCTGTGATGGTGCGTCAGACGTGGTCGGCCGGCACTCTTGTCATTCACAGACCTCTATATAAGGGGCTGCATCTCATCTCATCCCTGGACCCGACTCTAAGTTGAACACGAGTTGAGATATTAATATATAATAAATTTGAATAATTATATGGAGTATGGAACCCATAGCTTTAATACCGCATTTCCTATCCTCAGCCAACTGTCAATAATTCTGATATTGAGTTCCCTAAAATCCATCTGAATATGATCACCCAATCTATGCCTGTGCCTTCCTAATGCTCACGAGGTTTGCCAAATTCTTATATAATAATAACAGAAATAATAATAATAATAATAATAATATAATAATAATAATAATAATAATAATGTCGAAATGACATGGTGGCCTGAAAAAAATACACTGCTCAAAAAAAATTAGGGGATATTGTAGAATAACCTATTAAGACTATGTTTTTAGGAACAGTATTAGATGCAATCACTTTCTATTACTCCAAAAGAATGTAAACGAGAGTTTGAAGTCATTACGTAACCTCTGTACCACACCAGATGTCAAAGAGATCCTCATTAGGAATATGGCAAACAAACAAAGCAGCATTAACATGGGTGAAAATGTTTCTTTAGTATGGTGTATGGTCTCCTCGAACGGCCAGCACTGCCTCACACCTGTGTGGCATTGATGCAATGAGGTTATCAATTAGTTCTTGGGGGAAACGTGGCCACTCTTCCATAAGAGCAATGTGCAGCTCTGGAACAGTTGTGGGAGGTGCTGGTCTGCTTGCAATGCGCCTGCCTAATGCATCCCACATATGCTCAATCGGATTTAAGTCCGGGGAGGAAGCTGGCCATTGCATACGCTCGATACCCTCCACTTCCAGCATGTCGTCCACCAAGCCAGCTCTGTGGGGTCGTGCATTATCGTCCATAAAAAGAAAAGAATCACCTATGGCACCAGCATAAGGCACGACAAAAGGTCGGATAATTTCATCTCTATACCTTACCGCAGTCAAAGTACCACCTTGGATTACGTAGAGGTCCGTACGTCCACCACTACTGACTCCTGCCCACACCATCAATCCACCGCCACCATATGGGGATCTTTCACGTACAAAAGCTGGATTGTTTCGTGTCCCTTTTTCCCTCCAGATGAATACACGCCGACTATCACATTCCACGTTGAATCGCGACTCACCAGAAAAAAGAACTGATCTCCATTCGGCATGCCTCCACCCACGGTGTTCCTCCGCCCAGTTTCTGCGATCTCTACGGTGTTGTGGAGTTAACCTGGTACACACCATGGGCCTACGGGCATAGAGACCACTTCCATGCAGTCGATTACGGACAGTTTGAGTTGACACCCTGCGTCCTGTTGCTGTTTGAAGTGTATTTCGCAGTTGAGTTGCATTCTGCTGTCTATTCCGACGGGCTGTTAACATGAGGTAACGGTCATCCCTTGCTGTTGCTGCCCGTGGTCGACTTGTCCGGCTCTTCTGTGAACAGTATCTTTTCTTTGAAAACGATTCCAAAGTCTGGAAATCACGCTTTGAGACACCCCAATGGCTTGTGCCACCTCTTGTTGTGTCTGTCCAGCTTCCACCCTTCCTATGACCCTCCAAGCCATTGGTTCAGGTAAATCACGTTGTCGAGGCATTACTGTCCCTAAGGCAAGTCATTCACTAACTGAAAACTGGACTGGATTTAAAAACAGCAACGAAACATTCACCTCCACACCACCCTTTCACATCAACAGTACAGACACTGCCCTCTGGTGTGGTACCGAGGTTACGTATCAACTTCAAACTCTTGTTTACGTTATCCTGGAGTAATAGAAAGTGATTGCATCTAATACTATTCCAAAAAAACATAGTCTTAATAGGTAATTCTACAATATCCCCTAATTTTTTTGAGCAGTGTAGTATATTACAATGCGAGGTTCGGAAGTGGTTTTTACAGAATCGATGAAAATGTTTAAAAACCAAGCGATAGCGAGGTCTTTAATTTCCGAGATTCTGTAAAACACTTCACAAACGTGCGTTGTACTGGGGGTATAGGCGGCCGTCACGCAGGCCTGACAACCCGGCTGACATCAAGTGCCGATTGTTCAGGAAAAGTGGTAGCCTTAACCTCCCACTATCCCAAGGGCCTTCTGAGGCCTGTAGTGGGAATACTTTACCTTTTTATTTAAACTGTATATACTAATATATGTTTATATTGAAGAAGTTTTAAATGAGGATATCAATAAAATCGTATGAAAGATTAGCCTATTTATACATACATACACGGAAATATATAATTTATTTAAACTGGGAAAGTTAAGCCTATAAGGCCTTCTCTTCAACTCATATACGATATATATACTGTCAGAAAATATGCAACACCCTCAAAGGACTGCGTTCATTGACACCAGCGTATAATGCGTGCATACTGAAGGGTTGTACTGTCAGTGATTCAGTTTTCACGGTCATCGGCGATGGCTCTCAAGATCAAGAAGCCTGTCTCTGCGCCCCCTGCTTTGACTCTGCAGGCAGTAACTGTGTGTCTAAGATCACGTGTGCATCTGGCCAGGTACCACTTAGATTATGATACTACCTAGCATGTCTACACTAATACCGTTAAAGAGTCGACTGGAATGTGGAATGGCGTTTTGTTGTCTTCAGTGATGATAGTAGGGTCTGACTATATGCGAGTGATAGACATTGTTTCTGCAGGGTAAAGTAAACAGTACCCACTACATTGTTAACCCCGTACTACTGTAGGAAGGTGATGTTACTTTTTTCAGCAGGACAATGCACTGCTGCGACCAAACGTGATCTTCGTAGTGTATAATAACTGCCCTGGCCATCAAGGTCCCTTGATCTCTCGCCAATTGAAAATGTATGGGACAGGATGAAGTGGGAACTTCCTCTTTCTCCAACGCCTTCGACGACCACTATCGAATTGCGACAACAGATACAATATGCTTAGGACAATGTATCGCTGGATCCAATTCGGCACATTTATCACCGTTCACATGCAATAATACACGTCTGAGTTCCTGTCATATATTGATGCGATAGATTGGGCACCGCTTACTGTAACATGAGTGTTTAATTTGGTCTGAAGTTGTTATTAAAAAACCAATAAAAATCGGGGTTCTAAAGCTTTGTAGTAGTTAGTATATTTAGCGTACAATTATAAATAATACATCAAATGAAAGAGCAATTCAGACAGTTTTGTACATAGATATGAGCATGCAGTACTTCCTCTGTCTGCCAATAGAGAGCGCTAGTAGCAAAGATGACGACTAGTGAGCAGAAAGCATGTTGTTTTTTTTTACAAAATGGGCTTTCCGTATTAAGTTTAATTCCAATCCATCAAGTGATAACATCCGTAAGATGGTATAATCAGTTTGAAAACACACGCTGTCTGTGCAAAGGCAAGAATGTGAAATGACCAAGAGTCACTGAAGAATGTGTTGAACGAGTGACAGTGTCTTTCACGCGCAGCCCGAGGAAATCGGTTCGTGGGGCTAGTCCTGAATTAGCAATTCCTGCGACGTCTGTGTGAAACATTTTAAGGAGACGCTTACAACTACGTCCTTATCGTTTGCAGTTGCTATAAGCTATGTTAATAATAGCAAAATAGAACAAACCGATCAATGAAATATCTGGGGATTTTATTCGACAAGAATCTCAGATTTAATCATCACATAGAGCTAGTGACTTAAAAATTCAAGAAACTTATACATGCACTCTCCAAGTCTGCAAACATAAACTGGAGTTTACGATCAGACGTACAGGGTGATTCAGAACATGGCTATACGTTTGATCGCATTTTGTGACGAAAATATTATTATTAAAGGAAATATGATGTTATCATTGGAAAGGGAATCCTTCAAATTACAACAATAGAACAAAACAAATCACTTGCAACAACACTAAGCAAGTCACTGTATTGCTTCAAACTGTTCGCCGTTTACATCCAAGCATAATTGGCAACGCTTTGGGAAGTCCTTCATTGCGTTATGATACATGTTTGGAGGAATGGCTCTACTTTCTTCCTCAATCACTAATTTCAGCATATCAACGCCTTGAGGTTTCCGGGCATAAACCTTCTTCAAATAACCCCACAACCAATAGCCACATGCAGTGAGGTCAGGGGAACGGACTAGCCATTCAATGGGGCCTCTTCTTCCCACCCACCTGTTTTGCAAATGATCATCCAAAAATTCCCTCACCGCAATTGCATAGTGAGGAGGCGCACCATCCTGCTGGAATAAATATTGTTCATGTTCAGCACTTTTCATTACCGGCAGGACAATTTGTCTAAGGATATCACTATACAGATTACCATTAACAGTCTCGTCCAGATTTCGCATTCCTAACAGTCCTTCCCATCCGATCATAGCCCAAACAGTTACTTTGCCGCATCTTAAACGTGGCCCTTCAATAACAGTATGATTCTCTACCATAATAGTGACAATTGTGTCGATTAACACGTCCGTTCACATGGAAAACAGCTTCGTCAGAAAAGTGCAATTTTCTCTACCAATGTTCGTCGTTTGCTGATTCCCTTACAACAAATTCACAAATTTCCATCCGCCTGTCAGGGCCGTCTTCATTAAGTTCGTGGACACGAATTGGTTTGAAGGGTACTTCTCACGCTTCAAAACACGACACACACTCGATTGACTGATATGAAGCTCACGTCCAGCTTGGCGGATTGATTTTTGTGGGCTAGCGTCGAACGCCTCCACAATTCTCTTCGTTGTTTCTGCATCCGTGCTAATGCGAGGCCTTCCAGGGGGTTTGATTTTCTTCATCCTTCCCGTTTCCAGCAGTCGTTTCTCCACTTCCCCACAGTTGACGGCTGCAATGTTATGTTAAACTCACGTCTTGCCCATCTTGCGGCCTCACTATCATTAGCATACGTTATTGCCCATGCAGCAATTTTAATTTGCTGTTGCATATTCAACGCCATTTTGACTAATGACGTAAGTTCTACGCTGTTTTGTTTTATTCCATTGTTGTAATATGAATAATTGTCTTTCCAATGGTAATTTCATATTTCCTGTAATGGTAATATTTTCATCACACAACGCGATCAAACGTATAGCCATATTTATGATTCACCCCGTAATTAATCTCATATACAGGGTGTATCAAAAAGGATGGCGCTACATGGTTGAAAGTAATAATAATGTTTTATTTATTCTGGCAGAGTTAAGGCCATAAGGCTTCTCTTCCACTCAACCAACACAAATACTAATAAATATTTGACAAATATAGATATACGCTCTACTATTTACAAACAGTTAAAGATACATTAAATGTAGCAATGTAAATTTCATGTACAAACAATATTTTATACGATAATAACAATAATAATAATATAATAATGATAAAAATAATATAATAATGATAATGATAATATAATGATGATGATGATGATACTTACTTACTTACTTACTTACTCACTGGCACTATCGAACCCGTAGGTTCATGGCCGCGCGGACATAAGCTCTCCATACATCCCTATCCTGAGCTAATGCTTTCCAATCATTCCCTGTATAATCTACTTCCCTCAAATCATAGTTAATGTTGTTCTCCCACCTCATTCTTGGTCTACCAACTGGGCGTTTTCCTTCTGGCATTCCTACAAGAAGTTTCCATGCACGTCTTTCATTCCCCATACGCGCAACATGTCCTGCCCATCGCAGTCTACGAGACTTAACTGTTCTTATTATACCTGGCTTCCTATAAAGACCATGTAGTTCATTGTTATGAAGTCTTCTCCATTCACCTGTCTCTTCATCTCTCTTTGGTCCAAAAATTTTCCTAAGAACTTTATTCTCAAATACTCGTAATCTCCTTTCCTCCCTTAAAGTAAGAGTCCATGTTTCGCACCCATATAATATAACTGGTAGAATAATAGTTTTATATATTTTCAGCTTAACGTTTTTTGAAAGGAGTTGGGACATCAAAAGTCTCTGCAATGCATAATAGCACGCATTTCCAGAATTGAGCCTATGTTTAATTTCTTTGTGCATCTCATTCCTATTTGTGATTATTGTTCCTAGGTATTTGAATTCAGCCACTTCCTCAAAATTTCCCTCATTTGTCATTAGCTGTCCATTTCCATTATATACTGAATTTCTACCTGTGACCACATATTTAGTTTTACTGATATTTACTTCCAGTCCTAATTTCTTAGTGTTACTCAATAGTGTGTGCGTGTTGGCCTTTAGTATCTCCTCGCTATCGGCCAATAGTACTACATCATCAGCATAAACTAACAGCTTATTAATACCATTCAGTTGTACGCCTTCCTCATTCTCTAAAGATTTAATGGCATGCTCTAGTACAAAATTAAATAGTAGAGGAGATAGTGCATCTGATGATGATAATAATAATAATAATAATAATAATTAATAATAATAATAATAATAATAATAATAATAATAGTATGGATATGAAAAATTATACGAGTAACACCAATTAATATATGCACCTTACACTGGCTAATGATGAAGTCGAGGTTAGAGCGAACATAAATTTAGATTTCTTTTAAAAGTTGCCAATGTCCGGCAGCCCCTTATTTCTTGTGGTAGGGAATTACACGATAATAGAAGCAAACGAGCCGTTTGCGAAATAATTACGAATGTATAGGTACAAGCCGCCACTGACATAATTGTAAACATCGTCCTAGTTAGTACAAATTAATTTGAATTTAGACTTTACCATTAATTTTTCATCTCATTTAGTTCACATTCCATAGTTCACTTCACTTATGGGTTACCTGTTAAAGAATGTGTTCGAAGTGTCTTCCTTTCATCTGGATGCAATACTGTGTTCGTCTCTGCAATGAATGTCGAATTCTTTCGAAAACCCCTGGATCATTTCTGAATTCTTGACAAGCATGTACAACTCTCTGCTCCAGTTCTTCAACCGTGTTAACAGGTGTGCTGTACACTTCGCTTTTGAGGTGACCCCAGACACAAAAATCCAAAGGATTTAGATCAGGTGATCTTGGAGGCCAAAGTACAGATCCGCCTAGACTTATTCATCTTTGGCCGTATCTGCGCGTTCGATGCCGTCTCACAGCAGCAGCAATATGTGCCGGAGCTCCATCATGCATGTATCACAAACTCCGACTTTGCTGAAGGGGAACATCCTCAAGCAATCTTGGAAGATGACGCCGCAGAAACCTAAGGTACCTCCGTCCATTAAGTTTTCGTGGAAGAATGCTTGACCCAATGAGATGATCATCTAGTACCACTAACCACACATTCAGTGAGAAACGGTGCTTATGTGGTGACTCATGAACAGCGTGTGGGTTTATTTCACACCAAAAATGTGTATTATGATAATTAAAAACACCATCGCGTGTGAACCCTGTTTCTTCTGTAAATCAAATGTTACATGCGAAAGGAGGGTTGACTACAGTCTGTTGTTGCATCCACTGACAAAACATCACTCTAGGAACAAAATCCGCATCATTGAGACATTGAACTCGTTGGAGGTGGTAAGGGTACAGTAAATTGCGCTGTAAAATTCTCCATACACTACTGTGGCTCAATACAGACACTTGTGTGACAATTCTTCTCGTCGAGGTTTCTGGAGAGAGCTGTATCGCTTCCAACACCATATCCTCAATCTCAGGCGTAATGTGAGCAGGCCTACCTATGCTCTGCCATGTGCAAAACCCCCATTTTCTCTCAGGCGCTGATGGACCCTTGCAAATGTACGACTTTCAGGGTGTCTTCGATCAGGATATGTTTTTTTTGTACAAGCGTGCAGCCTCCCGTGCATTGCCATTAGCCCTACCGTACATGAAATGCATATCCGCATACTCTTCGTTACTGTAAGGTTCCATTGTAACTAGAACACAACACAAGTGGCACTCCTCAGACGAGACTGATAACTTTTGAGACTGTGTACTGTATCCGTCCTGTTCGTTCTGCGTGTATGGTTTGATTACAACTCCACCTCTCGGCAATGTTCAGTTTTATAAACAAAGAACATAGGACGGCTTCAAGTGCGCAAGGAGTAAACCGTACGATGTTACAAACAATGACACCAGTGGCGGCTTGTAACCATACATTCGTAATTATCTCGCAAACTGCTCGTTTGCGGACCCATGTTTACTGGGACATTGTTGCTTCTATTATCGTGTACTTTCAACCACGTAAGTTTGCGCCATCCTCTTTTATACAGCCTGTATAAAGGGGCAATACTACCATTAATCTCTTATGGAGTTCCCGCCTGGATTGACGCACTAAAAAGTAACCACAATGCCATGAAACTAAGACGCGTGAAGAGGTTAGTTAACATTAAAATAACCAAGGCCTTCAGTACAACTTCTCACGAAGCTCTGTGCATACTGGCTGGAATAATTCCAATCAACATAGAACTTATAGAGAGGGCCAAATATTATAATATCACATAATAAGGGGAAGATCTGAACACATAGTTCCAACGGCAGAACTTGACCTGCCCGAACAATAATGTCAACGAACTCATCCTGCTGAAAATGTGATTATAGAAGAAAAGCCAGACGAGAACTACTTTGTTGAAATCTACATGGATGGCAGCAAAAATTGAAAAAGAGACCGGAGCAGGCATAACAGTCTCCATAAACTCAGAACCAGCCTAACAAATGCAGTTTAAAATACACAATAGATGCAGCAACAATCAAGCTGAACAGGTAGCTATTCGAAGAACACTGGAGAAGATACAAGTCATGCACAACATCACACACAAAACCACAGCCATACACACTGACAGTAAAATAACCCTAGACCTGCTGAAGAACAACTATAAACAAGCAGGCTGATCGAAGAGATTAAGAATAATGTACAGAAACGATAACTACAGCAATGCATTTTGCATGGGTGAAAACCCATGTCGGAAATGCAGGCAACGAGCTCTCGGACCGACTGGCCAAAGAAGCAGCAAACAGCAAAGAATAAACGTGAGAACTGCAGGAGGAAAGTATTAAACTGTGGGATAACGAGTGGCTCAATACAACAAACGACTCATAACCAAGCTGTACTTTCCGACTGTAAAACGAAGAATAAAATCCAAAATAGCGCTAAATCATGAGATAACAGTTTTCATTACCGGTCATGGTAAATTTTCAGATTATTTTTATAGGTTTAAAATTGTGAATGATCCCATGTGTATGTGTAAACAGAAACCTCAAAACAGTGTAACATTTATTATGGTAGTGTGAATAACTGAATTTTGAAGAAGACGAATTTCGTAGAACTGTGATCAAATCAGGGTGGAAGTGGCCTGTGGAAACAAATGATCTTATGAACAAACATAAACATTTCCAAAACTTCATGAACCAAATTGAACTCGAGAACATTCAAAATTTCTAGCGGAGAACAATAATTAGCAGGAAAAATAAGAATATACTGTAAATGAACAAACAAAACATACAATAAGTAACACATAAGCATGTAGTATTAAAATTATTTGTAATGGAGCATGTTGTTAATAAAAATGTCTTTCTGGAACAAAAATACTCTAAAGCCTACAGACTATGGTTTACCTACCAACTTGCAAATGAAATGTTGCTGTACGACGATGATGATTTTTTTGGCTCTTTTCATCTGCAGTGATGAATCGACGTTTCACCTTAGTAGCCATGTGAACACGCATAATGTTCGCATCTGGGGGTTAGCAAATCCCCACGATATGGTACAGTTGCAACGAAACTCCCCTAAATCGAATGCCTTTGTGCCATATCCTGGCGGAACGCTTATGGGCTTTTTTTCGGTGAAGCAGCTGTAATGGGTGCTTCTTATTTTGATACTTAAGAATAATGGCTATTTCCTCAATTGGCAGAAGGTGAACCAGAGAAATTAATTTGGCAACAAGATGGCGCACCGCCTCACTTGCATCAGAACGTACGCGATTGGTTAAACAACATTTTAACTGACTGCTGGATTGGCCAATGATAGAGCTTGTTTTGCATATCCTCCATATTCACAAGATCTTACGCCATGCGAATTTTATATTTTGGGATTCATAAAGGATCATGTGTAGGTCTATGTGCCTCCGCTACCAGCTAACCTAACCCGACTTAAGACAGAGAATTAAAGCAATTGCAACAATTACTCCAGATATATTGATTGAGGTTTGGGAAGAACTCGATTATTGACTCGATGCGTGCCGAATGGTGCTCACATTGAAAACTTGTAGCAAAAACTGTTTGAGTTGATCTTTCATTTGATGTATTATGTTTATAATTGTATGCTAAATGTACTAAATACAACAAATTCTTAAAACCCTGATATTAATTTACAAACACCCTGTATACCCTACAATGATAAACTGAATACTAGTAAAATTCATATCAAAATCCGTTGAGGTGAAGACGTATGATGCCGTCATTCTCAACTTTGTTAATATATTGTATATAAAATTAACTGGAGCGCTTTCGGAAGTTATCTTCCATCTTCTGCAGGTTGAGCTTCCGTTACTCGTTGTTGTACGGTGATGTATACTCTGTTTGTAGCAACAACTGACTTGTTTTTTACGATCTCGTATAATGGGTTTGACTGGGGTGCGTTCTCATTAAGAAGTGAGGTGTTGTTTGTTTCCTTTATAATTTCAAGGTCTTCAAAAATATTTATCCTAGCTGGAATGTTTTCTCAGTGAATTATCGTGAGAGTATTTTCAATTGTGTTCATTCGATGACCTGCGTTAATGAGATGTTTAGCATAGCTTGATTTATCGCCCGCATGTATGAAATATTTTAGGTGTTCGTTATACCTTGTATTGAAATTTCTGCTTGTCCTGCCAATATAAAATTTATTACAATCTTTACATGTTAGTTTGTAGACTCCCTTGTTGTTGAATTTGTGTTCTTCTATGCCATTTTATATCATGTTGTTTAATTTGTTTCCTGTTTTATAAGCTATGTTAAAGTTTTTATTTATCTTTTTCAAAGTTCTGGCTAGTTTGGTGGTTTCATTTCCTGTGTATATTAATGTTACCCATGTTTTGTTATTATTAGATTCTTTTTCAAGTTTTGTTATATTGTTTGCGTCATTTTTTCTTTTTTGTTTCTTTATAAGCTTGTCAATAATTTTTTTGTTGAATCCGTTACTTTTCGCCATGTTTTTAAAATATTGTAGTTCTTTGTTATAATTTGTTTTGTTCAAGGGTAGTTTTAACATTCTGTTGATTAAATTATTAAATGTGTTGATTTTAGTTGGTATGGGTGTCTAGACTTGTTATTAATGGTGAGCATATTATTTGTAGATTTGCGGAAAATACTTATTTCAAGTTTATTTTTTTCTATGTTTCTCATTATGATAAGGTCTAGATAGTTTATTTTGATGTTAAGTTCTATTTCTTCCGTAAATTCTATTTTAGGATGCATATTGTTTAGTTCTAGCAGAATTTCCTTCTCTTTTCTGTTCTCGTTTTCATAAATAATAATGACGTCGTCCACACATCTTGTTATATTGAACTTATTTATTAAAATTTCATAATATTTGTTTTCCAAATCTTGTACCACATCTTGTACCTGATGTGGGAGATCGCATCGGGATTCCATTTTCTGGTTCATATATTTGGTTATTGAATTGGAAGTAATTTTGCTTCATTATAGTATTTGTGACTGTGTATAGTTGATTTATGTATTCTGTATTTAAGTTGCTGTTATCTAGTTTATTTTTTATTATGTTTAAAGTTTCATTGGAATGTTAGTGTATAGATTCTTTGTGTCAAATGACGCCATTTTCGTATTCTTGTTTATTTCTATGTTTTTAAGCTTATCTGCTAAATCATATGTGTTTTCTATTGTGTATTTATCTTCTAATTCCATGTCTTTTTTTAGTTTTTGTGCAATTAATTTGGGAATTTTGTAGTTGGGCGCATTAATGCTGTTTACTACTGGCCGCATTGGGTTATTGGTTTTGTATATTTTAGGTAAAGCTGTCGTTATCGGTACCGTTGGATTGTTGTTTATGAACAATGAATTTAACAAGTAACAAATAAGTTCATAAACAACAATCCAACGGTACCGATAATATACACAATATATTAACAAAATTGAGGACGACGGCACCTACCAACATGTACAATTTAATTTTTAACTTTCATCAAATGATAAACTATCTGCCACATCCCTATTCAATAATATGAACTTATCCTTGAGAATGTTGACTTTCTTCCGGCAGAATATATATATATATAATTAATTAATTAATTAATTGCATATACAGGGTGGCCCACTTAAAACTTTCACCTCCCGATAGTGTGTTAATGATTTCTCATATATAAAAAACAACAATTATAACCAAAATGACATCGAATGAGACATTTTATAAACATAATTTCTTCTAAATAAAAAAAATTCAAGATATGACGGTCAACTTTCTTTTTTAAATGGGAACAGAACCACTTACGTTTTGTTCGCAAATGCCTACTCACAACTGACTATTTTTAATGACGTTTGTTATGTCACCGGGATACCTAAACAATATCTAACGCATGTCTAGTTCATTATCTTGACATCAAACATATCCATAACTAACTAGCTCACTGGCACTATCGAACCGGTAGGTTCATGGCGGCGCGGACATAAGCTCTCCATACATCCCTATCCTGAGCTAATGTTTTCCAATCATTCCCTTATAATCTACTTTCCTCAAATCATAGTCAATGTTATTCTCCCACCTCATTCTTGGTCTACCAACTCGGCGTTTTCCCTCTGGTTTTCTTACAAGAAGCTTCAATGCAAGTCTTTCATTACCAATTCGTGCCACATGACCTGCCAATCGCAGTCTACGATACTTAACAGTTCTTATTGTATCTGGCGTCCTATAAAGACCATGTAGTTCACTGTTATTTAGTCTTCTCCATTCACCTGTCTGTTCATCTCTCTTTGGCCCAACAATTTTCCTAAGAACTTTATTCACAAATACTCGTAATCTTCTTTCCTCCCTTAAAGTAAGAATCCATGTTCCGCACACATATAATATAACTGGTAGAATAATAAATATTTTTTTTAATTTTCAGTTTAACATTTCTCTGTAATGCATAATAGCATGCATTTCCAGAATTGGGCCTATGTTAAATTTCTTTGTGCATCTCATTCCTATTTGTGATTATTGTTCCTAGGTATTTGAATTCAGTCACTTTCTCAAAATTTCCCTGATTTGTCATTAGCTGTCCATTTGCATTACATAATGTACTTCTATGTGTGACCATATATTTAGTTTTAATGATATTTACTTACGGTCGCAATTTCTTAGTGTTACTCAAAAGTGTGTGCGTGTTGGCCGTTAGTATCTCCTCGCTATCGGCCAAAATAATAATCAGCATAAACTAACAATTTACTAATACCATTGAGTTATAGGCCTTCTTCATCCTCTGAAGATTTGATACAAAATTAGATAGTAGAGGAGATAGTGCATCTCCATGCTTCAACCCATTGTTAATTTCAGAAGTATCCGAAAACTGTTTGCCTACATGCACCCTACTCGTTGTGTCATTTAGACACATTCGTATAAGTCTAACTTTTGAGGAATTCCGAACTTCAACAGGAATCCCTCTTTTCTGAATTGTATGCATTTTTGAAGTCTACATATAGTTTATGTATCGAAAACATCCACGCCATACTAAAACAAAAAATAACTATTTTGTTGACACGAATGACATTGGTAAAAGCAAACATGTCATATCAGACGAAGTCTAACAGAAAGAGGAACATGTTGATGCAGTTGGGTGGGAATTAAATGGCAGTATCACTGCATTTACTGTGCATTACATAGTACATTACAAGTGGTGACAATGAAAAATAAATAATAGTTTAAAAAACGAAAACAACACGCTTTATTAGAAAACTGAACTAAAAAAAGAAAAATAATTTTAATTTCCAAGACACTTTGGATAAAATTAAAGTGGTCAACAAAAAAATCATCTCCAAGACATCTAGAATAAAACTAGTGTTATCTACAAAAAAAATAATTTTACCATCAAAATCGTGGGGTGCTTTTATAGTTTTTACGTTTTCTTCTTAGAGACTTTACTTTTACCAATATCTGTTTATTATGAAATATATTAATTGATATAGAGCACCCCACGCTTTTGATGGTAAAATTATTTTTTGTAGATAACTCTAGTTTAATTCTAGATGTGTTGGAGATTATTTTTTTTGTTGACCACTTTAATTTTATCCCAAGCGTGTTGGAAATTTAAATTATTTTTCATTTTTTAATTCGGTTTTCTAATAAAGCGTGCTGTTTTAATTTTTTTAACTATTATTTTTTTATTTTTTAGTTTTAATATTTTACAGAATATGATAAACATGTAAATATCTTTAAATTCGATACTAGTAGTAGTAGTAGGGCTTTATTAGACAAAAAGTAAGATATTTACAATATTATTTACAAATATGGGTCGCACGGGCAGTAAGCCGTACGTGCTGTTGACAGTCCGTTACAATAAAGTAATAATTGGTACTAGTGTAAAGAAAAATAAACAACAAAAAAGCAATAACATTACAATTACATAAAGAAAACAAAATAATAATATTAAAAAAAAACATTAAAATTACAATTACATAAAGAAAACACAATAATATTACAATTAAAGAATAACACAATAGCATTATACAAAAAAACATTAACATTACAATTACATAAAGAAAACACAATAATATTACAATTAAATAATAACACAATAGCATTATACACTAATTAATTTATATATAATTGTTAATAATGGTATTGCATTTTGATAACATATATTTATTCATGAATGAGTGTTGTCCTTATTTTCCGCGTTTTGTCCAGAAATTTACCGAGGTTTATCCAATTTTCTGGATTTACCAATAACTCGTAGCATGCCAATCTTTCCCGATTTGAATTTAGAAATCTTTCCGGTAATAACTGACGTCTCCAATATTCTAAATCATTACATTCTCCTAATATATGTATCTCATCTTCAAAGTTCCCGCACATTGGACATATTCGCATATCGTGATCGTCGCTAATTTTTAGAAATTTCCATGCCCCTAGTCTATACCAAGCAAGCCCTGATCTCTCCTTAAATCCTAGATTCTTTTCCCCAGACGTGTTTTAGGTCTCTTTGTAAACACAGTGAGCGTTTTCCTGTACATTCGGCGAAAGTATCTTGTTGGTTTATATCTAAGTACCTCCTTATTTTTCTCCACACGTTCTTGCGATTTTCAGTCCCTTTTTTCCATATCCAGCACATCTTTTGGAGTTCTCTCCTAACCTCGTCTGCCCTAAATTTAACATCTATGTTTTTAATTTGGTGGTCGTAACAAATTGCTCTAAGCATTGTTTGTTCACCTTGGATTACTCGCAACCAGTATTTGAGTACACGAATTTTACAGTTAATGTCGTCCTGGAATGACCCGAATTCATATAAAATTCCACAGTTAGAAACGGCCTTACTAAGTCCTGTAATATATTTTAGAAAATGCGTATATACCTTATTTAGTACTTCCGTTCTTTTGGAAACCCCAAATCTCACTACCATAGTGCATTATTGGCCTGAACATCGCTCCATACATTTTTTCTAATGTGCTGACTGGAATATCAGGCACTCGATCCAGAATACCGAGTACACTGTTAAGTTGTCCCCTCCCTTTAAATAATGCTATATCAATTATGTTTTTTCCACTTCCCGTTCATTTTCAACGTCGTACCAAGATATTCAAAATGTTTCACGTTTTGAAGTACTTGATCTCTGTATTTCCATTCCTCTGCTCTACCATAAACCGTCCCATTTTTAAAGGTCATTGTTTTTGTCTTACTAGCATTTACAGTTAATCCCCAATTCCTACAGTATATTTCCAGTAGGTCAAGGCCTCTTTGCATCCCTTGATTGTCTTGGAACAGATAACTAAATCATCTGCATACGACAGGACTGGGACTTTAACATTTCTTATCTCCGGAGACTCAGTTTCTCCTTCTAGCATTACGTCTACAATATCATCAACGAATAGATTAAATAGCATTGGTGATAAAATGCAACCTTGTCTCACTCCCCGATTGGCTTCACTGCTGTCTGTAATGTGCCCTTGGTCTACTTTTATACAAAATTTAACATATTTATAAATTGACATTAAAGCATGTATAATTTTATGAGACAATCCTTTCCGATTTAATTTTTCCCAAAGTGCGCTTCGGTCCACAGTATCAAATGCCATCTTAAAATCTATGAATGCACAAAATAATTTACCCCCCTTCATTTTTATATTGTCATCAATTAATGTTCTCAGAACAAATACGTTGTCCACCGTGGAGTACCCTTCTCTAAAACCTGCCTGATATTTTGAGAGCCTCTTGTTCTCTTTAGCCCATTGTCTTATTCGTTCGTAAAGTACTTTACAATATATTTTTCCGAACACTGACGAGAGACAAATTCCCCTGTAACTTTCTGGTATCTGTGCCCCACCTTTCCCTTTGTATAGCGGTTGGATGACACCTGCTCGCCCAGGCTTCCGGATAATCTCCGCCATTAAAAAGTTTGTTGAACGCAGTTTTCAAAACGTCTAATAATCTATTGGATGATATCATATTTTTCAAGAATTCCCCGGGTATTCCATCAATTCCAGGTGCTTTACCATTCTTTAAACATTTAATGGAAGAAACCACTTCATTTTTCGAAATATCCTGATCCAGTAATTGAATATGAATTGGGTCAGGGATCTCAACTATATTTCAGGTATTTGGGTCTACCTTTGTCATCCCCTATGACTTCTATACTTTCTGGCTTCAACTATATTGGCATAACCCAAATTTAACAAAAGGCGTTTTCTAAGTAATTTTTACTAAGAGGAAATCCACTTTTATATAATGAATAAAATCGTTTCAGTAATATGATCATTGGATTTCTAATAAAATTCTGATTAATTAAAGTCCAAACTAGTTATGTTTCTCTATATTACATTTTTATCTCAAATTACTGGCCTGTAATTATATTATCTAGATTTAATGAAATGTCTAGTTAATATTTGAAACTAGAACAAATCTGGAGGGAAATTTCGCGTTACAAAATGCCCTTATGATTGAGATGGAAAACTTGATAAGCGAGTTTTCTATCGAAGAATAATACTTCTCGATTGAATTTGAATAAATTGGTTATGGGAGTCTGGACTCGAATATCTTAACCAAAATAACGACTGAAGGTAAATGTGAATACAACTTGTAATAATCTTCCCAGAAAATCTTTACCTGGTGGAGATAGTCTAACTGGGCTACCTGTATGGGTTAGTTGTAACATTGTTTTCAAATATTGCCCTTTCATCTGTAAATAAAATCATACACACACAAGAATAGTTGATACAAACATAAATACATTAAAATTAGCAGCATAGTTTCTGATTCGACATACTATTAAAATTGTAACCTTTTTTTAGTGTCTATTCACAGTTTTCGAGGTAATTATCTTGATGTTATGAGTGTCAATATCACTGATCGCTCGCTTCAAATTGATTATTGCGTGGAAAAATGCACTGATCATTATTGATTATTTTGAAACACTTTCACTATTCACACGCAATTCTGTATGTTTAAAAACAAAACAAAAAAATACATTTATTATGTAAGTGTAAATCATTATTTTGTGCCATAAACCAGCTATAATTACATCTCTTTTTTTTTAGATAATCATATTCTAATTTCAATAAATAAAGAAAATTTAATTCAGTAAATCTGATAATATGGATCTGTGGTAAATTTATTTTCGTAATAAAATTATTTTTATTCTCAACTGATAATTTTAGCCAAACTACACAGTCTATAAATTATTTATTTATACGGATAATATTCTATTATTTATTCATAGAGAGATTTATGTAAATTGTGTAAAAATGAAAATAATATCAAACTAAGGTCTCATTCGTAAAGAATTAAATGTTCAAATCAATCAAAAATAATTATTTATAAGTCTCATATTTTAAGTATCATAAAGGTTTATAGGCATTCCGTCCTTTGGAATATTCAGATTATTTAAGATCCTAATCGATTGGACGATTTTTTTTATAACTTGTTATTTTGTTTAGACAATAATCGGCATCTTAGCTCATTTAATTTGTAATCGGTTCTAGTACATATTTATAGGTCGGCAACGTAATTTATACTTTGCGCGTAAAAATCACTCACTTGGATACAGGATAAATTAGCAAATTTTACCACCTTTGCGTATATCATTCCGCAACAATGGTTCTTCAATTATCATGACTAAACGTCGTACATCATAATGCTACTTCATATCGAGTAGGCCTATTCGTCGAAGAACATACAATACAAAAGATAATACCGGATCATCTGCGTCCATAAATATTATCATCGTGTTATACAAAACACATAAAAGCATGCCTTAACTGGCTATCATAAAAAATACACCCTGTATAATATTATCATTTCATTTAATTTCTCGCACTTCTGCGTCTTCAATTATTGCGTCGATCGACCTCTTTATTAGATGCGTTTAGTTCCGACATCTCATTTATTAACTTATTATGCCCATATCATCTCATTATTATTTAATATATTTATTTCATTGAGGATAATCATTTATATCGCAATTTATCAGCGGCATCCGTTTAATGAACTTTTATTTATTGTGGGCGGATTATGGCCTATCCATATTTATCATTATTATTATACTTAAAATGTTTTCTCTCTCTTTCAGTTGATTGAGTTACTTGTTTAGCATTTTAATTGTTATTATTAGGTTTTCTTTGGTACAGATCCATATATTATTAATAAATTCTTTCCACTATCTCACCCAGTTCAATGTGATTTCAGATCTTACTACATTATTTATATCTACATCGTGCATTGTTGCACTCATGTTCATCATCTACTGCTAATTGATCTATTACTTATACGACTCAATATATAATTAATTAATTAATATTATTTAACTAGGTGTCTTTATATTTCAACACTAATATTATCTTGCCCCCTTCTCGATTGAGCGTTAACAATACGGGATTTTTTTATACGGGCATTAATAATAGATCACCCTATACAATACTCTTATCATTTATTAACATAAATATTTTAAAGTTCATTATTGTTCTAATTAATACAATGTAATAAGTAATCTGATATTTACTTAGATCTGGGTTCGAATCCCGATAACTGGTTTATGCACGTACTTATGTATCTTTATTGGGTCCATACTGCATTTAATTCGTCATTATACTCATTTATTATTGCGAGTCGTTTGTCGAAATTATTTATGTTGTTCGCGCTTCTATCATGAGATTTCGTGCGACCACTTTGCACTGATTTCTCCAAATTTTCGATCATGTAACGTAAAGAACCGTACCACGGATGGTATGAATTTACTACATTTATTTGCGAATTAAATATCGCATTGAACTCAATCATTGATTCATCAGTGACCAATTTGTTCGCATATACGGCTGATGTTCCCAATTTGGTCAGCTGTTTTTCACTGTACTGGCGTTCGAACAAAGAAATACCTGGTTGGGGATCCTCAATATAACTTAGGTATTTTTCTCTACGTTTCATCTTTATTATCTGTCGGGATCTTGCAATTGCCCGAGGCGCGTACAAGTCATTTTCGTCTTTACTGCTTTTCACGACAATTTTAGTTATCTTGCTGGTGGTATGGGTTTCAATTATTTGTATGTTTTCAGGTATTTCTCTTTTCTCACTTTTACAATCAAATACATCTACGTTTACAAAATCAATAACTTCAATTATAAGCCCTGATTTGTCACTTCGTCCTGGTCGCTAATTATTTCTACTTGATTTTTGTCTAATTCTACAACTGTTTCTGATTTATTAATTTCATTACTTATTTCTTGTACTATTTTTTTTATCGTTTCCACAAATATTTTTATTCTCAGAAGTGATATTAATCGATTCTTTTGCTCTAATCATTTCATTGTTACATTTTACTTCATCCCTCAAGCTATCTGCTACTGTACTGAATTCTTCTTTTAATGGCTCCCTTACTTTATTTGCTGACTCGTGCATAGCATCACATATCTTTTTTGCTTTCCTGTTCGATCTTGAGCTCGACCCTCGTATTCATTGCCTGTAACGCGTTCATGATTGCATTTAAATCTGCTACGCTTAAGATTGAGCCTACATTATTATTATTACTTTCCGCCATTTTCTGAGATTAATTATTAATAAAACCTACTGTTAATATCGTTTTATTTTGATAGCAAATAACAATCCTTAAAAAAGTTACACTTTATTTTAATTTACACTCCGCATGAACAAAATTTTAATCGATTTTGAATGTTTGAAATTTTGAATGTGTTCATTATGTTGATTTAGTACGTAGCACTGTCCTGACATAAAAATAATATTTTTACAGTACCTTTATATTTGCTAGTGCATACCACTTTTTTCTTTGTTGTCTTCTGCTGGAGTGTTGTTGCTCAGTTGCTCACCTCCTGCTTCGGCGTTGTCCTCTCCAAGTCATCTTTTTCTCCGTCCATGGATTTCTTGCGTTCGTGGGACTATTTCAGCCGGTTCGATGTTTCAAGAGGTTATTATCTCTCATTTTTCGACTTTATACGCGCCCGCACATTGAGGTGCAATTTGTGACAAAATTGGGTTGGATGAAAGTGATGGCTTTATCACAGGATGTGGGTTTAATACAAGGATTTATTATAAGGAATCCTCGGAATGTGAGAATTTTATGCTCGCGGTCTAGTCAGGTTGGGTTCGGTGAGCGATCAGGAAACTTATCTCAGGGAATAACGCAGGAACTGTACGGGCAGCAATAGTATTTTCAATAATTATAGTTTATAAATCACTCGATTTATTTAAATCGTATTCACTATACTTCTATTCGATACAATAAAACAAATTGATTATACGTTGTGTTAGCAATCTGATTTTGCGTTAGAATACTGAAGAATTATTATTATTAAAATAATAATATAAAGTTATGGATAAATATCCGCAATGTAATTTAATCTATGTTTTCCCCTTAGATATCTGGGAGGCTTCTCGCGATTACAATGAAACCTTTTATGTCCTCCCTTAGCTAGTTGGGAGACTTCTGTTACTGCACGCGTCTCAATTTGGTATCCCTTGAAAACCTCAGTATTCTTTCGATCGTCAGATCGCTACAGCAGAAGGGATACATTTTTTTCTTATTGGTTTAAATATATGAGCACATATATTACAGATATATAAAAAGGTGTGGCTTTTCGAGCCACTTGTCTACAATGTTGCCAAGTTGTTTCTAGTTGGGTCCTTGAGTATTTTATTAAATTAATTTTTATGTATAGTTCGTAGTTATATTTTAACTGATAAGTATCTAAATTAATATTTGAAACTTATCCTGACATAGTAATGTTTCCCTTGTCACTCACAAATATTATTTTGACTGATATTTTAATCTCATTTCAAACAGACGTCCTGACACATTTTCAATAACAAAGGTTTGGTATCTATTGTATTCAGGTATCTGGGTCTACCTTTGTCATCCCCTATGACTTCTAGACTTTCTGGCTTCAACTATATTGGCATAACCCAAATTTAACAAAAGGCGTTTTCTAAGTAATTTTTACTAAGAGGAAATCCACATTTATATAATGAATAAAATCGATTCAGTAATATGATCATTGGATTTCTAATAAAATTCTGATTAAATAAAGTCCAAACTCGTTATGTTTCTCTATATTACATTTTTATCTCAAATTACTGGCCTGTAATTATATTATCTAGATTTAATGAAATGTCTAGTTAATATTTGAAACTAGAACAAATCTGGAGGGAAATTTCGCGTTACAAGCGTGTCCATAATATGTGTATCAGATTCATATTTAATGTTCGAAAATACGATCACATTTCTCCATTACTCCACGAATTGTCATGGCTACATCTAAAAGAGAGAAGAAAATCGCACTGTCTAATTCTCCTATTTAAGATCCTACAAACCTCGATTCCCAATTATTTATCATCCCGTTTCCAGTATCTATCCTCAAACCATAACTTAAACACAAGATCACAACATAGTCTCTTACTTAATATACCGCAACATAGGACATCACATCACTCCATGTCATATACCATCTTCACTTCTCGCAACTGGAATTCCCTACAACAAGAAATAAGGGCCTGCCGGACATTGGCATCTTTTAAAAGAAATCTAAATTTATATTTGCTCTAAACTCGACTTCATTATTATCCAGTGTAAGGTATATATATTAATTGGTGTTTCCCGTATAATGTATCATATTTATATTATTATTATTATTATTATTATTATTATTATTATTATCGTATCATTATTGTTATTACCCTATAAAATGTTGTTTGTACAACATTGCTACATTTATTGTATCTTTAACTGTTTATAATTAGTATAGTGTATATCTATATTTGTCAAATATTTATTTGTATTTGTGCTGGTTGAGTGGAAGAGAGGGCCTTATGGCCTTAACTCTGCCAGAATAAATAAAGTATTATTATTATTATTATTATTATTATTATTATTATTATTATTAATCATCATCATCATCATTATTATTATTACTATCATTATCATTATCATTATCATTATCATTATCATCATCATCATCATCATAATCATCATCATCATCATCATCGTCATTATTATTATTATTATTATTATTATTATCATTATTATTATTATTATTATTATTATTATTATTATTATTATTATTATTATTATTATTATTATTATAGTTGATGTACAGTACCATTATATTCCCATTTCTTTTCTAAAATCTGTCTTATACTAAAAATCTGATCTGTTGTAGACCTAATAATAATAATATGGCATGAAAAGTAAAATAAACGCCTGAACTGGAATTTGAAGTCAAGATCTCCAAATTGATACATTAGTGACATGACCTCTAGTCCACTCAGACTCCTAGCACAAACATTTATTTTTCCTTCCTTATATTTCATATTATAACATCGAAATATATCTATATAAGACGATAAGTTTCTGTTAAATGTCATTATATGTTCGGCTATTTTTCTATTAAAATGTATAGTTCTGGAGAATAAAAGGAAGAGTGGGCGAGATCCAGGAAGGATAGCATGGGGTGTAGCGTTGTGCCCAACCAGTTCATTTCGAGAAGTAGTTCGTTCACTCGCACTCACTTTTGTGAACCATTCAATTGAACTAGTTCGTTCACAAAATTTAGCGAAGCCCTTCATTCGCCAAGCAAGCAAAAAAAAAAAAAAAAAAAAAAGGGCTGGTGGAGGGGGAAACACGAAGACACGAGCATGGGGTGACTTGACATTAACCAACCACGTGGTAGCTGTGGATTTTAAAGATAAACGTAAATAATTCTGTAAGTTCTATTTTAATTTATTTCAGTAAGAAAAATTCTAATATGATTGCTACCATACTTTTGTTTATTTTATAATTATTTATACCTCCTTTTTATTTCTGTTATAACTGTATTATTTGCATAATTGTATTTATATACAGATTTTCAATGTTTACATAATTTATTTCAAGTTGTAAATGTTAATAAAAAACAAAATCGTAACTCTATGATTTGAAGAAAAAAAAAGTGTGGAGTATTTTAAAACTTTTAAGGAAGATATATTTTATTTTATTTATATATGTATTATTTACACATATTATTTGCATAATAGTTCTTTAAAAAGAAAGAAATATGCAAAATCGTACTATTGGCAATTACTTGATCTTAATCTTTACAACCCCTAAACTAAAAATATAAAGAGGGTGAATACTGGGTAGGCCAAAAAAATTTAGCCTTGTGTGTGCACTTTTACAGAATGGCTTCTAATTCGCGATCAAGAAAAAGTAGTGAAATTTGGGGTTTCTTCGCCGATTTAGGCGATGGTAAAGCAAAGTGTAACTTTTGTTCTAAACACAGTTTCATTCAGGGGGCGAGATGCTTTTAAACTTGCACGGCATATTCGCCCTAAATGTTTAGCAAGGTAAGATTTTTACTAAATTTTGCAACAGCTTTTTGTAAACCTAGTAAAATATGTTGTTTTAAAACTTGGATAAAATGGATTTTTATTAAATACTTTCGGAATTCCAGTAAATAAAATGTAAAGTGATTGTAATATTAGACTACATTAGATTTGTAGCGTTAGTAATGCCGTAGATCAAAAGGAGTAATCCCTGAGTAATGCTGCGTATGAGTGATGACGTAAGCAAGAGCGGGAAGGTGCCGTAATGTACATGTACTGAATGAAGGAGCGTGTCGAATGTTGAGAGTTTGAAGTACAGAAGTGTTTAAAGCCAGTTCACTCTGTCAAGGTAGTTCGTTCCTCTAAGACACTTCACTCTTCCAAGGTAGTTCGTTCTTTGATACCACTTCGTTCATCTAAAACACTTTACTCTTCTAAGATAGTTCGTTCTTTTATACCACTTCGTTCTTCCAAGGTAGTTCGTTCTTCTATGTAACTTCACTCAGGCGAGATAGTTCGTTCCTCTATGGCAGTTCACTCTTGCAAGATAGTTCGTTCTTCTCAGGCACTCACTGCGGTACGAGCGATATGGATGACGTAGGGAAGAGGCGGGAACATGCAAGGTCGATGGGCGGAGAAATGTAGAGTAATCAACGAATGAGCGAACGTTGATTTGGAGTGAGACATCTATGATCTAGAGCTTGAAATTAAAAGTAAATTTTAATTTTAAGTAGCAGTAGTGAACTCTGAACTGGCAGTTCACTAAAAGTGAGTAACTTTTTTACACTTCACTGTAGTGAAGCGTTCTTTTTAAACGACTCACTCTCGAATTACCCATCACTAATGGGGTGTGGTGGACAAATATTTACCTGATAGATAGGGATCCGCTATATAATGTAGATTGCAGAGTGTATTTGCTAGCATCCCCTGCAGCAATACGTTCAGACTACACGCACAGCAGCAGTGTTAGACATGTTGCAGGAAAACAAGGCGATTCCAACTGCCATAACAGTGTGCTGTGAAATGACTGAGCACCGAGGCGATGGATTCTTGTAAAATATAATCAACTGCATTAAAGCTAAATATTATCATGATCTTGATTCACTGTTTATACTTACAACAATTTTAAAATATTAGTTCAAATTAATTAATAGCACAGAGATGACATATTCATCTTGTTTGTGGTGAAGGGGCTTGTGTACTTAAATTAATGCACCCAACTACAAAATTTCTAAATTCATTACCAAAAAAATAAAAGAAGGCATCAATTTAGATAATCAATTCACTATTAAAAACTCATACGACTTATCAGAAAAAATACATAACCTAGAAATCAACAAAAACACAAAAATTACGTCATTTGATATAAAAAAACTTACACACCAACATCCCAATAAATTAAACAATAGATATAATAAAACAAAAATTAATGGACAAGAAACTTGATATAACCACATAAACCAACTAAATAACATCATAAAAACAATAACACAACAGAATTACTTCCAATTCAATAACGAACTCTTCATCCAAGAAGACGGAATCCCCATGGGAATCCCCACTTCGGGGATCCTAGCAGAAATATTCTTACAAGAATTAGAAAACATACACCTCAAAGAACTAATTACTAAATGCAACATAAAATTATTCACAAGATATGTAGACGACGTATTAATTATTTACGACAGTGAAAATAGAAAAGACAAAGAAATCTCACAAGAATTAAAAAAAATGCACAAAAAAATCATCTTTACTGAAGAAACAGAAATCAAAAACGGTATAAACTATTTGGACCTAACACTAACAACAAACTTCACCAACAACAAAATAGAAATTGGCATTTATCGAAAACCGACAAGCAACACACTAACAATAAACAATAAATCGGGACATCCTTTTCAACATAAAATAAGTACATTCAAGAGTCCAATAAATAGGATGTTAAAACTCCCTTTAAATAAAGACAATTATAATAAGGAATTAAATTATATCAAACGCATGGAAAAAATTAACGGCTACACAAACAAATAATAAATAAAATCCTAAATAAATATAAAAGAAAAAACATTACCAACATAAACAAACTTGAAAAAGAATCCAATGAAAATAACAAGAAGTGGATAACTCTCACGTACACTGGTAAAGGAACATTAAAATTGGCCAACACACTAAAAAAGCTCGATAAGAATATAAATATATCCTGCAGAACTGATAATAAATTATTCTTCTTCTTCTTCTTCCTTTCATGTGATAGGCCTAGTGGTCTGTTACGGTCTCAATCCAACGTTTGAAGGGTCTGCCCAAAAATCTCTTGCCTGGTGGCTGGTAATTTAAGATCTGACGTGGTATTCTTGTTCTGCTCATTCTTCGTACGTGAGATTTCCAGTTGTTTCTGTATTTTTGTACATACTGATAATAAATTAAACAATTTAATAAACAACAACATCGAAGAAATAGATGAATTCAACAATAAAGAACTAAATAACTAACTAACTCACTGGCACTATCGAACCCGTAGGTTCATAGCCGCGCGGACATAAGCTCTCCATACATCCCTATCCTGAGCTAATGCATTCCAATCAATCCCTGTATAATCTACTTCCCTCAAATCATAGTTAATGTTATTCTCCCACCTCATTCTTGGTCTACCAACTGGGCGTTTTCCCTCTGGCTTTCCTACAAGAAGCTTCCATGCAAGGCTTTCATTTCCCATACGTGCAACATGTCCTGCCCATCGCACTCTACGAGACTTGACTGTTCTTATTATATCTGGCTTCCTATAAAGACCATGTAGTTCATTGTTTTGGAGTCTTCTCCATTCACCTGTCTGTTCATCTCTCTTTGGTCCAAAAATTTTCCTAAGTACTTTATTCTCAAATACTTGTAATCTCCTTTCCTCCCTTAAAGTAAGAGTGCATGTTTCGCACCCATATAATATAACTGGTAGAATAATAGTTTTATATATTTTCAGTTTAACGTTTTTTGAAAGGAGTTGGGACATCAAGAGTCTCTGCAATGAATAATAGCACGCATTTCCAGAATTTAGCCTATGTTTAATTTCTTTGTGTATCTCATTCGTATTTGTGATTATTGTTCCTAGGTATTTGAATTCAGCCACTTCCTCAAAATTTCCCTCATTTGTCATTAGCTGTTCATTTCCATTATATAATGAATTTCTACGTGTTACCATATATTTAGTTTTATCGATATTTACTTCCAGTCCTAATTTCTTAGTGTTACTCAATAGTGTGTGCGTGTTGTCCTTTAGTATCTCCTCGCTATCGGCCAATAATACTATAGTGTAAAAGTTGTAAGTTGGCATGATTTCTGCTATCCTTGTCTAGATAACTGTTCTTCCACCCTTCGCTAGACGTCTGAGTGACATGTGTACTATAATGGGCTACCCTTGTAAAATTACTTAGGGATACTAGAAAAACTCCACCCCCACTTTCGCCCAGTCACTTTTCTTCACGTAATTTTTGTCAGTGGCGACTGTTTCAAAGTTCGTTTGGAGTTTGTGAGAGTAAGTGAGATATTATATTAGTGTAAAATTAACCTTTAGAAGAAGAGAATGCCACCACTGATCTATATTCACTGAAGGGAGTGTCTGCCCTACCGCTGTCACCGTGAAGAGATATGTGTATGAGTGAGAAAGAAGATGGTGTTTACTCTCTTTCTCTTTCTAACTAACAGCTTATTAATACCATTGAGTTGTAAGCCTTCCTCATTCTCTAATGATTTAATGGCATGCTCTAGTACAAAATTAAATAGTAGAGGAGATAGTGCATCTCCTTGCTTCAACCCATTCTGGATTTCAAAAGTGTCCGAAAACTGTTTGCCTACATGCACCCTACTCTTTGTGCCATTTAGCCACATTCGTATAAGTCTAACTAACTTTTTAGGAATTCCAAACTCCAGCAGGATACTATATAACTTCTCTCTTTTAATTGAATCATACGCTTTTTTGAAGTCTACATATAGTTGATGTACAGTACCATTGTATTCCCATTTATTTTCTAAAATCTATCTTATACTAAAAATCTGATCTGTTGTAGACCTGTTTCTTCTAAATGCACATTGATGATCTCCTAGAATGTCATCAATAAAGGGAGTAAGTCTAGCAGGCTAATGTATTTGTAAGAATTTTGTACGAAGCTGAAAGTAATGAGATTCCCCTGTAGTTGTTGCAATCAGTTGTATCTCCTTTCTTGTAAATTGGTACGATAATTGATTCTTTCCATTCATCTGGAAGATCTTCTTTTTCCCAAATCATACTAAGCAACCAGCGTATCTTGTCCATCAATTTTTCTCCCCCTGATTTTATCAGTTCTGCTGGGATCTCATCTGAACCTGATGCTTTATACATCTTCAATTTTTCAATCGCCATTTCAACCTCTAATGCATTTGGCTCTGCGACTAGCATTTCTGCTGTCTGTAACTTATCCTCCTCAATGTCCTGTTCTGTATGTACATTTAATAGCTGATTAAAGTAACCTTTCCATCTATTTAATATACTCCTAGAATCTGCAATCATATCCCCTTTTTCATTCCGAATTATGTTTGTTCTAGCCTGAAACCCCTTCTTCTCTATACTAATTCCCTGATATAATTCTCTAATGTTCCTATTTTGTGCATTCATTTCAAGATCATTAATCTTCTCTCTCAAATATTCCCTCTTTTTACTCTTTAGTAACTTGGTGGTTTCCCGTCTAATACTATCCAATTGCTCTAAATTTACCTCATTTGGCTCGTGTAACCATTTCATTTTTTTTTTAATTTTATTACATTATAATTTCAACCCGTGTTTTACCATGGGCATATCACGGGATATTTACAGTTATTTACATACATTTACATTTTGTTTTGCTGTAGTTTGATTGTTCAAGAGTTTATTCTTGAAGTGAGCGGAAGATGTTGGTGATGAAGTTCGTCACTGTGACGGTGTTGATGTGGTGCTGTAGTATCTGAGGTAGAGTTTGGGTTGTTAGAACAGGAGGCCGGTCTCTGGAGTACAGTGAACATTCTGTCAGAAGATGTATTGCTGTCTGTGGTGGACTTTCGGGGCAGTTACATAGGGGAGATGGTGACTTTTTGATCCTGTGAAGATATGTACGGAAGCGTCCGTGGTTGGTTAGGAATTGTGTAAGGATGAAGTTTGGCCATAGGGATATAGAGAGCCGGTGGTGAATAGAGGGAATGAACTGTTCGGTGTGAAATGATACCTCGGAGTTGGTATATGTTGCATTCCATATGCTGATGTAATAGTTTAGCAGAAGTTGCTTGGCTCGAGAAATAGGGATGGAGTTATAGGTTACAGTATTTTTATAGCTGACAGCTATTTTTGCTAGATAATCGGCTCGTTCGTTACCTCTGATTCCTGTATGTCCTCTGACCCAGTTTAGTGAGACTTGAGTTGTCTTCTTCAGAGTGATAATTTTCTTTCTGGTGTTGACTGCTATTGGTTGTGTAGTTCTTTTGTTAGAGATGGCCAGAAGTGCTGCTTGCGAGTCCACGTGTATTGCATAGGAAGTGTTTACATTACTTTGTTGTTGGATCCAGTCCACTGCCATTTGGATGCCTATAAGTTCTGCTTGAAATATAGAGCATTCGTTGTCCAGTCTACGTGACTCGGTGTAAATTTCTTTTGAATTTTCTTCTACGACTAATCCAGCTCCGACGTGGTTTTCCGTTTTTGATCCATCTGTGAAGATCTGTATGTTGGCTGGGATAACTGTACCTCTGTAATCTATTGTTATGATGTTGTCTTTCGGATGGATTCCTCCATATCTGGTTTAATACTTCAGTCTTCTTAAGTTTGGGCAGGACTGCATTAGTGGGCAAGCCTCTACTAGCGGCTTTTATGTCTTTGCTCAGATGTAGGGCTAGCTCTATTGGCATTGTCCCTGCTATTGCTTGCAGAGCTACGTTGGAGACTGTTTTGTATGCTTTGGTCGCGAAAATTAGGAAATATCTTTGGATCTGCGTTAATTTAATATTAGCTCTTCTGGATAATGATTGGCTCCAGGCCTCCGCCGCATAACTGATGACTGGGAGGATGGCATGATTATAAATAGTGAGAAGGTGGTGGTAAGAGATTCCCCAAGATGATTTGGAACATCGAATTAGGTTATTTCGAAGCTTCAGTAATTTGTTTTCTAGGAATTGAGTGTGGGGAAACCAATCCATCTTGCAGTCAAGCATAACTCCCAAGTATTTCATTTTTGAGACAACATTTATACCCCACTTTATGACTGTCGGATGAGTACTGTATTCTGTTCTTTTCCGGATGTATATTGGCATAAGTGCTGTTTTATCCTGTGCTATTTCTAATTTTTGTGTTTTACACCAGTCCTCTATGTTTTGGAGTGCAGTTTGAAGAGTGTCGAGGATGTGCGAATGTGAGAGTCCTTTCAGCATGATCATTATGTCGTCGGCATATATTACAATATCTAGGTCTTTTATGTTAGAAAGTTGTTCAATTAAACCACTGATGATGATGTTCCAGAGGGTGGGACCAGCAACCGATCCTTGTGGGCATCCTTTGGTGACTTGTTTGGAGATGGTCACGTTGCCTAGTTTATAGGAGGCGGTGCGATTTCGAAGGAAATCTTGGATGATACAGAAGATATTCGGAGGGCAATCTAAGTTCCAGAGCCGTTCAAGGAGTCCCGGGTGCCAGGCATTATCAAATGCTCCAGCGATATCTAGAGTGAGGAGACAACATTTTAGTCCTTGCTGTCTGTTGTGATGAACATAATTCGTAACCGCTTTTATAGCATCAGTGGATGAGTTTCCTGCTGTAAATCCGTATTGTTGCTTTGGTATCCGCCCGGAGGATTCCAAGTGGAAGTTGAGTCTTTCCATTATTAGTTTTTCCAGACATTTTCCAGGAATCGATAACAGGCTGATACCCCGATATCCAGTTATGAGGTGATGTTTACTCTTGTCAGCTTTGGGAATTGCTATTATAGCAGCGTTCTTCCAGGTCGACGGGAAGCAACCTAGTCTCAGACATTTATTAAATAGTGTTATCCAGAAGGTTGGTATATACGCATGTATTCTTTTGACGATAGTGCCTTCGATGCCGTCGGGTCCTGGGCATTTATGGTTGTTTAGGCGTGTTATTATTTCTTCTACTTCATGGTAGGTGAAGTCAGGTTCTGGCTGGGTGTCTGGCGCGACTCTTGCTGTTACCTGTGTTCTGATGATTTTCTGTTCTTCGCTGTCGAGAGCTGGAGGGTCATCTGGGAAAAATTTATCGAGGAGGGCAGTAGCAGTGTCCTCTGCGTTCAGTGTGGAGACTCCGTCTTGCAGGGTTAATGTTGAATATGCGTGCTTTTTTTCAAAATCCCGTTTGCAGGCCTTGTAGATTTTCCAGGGCGATACTTTAGAGCTCTCTGTACAGATTTTTTTCCAAGATTCCTGCTTCGCCTTAAGGAGTTCTGTTTTGTAGTTTCTTGTGAGAACATTGAGTTTTTATTTGTAGATTTCTTTTATCGATGGATTTTTGCATCTTTTAAACCTGCGTTTTGCTGCATTTGTTTGTTTTCTGAGTATGTTTAATTCGGTCGACCACCAAGGCACATAGTTGTTTGTGGGTAGGAAAGGAGGGAAGCAGCAACTGTTTATTTCTTCCAAGTCGCGCCATATTGTGCTAATGGAGTTCTCTAGTTTTTCTTTGGTATTTTGTTTGTCTATCAGCTTCGTCCATTTGGTTTCTATGTGCCGGAGTTTTTGTTGAAACAGGTACAATTTTCCAACTTGGGTTGCGAATTTCCTGGTGGAGTGGCTTACTTGTCGGGTTATATTTGCAGGGGAGCGCTGCATTATTATATCATAGATTATGAGATTATGAGATCTGATAGCGTCTCTTCTTTGCTGGTATGCCAGTTTTGGATGTTGTTTTCTTTACAATGTCGGCACATTCCTCATCAAACCATTTCTTGTTTTGCCTCTTTTTTAATCAACCAATGCTTTCTGATGCTGACAATTTAATAGTATCTCTTATAGCCTCCCATTCTTTATTTATATGAGTTTCTTCTTCGTTTGCCACATTGCCATCTGAATATTTCAGTAGTTCAAATCTATTAGCAAATTTTAATTGATATTCTTGCCGCATTTCATCATTTTTCAAGTTTTTTAATTGGAATTTTTCAGAATGATCTTTAGCATTTGTTTCTCTCATAAGTGATTGTCTGATTTTCACCCTAACCAGATGATGATCCGAATTTCAGTCTGTCCCTCTAACTGATCTAACATCGATGATGCTACTGTGCCAGCGTTTGTCCGCTAATACATGATGTATCGTTCCGAGTTGCTCCTTCTGGAGACATCCAGGTGTATTTATGAATATTCTTATGCTGAAATGTTGTGCTCTTAACAATGAGATTCTTTGATGTGGCGAGGTGACTAATCTAACCCCATTGTCGTTACTATCTTCATGAAGACTAAATTAGTCTATTGTTGGTTTGAATATATATTCCCGACCCACTTTTATATTAAAATCTCCTAAGACAATTTTCATATGCTATCGTGAAAAGCTATCTAATAAGCATTCTCATTCTTCATAGAACTCATCCTTGATCTTGTCATGTTTATCTTCTGTGGGAGCATGTACATTTACGATTATAAGATTATGTCGTTTACCCTTTAGAATTATGTATGATATCCTATCACTGACAAACTTAATATCTCGGATAGCGGACAGGATCCTTCATCTGACTAAAAAATCCGTTCCAAATGCAGGTCTTTCTGCCACCCCCGTAGTATATTGCAAAGCTTCCTGATTCCTGACTACCTTCTCCTGGCCACCTAACTTCCTGTAAAGCAACTATATCCAAGGGCGATTTATCTAATTCACGCGTTAATATCTCTAGTGCCCCGCTATTGTATAAAGTCCTAACATTCCATGTTCCTAGGAACATGTCCCTGTGTTTGAGCCTTTGGCATGGGTTCCCTGAAGTAGTCCCCTCCCGGAGAACCGAATGGGGGACTATTTGACCTCCGGAAAATTTTACCCCAGTTGAATCCATGTCCGCATTTCTTAACGGTTCTATTTTTACGGTGAAAGATCGTCACTCTTTCGACCAAGGTATTTTTTTCGTCTGGCTTATCACCTTCGACCAGTCCGGCATGGGTAACCCTATCGGCAGCAATGCTACCGCCGGCATAGCTCTCAGGATCATTTAAGCACGCAAGCCACTCCACCACGACAAGGTAAAGATACCATGGAGGGAACAAATGCCACTCTTGACTTCCAAATTCTTTAGATAAATTGGAAATCACTAGTGGCATTACTTATTTACTCATGCCCCCAATGGGAGTCAGTGGCCAATAATGTTTCAGTGAATTTTGTTTTACAACCAATCACAGTCGTGTTTCACCTGGATATCTATATACTTCTGTTTGTCATATTAAAGAAAGCTCCTCCTTTGATATTCTGAACAGGTCAGAACATTATTTTGCAGTGACTGACTCTCGATCAAATACGTTGAATATAGCAAATAATGTACATATTCTTCGAACTACTTACTTACTTACTCACTGGCACTATCGAACCCGTAGGTTCATGGCCGCACGGACATAAGCTCTCCATACATCCCTATCCTGAGCTAATGCTTTCCAATCATTCCCTGTATAATCTACTTCCCTCAAATCATAGTTAATGTTGTTCTCCTACCTCATTCTTGGTCTACCAACTGGGCGTTTTACTTCTGGCTTTCCTACAAGAAGTTTCCATGCACGTCTTTCATTCCCCATATGCGCAACATGTCCTGCCCATCGCAGTCTACGAGACTTAACTGTTCTTCCTATAAAGACCATGTAGTTCATTGTTATGTAGTCTTCTCCATTCACCTGTCTGTTCATCTCTCTTTGGTCCAAAAATTTTCCTAAGAACTTTATTCTCAAATACTCGCAATCTCCTTTCCTCCCTTAAAGTAAGAGTCCATGTTTCGCACCCATATAATATAACTGGTAGAATAATAGTTTTATATATTTTCAGCTTAACGTTTTTTGAAAGGAGTTGGGACATCAAACGTCTCTGTAATGCATAATAGCATGCATTTCCAGAATTGAGCCTATGTTTAATTTCTTTGTGCATCTCATTCGTATTTGTGATTATTGTTCCTAGGTATTTGAATTCAGCCACTTCCTCAAAATTTCCCTCATTTGTCCTTAGCTGTCCATTTCCATTATATACTGAATTTCTACGTGTGACCATATATTTAGTTTTATTGATATTTACTTCCAGTCCCAATTTCTTAGTGTTACTCAATAGTGTGTGCGTGTTGGCCTTTAGTATCTCCTCGCTATCGGCCAGTAGTACTACATCATCAGCATAAACTAACACATTTGTTAATTGTGTGTCTAAACATTTTGTTTTTAAATAATGATTTTACGGAGTTGTTTCCATAATAATAATAATAATAATAATAATAATAATAATAATAATAATAATAATGAATAACCTATAATGTTGGTTATAATATACAGTTTGATGTGTTTCATTTTTTCCCACTAGGGTGCATTCTTACAATATTGCGATCCTATTTGGCAATAAATATGATCTACTTGCAGTGGATGAACAAAGGAAGCATAATCAAACATTTCTCATTTGTTTTGTAACATCGCCGTTTATATTAAATATCTATCCATAGTAATTCTGCCCGAAAGCAAGTCTTTCACTGCAATAATAGCATTTTCATGCTATGCTTTGCAGCTTTACTAGGGAGTTATATGTCCACAACGGTAAAGGATGATAATGATAAGGATGATGATGATGATGGTCGGATGATTTTCGGGGACCGTTGGGCCCTAAGCTTCTTGACATTTGTCTTACAGGTGAAGAAAAACCCCGAAAAAACCTCACCCAGGAGCCTACCCCGACCGGGAATCGAACACGGACCCGCTGCGTGACAAGGCAGCACGCTACCTGTGACCACATATTTTAAAGTAACTATAATTAAATAATGATTTGTCAGTAAACAGATTAATTTTATTCGTTAAATAGTCCTAACAAATGCCACTCTTGATTTACAAACCCTCTTGATACCGTAATTTGGAAATCACTCGTGGAATTACTTATGAAAATCATTCAGTTTCCGAGACCTTTGCCGATATTTCGTTAGGCTAATGAATGCGTAAATCTATGTAATATGAGAGGTTATTTTAAGGGTAATGAAAATAGAGGGAAGAGAGGTAGATATCCAGGCGGTGTTGCCATTTTATATAAAGCTAACTTAGACCCATACATTAAAAAGGTAAATATTGCTTTAAAAGAGGCAATTTGTATATATTACGATACAGGAAGAGCAGAAATGTGTCTGTTGTCTATTTACCGCCAACCACTAAATTCCAGGCATGCCAATCCAAATTTTTTCGTTGAATTGTCTGACTCGTTGGCAGAAATAAAAGATAGGTTTCCGGAAGCGGGAATAATAATTTTAGGGGACTTTAACTGTAGGATTCGGTAGGAAAATATCACTATAAAATCGGATGATAATGAAACACGAGGTGAGGGTAGGAGAAGCAAAGGTAAGATTTTAAATTCAGAAGGAAACCAATTGTTAGCTTTTTGCGATGCATTTGAACTTGAAATTCTGAATGTGAAATATGGGGAAGATAAAAATGGAGAACTGACATTTAGTAATAAAAATGGAGGTAGCGTAATCGATTATTCAATATGCACACAAGACATGGTTCCAGTCCTAAGTAATTTCTGTATAGTTTCCAGACAGTCCCGGTCTGAGCGCATAATTTTTCTCTTCAAATATGATTTATCCATCATTGAGATGTACGAAATCAATAATAATAACATGGAAAAAGCCGTACTGGCTGTAATGTATAATTCCCAAATATGTCTTCTTAATAAAGGAGCCACCATTTGCAAGATAGAAGCATGGCTTCATAGCATTTGGTGGACGGGAATTACAATGTATATAGAGAAAGATTTGCGTTTAGATCGGTACTTGCTCAGGTAGCTCAGTTGGTAAAGCACTTGGTCTAGAGAACCAAGGGTCCCGGGTTCAAGTCCCGGTCTGAGCGTATAATTTTTCTCTTCAAATATGATTTATCCATCATTGAGATGTACGAAATCAATAATAATAACCTAATGTTTCTGTTTTTAATCTGTACTGGTTACTTCTGTTTAGGTTATATGTAATGGATATTTACGTTGACTATTTACTCATGCCCCAAATGGGAGTCAGTGTCCAATAATGGTTCAGTGAATTTTGTTTTAGAACCAATCACAGTCGTGTTTCACCTGGATATTCATCTAGTTCTGTTTACCATATTAAAAAAGCTCCTCCTTTTAATATTCTGAACAGGTCAGAGCATTATTTTGCAGTGACTGACTCTCGAACAAATACGTTGAATGTAGCAAATAATGAACTTATTCTTAGAACTACACATTAGATATATTGTGTATAAAAATTGTGTTTTTAAATAATGATTTTACGGAGTTGTTTCCATAATAAAAATTAATAACCTATAATAATATACAGTTTGATGTGTTCATTTTTTTCTTTTTTCCCCACTAGAGTGCATTCTTACAATATTGCGATCCTATTCGGCAATAAATAACATGATCTAGTTGCAGTGGATGAACAAAAGAAGCATAATCAAACATTTCTAATTTGTTTTGATTAAATATATAAATATTTTAAAATAACTATATTTAGATAATGATTTGTGAGTAAACAGCTTAATTTTATTCGTTAAATAGTCCTAACAAATTCCACTCTTGATTTCCAAATCCTCTAGATAAATTGGAAATGGCTCGTGTCATTACTTATTTTAATTGTAGGCTTAATAATATATAATATTTGTTTCAAAATTAAACTTACTGACAGTGAATAAAAATCAAAGGGAACAAAGTTCCTATCTTTCTTAAAATATGATTTTAAATATACATTCTTGTCCATAATATATGCCGGTATAACAATTTGCCAATAGTTGATTATAATTTATATTTGTCCTTTATCTTGTAAATCATCATATTACCTATCTCAAAGTAATTAAAATATAATATGACCTATGCGCCAAAATTCACTTTTACGTAGCTCTATGTTAGATGATATTTGCTTCTCAAAACCAAATTTAATAAAAAAGACTATTAAAATAACTTTGAAAATTATGTTCAGCGTTAATAAAAGTCAAACACCTAAAAACGAATTGTTTGAGTTGCAGTTTGTGGAAATTCTGACGATACTACTGGCATGATCAGAACACAAATTCAGTGCTAAGTGCATGCAATGCTCTTGAAGAGCTTTGATTCATCAAATATGATTTGGGAACAAGAACTGTAATCACTATAATCAGTACAGATGCAATAATCACAGGAACAGAAATAACCAAACTTGGGCCAAATAATTTGTACAATTGAAAGTAATGTTACCAGTGTCATAATCATCTTCATGGTAGGACGTCGGCCTGTTCCGCTCTCAGAATTCATCTTCCCATCGTCTTCTAGGACGTCCCACATCTCTATAGCCTTGAGGTTGGTATAACAGTGCTTGTTTTATTAGCCTAGAAGAGTCCATTCTTAAAATATGTCCATGCCATTTTTGTTTATAGTTTTGTATTTTTTCATTTAGATTAAAAATGTTGTGTTCTTGCCTAATTGTTTCACTAGGAATGTGGTCTCTTAGAGTATATCATGCAACGTATCTGAGGAACTTAATCTCTGGTGTTTCTAGTAATCTTCTGCCTGGTCTAATCATGGCCCAATTCTCTGATCCATATGCCACAATGGGAACTGTTATTACCTTATAAAACTTTAGCATTGTTTCTTTTTTTCTTTTTTTTAGTGTTCTTTTAATAGTCCCACATATACTTTTATGTATATCATTTTCCTAATTGTAAGATATGTGACATCCTAAATATTTAAAACTCTGTACTTGTTCGATGACTTCATCGTTCAAAACTTTTTTCGACCGAACTGCATATTTTCCTGGAAAGGCCATTTCATTTTTTCGTTGAAATCTTGAGATTATACTTCTCCGTGATTTTCTTGAGCAGTAATGTGGCTTTTTATAATTGATTTTTTTGATTCTGCACATCTGCAAACATAATTGTGTCTACAATGGTAGCTCCTAGTTTAAAACGTTACTTACAAGGGAAGTACTTATGTTGGACCAGTTGGATTGTAACAAGAATTGGAGGTTATGTCGAATAAAGGATACTGAACACCGTGATATTAGTCATTTCACTGCAAATTCAATAGTATGCATAATATTTAATAGGAAATAAGGAACAAAAAAATGAATCGAGGCTTAACATCCGTATATGACAGAATAAATAAGTAAAACATTTGAAAAAAAATAAAATAAACAAATAAAAATAGAAAATGATAATGTGATGAACGAGGGAAGAACAAAAAAGGGGCAGGGGGAGAGAGATAAACTAACGAAATAAATATTGCAACGGAGCGGCACGGTTACTTGAACAGCGCACCGGAGTGTGAATGTTTTTTATTCCATTCCCGCAGTTCAGTATTTGTACAGTATATACGAATTCTTTCTATTTAAACATAAAATCTCAATAAATTGAAAGTACAATAGAATATTTGTTTTATTATTTATTTTTATGACGTAAATTGATACTTATTTTTAGATAATCAATTGAGTTGGTGTTTACTTGATGAAAATATTTATTTAATTAATACTTATTTTTAGAACATAACAGTATATTTACACGTAAATGTGTACATTTACAGGTGATAGTCTTGTGAGTCCGTAAAATATTTCATCAAAACAAAAAATGGCCATAATAAATTCATTTTACCGTTTAACTACATTAGAATCTATCGTTCAGGAAACATTTGAAAAACACGAAGAACGTGGATTGGATGATGACCAGTTTGCGTATTTTCTGGCAGAACTTACAGAACAAAAATATTGGAATGGGCTAGAGTACTTTAGCGAAAATACTTTAGATTTCGAAGACTGCCACTTGCAATCAGAAGCTCACACAGGCCGGATGTTCTGAAGACTATGAAATTGCCAACGAATCCAATAAGGAACGTGAGAGTTCAAGTAGCTTTGAGCCGTCTCCTGTTAAAAAAAAACCCTAACCGTCCTAACGTACTGTCTGCCTACTCTGAAGAAACTTTGGAAAACACTTATGAATATAGAATGTCAGGGAAATCTGGCCCGAAGTCCTATTCACATATAATAAAAAATGACCATCAATAATTAATAACCTAAATGTAAGAACAGTTTTGAATTATATAGAAAATAAAACATCTGCATACCAACAAAGAATCTATGGAACTGTGACCAAAGTCAATTTAACTATAAAATGACAAAACAGAACACTGGCAGTCAAAGGCATAAATCTCACTGTTGCTACAGTTCAAAACCTACATGGAACTACACATTCTTACACGATAGATGTTCTTATTTCAATGTGTGGGCAACTTGGGAAGAGGTTATACCTCTGTTTTCAAGAACCTACTGGAAACAAATTTGGGCCCGAAGTTCAGAAGAAGATAAAACAGAATACTCCTACAAATGTGTATGTCGACTATAGTACCAGTGAAAAATGACAAACGAACATTTGAAAACATTCTTAAGACATGTGTTTAGCGAAAACATTGAAATTGATTCACCTTTAATATGCGATTCGTTGTCCGGGCTACAGGATTGTTTACCTGATAAAAATATAAGACTGAAAATTATTCCTGCAGGAGCCACCATATATAGAACCACTTGATGTTTTTTTTTTCGTCAATACAAGATCTATGTGCGACGACTTGAAGAACATGTGCGTCTAAATTCAGATGGTGACATGAAAATGTCTGATAGATTCTTTGTTATAAAACTGCATTTCCTTGTATATAATCAACTGTCAGTAGAAATTTACAAAGATATGCGTATTTATGCTTGGACAAAGTCTTGCTATAACGTGGACCAAAGTGTAACGAGATTCACAAATGTGATTGAAAATGCATTTGAGATTGGTTTTAGTGAATGTGCCACATATAACTGCTCCAGTTCGCAAAAACTTTGTTACAATAATTGCATCGAAGACCCTCATTATTACCACTGATGTTCTGGTAAATGATAATTTGTTTTTGTTACTCCAGTACACAAAATTATAACCGATTCTGAATTTCAAGTAAAAAGTAGTAGTAGTAGTAATAGGACTTTATTAGACTAAAAGTAAGATATATACAATGTTATTTACATATATGTGTCGCACGGGCAGTAAGTCATACATGCTGTTGACAGTCCGTTACAATAAAGTAATATTTGGTAATAGTATAAAGAAAAAGAAAAATAAAACTAATATTACAATTACATAAAGAAAACACAATAATATTAAAATTACATAATATAATAGCATTAAACATTAATTAAGTTATGTATAATTATTAAGAATTAACGGTATTGCATTTTGATAACATGTATTTATTCTTGAATGGGTGTTGTTCCTATTTTCCGCCTTTTGTCCAGAAATTTACCCAAGTTTATCCAATTTTCTGGATTTACCATTACCTCGTAGCATGCCAATCTTTCACGATTTGAATTTAGAAATCTTTCCGGTAATAACTGACGCCTCCAATATTCTAAATCGTTACATTTTCCTAATATATGTATGTTTTCAGAGCTCCCGCACATAGGACATATTCGCATTACATTTAACGGGGAAAAAGTATACAGTGCTCTGCTATCTGTATATAGTAATTAAAAATTGTTATTAATGTTAACAAGGAGGGAAACTAATATTTACGTTTTTCGCACCGCTATAGCTAGTAGTACTTGAGCTTGCAACCAGCTGCAATGAGCAACCGTGCCGTTACGAACCGGTCAATGAGACGCGATTGAAATTTAATGACAAATAACAAGAGTTTTATTAAATTTGCAGCAAAATGACTAACGTCATTTAATGACAATTAATTAACATATCCTCCAATTTTTGCTACAATTCAACTGGTCCAACATAATTACTTCCCTTGAAAGCAAAGTGAATGTAAAGAAGAGAGAATGAATTGTCAGAGTGCTTGCAGCAGAGAATTGGGGGAAAAAATGTAATATTTTCAGATGAAAGTAAATCAAATATATTCCAAAATGATTTTTCTTCTGAAGAAAAAATGGGGGCACGCCGTAGCGTAGGGTTAAGGCACTGCGCTACAAGTCGGAAGTCGAGGGTTCAAGTCCCGGTGGGGTCAGGATTTTTAAACTAACCAAAACCTTCTGGCGGCACTATGGACATGGGGTCGAATCAGCCTCTAACGGAAATGAGTACCAGCCGCTTGTTCTGGGGGTAAAGGCGGTCGTCACGCAGGGCTGACAACCCGGCTGACATCAAGTGCCGATTGTCTAGAAAAAGTGGGAGCCTTAACCTCCTACCACCCCAAAGAGCCTCCCCCGAGGCCTGTAGTGTGATTACTTTACTTTACTTTTTAGAAAAAATAGAGGGTGAGATTTAAAAAAAAAAGTCAATCTTCGGTAATATATGATGATAGAGACATCTTGGTTTACGTATGTATGACAGCGTCTGGATTAGAAAATAAATAAAATACATAAATAAAATAAAAAACATTCTGCAACAAAGCTTGAAGGTAACTCTATCACAGAATTACTTCATCAAAAACACCAGATTGTTTTCTCTTTGTCCATTTATGGGTTGAAACGTGTAAAAATTCTCATAAATTACAAAGAACAATTGAATGGAATTCTCGTGAAAGAGTGGCATGTAACCGGAGTCATGATCGCTGAAAATTTGATGAATTCAATGCATAAAAACATTTAAGGCAGTTATTCATACAACAATAAATCCAACAAAACAAAACATATAATATAGGTCTATTGCAGTCCACCGCTGTGGTCTCGGGGTAGCGTGCTGCCTTGTCACGCAGCGGGCCCGGGTTCGATCCCCGATCGGGACAGTTTTTCTGGGTGAGGTTTTTATCGGGGTTTTTCCTCACCTATAAGACAAATGTCAGCAAAACTTTTAGGCCCAAACGGTCCCCGAAATCATATGGTCATCGCAATCATCATCATTCATATTCATCTTAGGTTACGTTTAGGATTAGGGACTCTCCTGGCGCACCACTATCATCATAATCACCCATCATATCATCGGGGCAACGTAACCCCGCCTTCCAGGCGCCCCAACTTCAGAAGTGGGTTACAATTACGCCATGCCAGGAGAGAAACCAGGAATGTCGAAAGACAAACCTGGGGCATTTGAAAAAAATATATATAGGTCTATTGCTTGTGAAAACAAAAAAAAAAATGTTACTATATTTTTCTGTGCCTACATTTAAGTCAAAGACTCATATCGTAAAAAAATGCGTTGTGTTTCAGCGAATCATAGTATATACTAATTTATACATATGTATGTGATCATTAAATAGAATAGTATTTCAAAACCTAAAATCCATTGGGATTAGGCGTATACTGCTGCCCATGACGTATGTACAATGTAGGAACCAAAAGCGGTTTACCAATTCGTAAAACCTCATTTTCGATCTATATAACCTACGTCTCAATTTACTATAGTACTCTTGGTACTGTATTACAATAAGGTGATCAAATTAAACATTACGCTATCATGAACTGAAATATTCACTAAACATATGCAACTTTCCCCAACTTCTGAATAAACAACTTGTTAGGCCAAACGTAATTTAGTAACTCTACAAAAAATAAACAGAATAAAAACTAGCAAGCTAAGTTGTTTAATAAAAAGTAAATGGACAAATAAGAATGTAATTATTTCATATCATCAGCACTCATTTTATTGTAAATATAAAAAAAGTAAAGTGATCCCACAACAGGCCCGGAGGCCCTTGGGGTAGTAGGAGGTTAAGGCTCCCACTTTTTCTGGACAATCGTCCCTTTATGTCAGCCGGGTTGTCAGCCCTGCGTGACGGCCGCCTTTACCCCCAGAACAAGCGTCTGGTACTCATTTCAGTTAGAGGCTAAGTCGACCCCAGGGCCATAGTGCCGCCAGAGGGTTTGGGTCAGTTTAAAAATCCTGACCCCAACGGGACTTTAACCCTCGACCCTCCGGCTTGTAGCTCAGTGCCTTAACCACTACGCTACGGCGTGCCCCCATTGTAAATATAACTAAAACAAATTATTTCACACATTAGTAGTAACTGAAAACTCGCTGGCACTATCGAATCCGTATGTTCATGGATCATGGACGCTCTCCATACATCCCTATCCTGAGCCAATGATTTCTAATTTTATCACCTATATAACTTACCGCCCTCAAATCATGATTAATTTTATTATCCCACGTCATTCTTCACCTACTGGGCGCCTTCCCTCTGGTTTTCTTACAATCAGTTTCCATCCTCTTCTTTTATTCACCATTCGTGCCACATCCCTGCCCATCACAGTCTACGAACTTAACTGTTCTTATTACATCTGTTTCCCATACTGATCATGTATTTCACTGTTATGTAGTGTTCTCCATTCACTTATCTGTTCGTTTCTCTTTGGTCTAGAATTTTTTATAGATAGTATTTCAGGTCAAGGTGCAATTTATGTTTTGGACTACAAAAATATGTTCTAACATTAGCATATTCATTTCATTATGTCATTTAGCAGTGGTGAATTAATAATTGTTTATTAAATCGTAAATCCCTCTGCAGTACATAATATGTTTAGAAGGCAAATGCTACTCTTGACAGCGATTTGTCCGTCGGATGGAGGCGTTAAGTCTGGTGGCCTCCTCGATTTTATTTTCGACAGGAGTAGCTACGTGAAGGCAACGAGTTTCACCTTCTCCCTTCGTTTCATTAACACCACTCATACGACACAATTTTCACTACAAAAACACATAGGGTAAATCCGAGCAAACTGAGAAGACACTTTGATGTTTCTACAGTTTTGTTAAAATATTATAATTAGATATATAAATACATTTAACCATATTATTATATAATGTATTTAGGAATGTTTTATTTTACATTGAGCTTTATATATTGTGTGTAGTACGATTATCAAATTCCGGTGTATTATTTTATTTCAACATTCGTATCCTGGCCACGTAACGGGCAAAGCAAAGCCCGGGTTGCTGACAAGAAAGATGAATGTTGGTGTCAGCTTAACTTATTTAAAATCTTCTCTGGTTTTATCTATTACTAGCTAATGCCCGCGTGCGCTTCTACGTCTAAATAATGACTTTTAATTTTCTTTTCAGATAAACTCCTATACCTAGTGTTTATATAGCACAATATCAGTTAAACCTTTGTCATACTTGAAAATGTGTATACACCAAATTATACGTTGCGTCGAACCAAATATGGCGGTTTGTTACATTCAATACTTATTTTCGGATTTCAGGTAAACCCCCACTTCTAAATGGTCGGATTTAGATGAGTTTTTGATAATATCTACCTCGATTTATTTTAATAGCATATATTGAGTTTCGTTATGAAACATCGAAAATTGCGATTTGGATATGCTTCGTTTCAGGTGAATGAATTTAGAGCAAATAGATAGCAGCTAAACACTCGCCGTACTTGTAAACGAGTATGTATAAATGTTCTTGTAGATCGGTTGAGCGGTTTAGAAGTCACAAACATAGCATGCTAATTTTTTATATTTACATATAGAAAGATTTGTACTTTTTAATATGAACATTGTTTCAGTTAGCGCATTATATATATATATATATATATACAGGGTGTTAATGAATAACGTCGACAAACTTTCAGGTATTGTAGAGGTGTCTTAGACTATTTAACTCATGTCGCAAATGGTACTTAATGACCAATCACATTTCAATGAATTCTGTTTTACACCAATGACAGTCGTGTTTCACCTCGCTCTTTATCGATTTCTCTTTATCAGCTCCTGCTTTTGTGATAAAGAAAGCTCATCCTTTTTTAATATAATGAACAGGTTAGACATTATTTTTCTCCAACAAATACATAGAATATAGCAAATAATGAATAGATTCAGTGATTTTACTGAGTTGTTTATTCAAAATATAAGTGATTAATCTATAATGTTGATTATAATAGTTTTATGTGTTTCATTATTTCTCCACAAGAGTGCATTCTTACAATATTGCGATCCTATTTGGCAATAAATAATATGATCGAGTTGCAGTGAATATACATAACCTCACATTTCTAATTTGTTTTCAAACATCGCCGTTTACATTAACTATATAAATATTTTAAAACACCGGTAACTATATTCAAATAATTATTTTTTGGTAAAGAGCTTAATTTTATTCGTTAAATAGTCCTAACAAATGCCACGAGTGATTTCCAAATTATCGATAAATTCACGACTCACGAAGTGAGGAGTGAATTTACCTAGAGAATTTGGAAATCACTCGTGGCATTACTTATGATAAACAATTTGAGATATGCAACTTATAGTCTTGAAGTTCAAATTTGCAAGTTATAATAATAAATGTGTTAGGAGCCAGAACGCCACTGACATTATTTCGAAGATTTCGTTGACAAGCTGTTACATAGTGCTGCCTTCTTTTACAGGTTGACTTCTTGATACCGTTTAGCTCAGTGGTAACGTGTGTGAAATATCATTCGTTAGGAATATGATATTCAAGGTTCAGACATGCTGGCCTGCTTATTTTTTTATATTCTTTCTTTCTTGTGCAAGATGTTTGGAAATTTAGTGCAAAATACTGTAAAATTTATTTTAGTATGATGCACGAAAGTAATAAATGACAATATTCTGTACTAGTGTAAAATAACGAATACTGTATAGCACACTAGATAACTACAGTAAGTATTCGTAAGTGAAAATCGAATGGTTCAGACGGTCGAAATAACAAAGCTATTTATGTATTAGCGTAATCATTACTTCAGGTTAAAATAATACTGTATGAATGTAGCATCACGTGTTATGACACGAAACTTAGCACAAACATAAAGGAAAGTAATAACAAAATTAATAAATCAATAAATAATTAAATTAAGGTCTACTATTGTTTGACTTGCCAGTGGACAAATAGTAAAGGAAATCAAATTCGTATTCATATTTTGTTTTAAAGTAAAGATGTTAACATTCAGGAATAATAATAATAATAATAATAATAACAATAATAATAAAAAATGCAAAAGCAACTTGTTATTTTATATTGCAGTAGGCCTACACTTACTGTAGTAAAGGAGGCACGGTTTAAACATACAGAAAAATAAAATATCTTTATTCATGTTCCATATGTTGCACCAGAGTTGATGTAGGTTCTTGTCTATTTATTGCAGCCTTATGTTGTATTCGGCAGGCAATTCGTCTGTTGGTACGTCCTACATATGTTTGTTCGCTTGAGATGCAAGGGATCTCGTAGATGTCTTGTGATTCTAGAGGTATTTTATCTTTAGCAAACCTGAGTAAGTTGGAGATGGTGTTTGAAACAGAGGGGTCATAAGATCGACCTCACAGGATCTAGAACATTGGCTAAAATAGATCATGAAAAATCAAGAATCTACAGAGAAGAAATAGAGATTGAGAAAAGGCCACATTCTATGAACACCCGAGATGATGCCTAAAGATTACCATCTACATGGGAAACTGCTCTCGCTGCCCACCATGTCATCCCCAGAACAGCGAAGAAGATATGAAGAAAACCACAGTTGGGCAACATTGAGTGTGGTCGACGCTTGGATGGGTGTACGGCTTCCGAAACGGACCACACTCAAAATCGAATGTGTTTAATTACATAAGAACTAAACCTTGGATGAGTGTACGGCATCGCATCATCCTCGCATTTATCACGGGATCATTACGATCATCGCATCGTGGATCATCATCATCAACGATCCGCATCGGCTATCTATCAACGATGGAAGACGAAGGATTTATTCGACCGCCTGTCAAGCGTACGATTAAAAGCCCTACTGCCAGGCACTCTGCCCCGCCGTTGAAGACTAGCAACGGGTTCAGCCCTCTGCCGGAGGAGTTTCCGCCGCCACCTATAGTAATCGACAACCCAACCATGACGCCCTACAACTTGAAAATGCTTACTGGAAACAACAAAGACGCAGTATCCATACAGTACTCCAACAAGAAGCTGACTGTATATGCCAAGAGGAAAATGGCCTACACGCGCATACTTACAATACTGAAGACCTGCGAGACCCCGTTCCATACACATTGTTACGGACGTCCAGCGGAACATAAAATCACGTTAAAAGGACTTCCAGTGAACTTCACTGCCAACGACATCCGCAAGGAACTAGTATATCGAGAAATGCCGATTAAACAAGTCAGACAACTAACAAAAAGTGCACCATCACCCTACCAGGAAGGAATGAGAATAAGACCGCCGATCCCAGTCTGGATATTATATTTCTCAAAGGCAGAAGAGGACATCAAGTCCGATTTGGAACAACTTAAAGAAATCTTCAACATACGCATTCGTCTTGAGGCCTACAAGAAACCTCCAGGAGGCACCCAGTGTTATAAATGGCAGGGCTTCGGACATATAGCAGAATTCTGCTGTAAACATACCAGATGCGTCCGCTGTGCCGGAGAACACCGAGTGTCTGAGAATACTCAGACCTCAGTCGCATACTGCAACTGCAATCAAGAAAATGCTGCCAGCTTCCGGAAATGCCCGGCTTACCAGAAGTACATGAAACCAAGCACCAAAGCCGAAACATCAAGGAAGCCACAAACTCCAAAACAACCGCCGGAAGGCAACCCTCAGCCGTCAGTGAACCTCCATCCAAATTAATTCCCAGCTCACCCCACCCCCACTACTCCAGGAACCCAATCCACCCTTATTCAGCTACTGATATCATTCCTCACCAAAATCCTACAAGACCCCACGTTACTTCAAAAATCCATTGCTTTCCTCTCAACCATGACAAAATCCTCCCTTCCTTAAGCCACCGATTAGAACTTCACTCCAAGACAATCTGGAAAGGGCCGAGAAGACCAAGCTCACTGCTCATATGAGTCCTGCAAATTAGATGTTCTATAGGGCAACAATCAGACACGACACACCAGCTACAGGCTACCAGGATCAACATAGCAACACAGAAGAGGAGATCAAGGTGGAAATCACCGGTATCTCGATATTCTCATCAAAAGAGCAGATTCTCTGGGTGTACGGCGAATGAAATGAATGAATCGAATCGAATAAGATCGATGGCCAGCAGTGAAGAGGAAGGACCTCCTGAGCCTCGGGTAGCTCTCCAGCTTAGCAGCGAGCGAATCCTCATTCGGCGTCATCCGGGGATCGACTCTCCCGCACTAAATCGTGCAAGCAGCAGCGTCCAGCGCAGTTCAAGCGGCAGCGGCACGGGTAAACTTGTCTACTGCATTCTCTTTCAGCCAAGGGTTCTACTACCTACCCATTTACCCCGGTTAATATCTGTACCTCAAAAGGCAATAGGCCTTATCCCGTCAAGCCCCAGGCTCGGCCCCTATCCCAGGGTCTTTGACAGGGCAACTACTCACCTGTGTACCACAAAATGTCCTATTCCTATTCCTTTAAGAACCCTCCGACATGGGAAAGCCCAAGAAGAAGCCGAGCCACAGCTTAGCTGCAACTCCAATCGCGCTTCGTACGCCTAAAAATCTCAAGCGGAGAAAAGCCATCATCATCTCCAACACATGCAGTACCGGCTGCCGGTAAAGACGAGCCCCGTCTGACAGTCTCCCTACCTCCGGAGTCCTCACCGTCCATTGATGGAGGGGCCACTTGGGGTTCGGAGATCCAGGACTCGCGCTCTGTCCAATCGAGACCCCCTTCCCTGCTACGGGAATTTACCGCTGAATTAGCAGCTGCGAATAGGGCCTTCGCACAAACCAAGCCGCTCGCATTCACTTGCGAACCAACGCCGCTCAAAACCAGGGTTAGGCTGACTTCACTGTCAGCCTATTATAAATACCGACAGCTGCTGCTGCGTAAAGTTCCCTGCTGCGAAGGGGACAAGAAATCGCGAACTGTGGCGCGTAAGTTCGTAGTATAAGGAATCTACTCTGGCGTGGATCCAACCGAGATCCAGGACTACCTAAAGGGTCATGGCTTCGAGGTTTTTAAAGTCGCCGCCAATCTTCATCGCAGTCCTGGCGGAAGGTTCCAACGTCCAAGAGGTCCTTAAAATTAATCGCCTTTGCCGTTACAAGGTAAACGTCGAAGCTTACCGCCGCATCAATACCCCAAAGTCAGCAGCGCGTCCCAAAACTGTAGTCCAGGTCACTCCTGCTACAGAAAAACAGGCAACCCCAATTGGGTCCGCTATTGCCGCCTCCCCTGCTAGCTCGGGCTCAGAGGAGCCTATCGCCATTCAGCCTGAGCCCCCGGATGGGTGACCGTCACCGCCAAATCAGCCGCTCTCAAAGGCGCTGAAAATAAAAAGAAAAGATCTGGGCCAAGGACGACCCAGATAACAAAGGCCTCGCAGACAGAGGACCTAGGCTTGGCCACACCCAAGCCTAAAAGAAAAACAGCTGTGGGCACTCAAACTGTTCCGGTTCCGTCCATCAGGACGTAGTCAAAAGGCCTGTCATGGTAGACAGAGAAGTGGAAACCGATCCTGTTTGTCTATGTTGGGATGACTGTCCAACATTCTATAGCATGCATGATACCGATATTCCACATAAAGTTGGCTCACTAATAGATGCAATACTCTCTAAGGGCCAAGAACACATCGACCTCCGAATTCAACTAGAATGGGATGGCGATCAATTAATCGATGGTGAAGTCTATGCCATCTAGGGCCCCCCTGGCGCTAGAGCCCTATAATGACATGACGGATCATTCCGTCGCAAACAGGTGTTTTACCGGCTATTCACCTTAAGAACCGGACAGCCCTGATCGATTTTGGTCATTTTTCGAAATATTTTTATTTATGTTCACCCCTACTCTGCTAAGGTTTTCGGTAGTTTTCCTTGGCGTGAAGACAAATGTCGGAGAAGGTCCCTAATTTCCACCAGTAGATTCACTGATATGTCAACAAGCCATACCATGTTGAACAAGTAACATTGGGCGTGGTTAGTACTTGGATGGGTGACCGCTTGGGAACACCACAAGCAACATTGTGCGTGGTTAGTACTTGGATGGGTGACCGCTTGGTAACATCACGTGCTGTTGACAACTTTTTACTCCCCAAATGTATTCAAAATTCAAAATGTATGGGCAAATTCACAAAATTAATCTCCCAAGTTTAAAATTACAACCTTTTCGAAATACTCATAACGAAATTTCTTTTAACAAGCTACTCTGCTAATGGTTTCGGTGGTTTCCATAGCACTAAGGCGAATGCCGGAGTAGTCCCCTAGTGTCCACCAGTAAATTCATTCTTTCAATATCGAGCCGGGAAAGCGGATGTGATATGAACTTAATTTCTGGGGGTGGAAATACTGTCTTCACCCCCCATTCTTGGTGGATGCGCGAACTTCAAAGGGTTAACTACACATAAACTCACTACATCAACACAGATACATGCCACGAACACCAACACGCCTCTGCCATGGTTCTACACTTAATTCACTCTATACATTCTCTTTCGGCCCAACCTTCAAAATTAACGGGGCAAAAAGGCTAAAGCCTTGGAACCCGTGGATGGCCTTGTCCATCCTAAAGGGATGTCTGTAGCCGCATCAGCACATTGTTGCTGTTGCCGCATTCAGCAATTCCCACGTTCACTAACAAGTGTACGGCTTCGGAAACGGACCACATTGAAAACTGAAGGTGTTTAACCACATGAGAACTAAATCTTGGATGGTTGTAAGTCTTCGGAAACGGACCACAGAGAAAACTTTATATGTTTAATTATATAAGATATAAACCAAGTAATAACAATAAAGTCGTCCAGCCATCAGGGAAAAAAGATTCAACCAACAGTGGAAACTCAAAATAGATTTAACATTTTGTCAAAAATGAACACCACTGCTGGGAGCCCTTTTGCTGACCCTTAATAAATAAGATTAAAGGGTGTGGCACAGTACAACAGCTACGGGACCCTCATGGGTAAACGCCACCAAATAAACAAATCCAAATAAACCTAAATTAGAAAGGCCCCACCTATTACTGTAATGGGACACGGGGACCTTTTAAAATGAATCGAGAAATAAGAAAACAAATCAAAAGTGATCTCAAAGTGGTAAACACCCGTGAGGGTCTTCGATACTATGCATCCTCAGTGGAGGATTTTCAAGAGTTAAAAAGAGTTTCAAACATGTAAACAAACAATATTACACTTATCAACTTAAGATCTTCCACTGAGGGTAGTACTCAAACGATTACCATCCTCAACCCCTACTGAAGACATACATAGTGAGCTACTGGCTCTAGAATATCCTATCAAAACAATCAAGCAAATGTCAAAAAAGGACGGAGAAAACACCATCCTACTTCCCTTATTTGTCATCGAGCTGGGGAATATAGCTGCAGCTCGAGAAATGTACAATATAAATCGCTTGTTGTACACAGTTGTCGCTGTGGAACCATACAGGCCGCGTTCTGGACTCAAACAATGTTTTAACTGCCAGAACTTTAATCACACCTTCGCAGGGTGCAACTTGACGCCACGATGCGTTATGTTCAAAGGCACATAATCATAAAGAATGCCCCATAAAAGCGGAGGCACAACTTGATTCCTCTAAACAACAATGCGCAAATTGCGGAGCAAAAGGCCACCCTGCCTCCTATCGTAACTGCCCAGCTTATGAGGCAGCTAAGCAAGCTTATATAAAAGCTCGAGAATCCAAACCTCCAATACATAATGTCAACACTTCCCGTACGTTTACTTCTGTAAAAGTAAATTCCACCCTATCCTACAGTCATGTCATAAGTTCTGGCAATCAAGCTCAACAACGCATTGATCGTAGCACTGATCGAGCACCGACGCAGCCTGTATTTCACCCCTTAATGACCGAACAGGCACAACAGGCACTCCAAGACTTCCAGCCTACATTGGCTGACTTTAAATCTCCAATGGAGCGTTTGTTGTTCCTGTCACAATTGGTGAATACGTGTATCAGTGATAATGGCTAAAATGTAAGCAAGATATATACAATTACATCTTTGCATGCAAATGCTATGGTACGCAGTATGGGACGCCTTGCCTCAGCGGCGTGCTGTACATAAAAAAAAACATTTTTACCCGATTTAACCCTTATCAAATCAAATGTGCTCTCACCTGGGGTGGCGTGGTTCATTCCAGACTGCTGGATTTCCGACTCTCGGCTTGAAGGCAGTGTGGATTCTGATACCCTATTTCAGGTCATCACATCCCAAATCTCTGTCCAATTTTCATCACAATTGGCACGTAAATACTGGCGCCGCCAAGTATGCTCAGATTAAGTGAATTAAGTGAACTAAAAGCCACTATCTACTTGGCTGCCAAAGAGCCCTAGTCGGTTCTAACATTCGCAGCTCACTGGACGAAGCTAGACTTCGCCTTATTCAGTCAGTTAGTCAGTCAGTCTCGAACTTATCATTCCTTGATAATGGCATGTGGGATCATGCCGAAACGTTGGAATCAGTGGCCAGAGGTCGAACTTGAATCCATGAACCGGAAAACCCAAGAAAACATTATTATTCATATATATATATATATATATATATATATATATATATATATATATATATGTAAACGAATGTATGTCTGTCTGTTTATCCTTTGTTGCATTACTACGCCATTCATCTGATTGTGATGGTGCTTTTGCAAAATGTTCAGGAGTTTCCCGAGAAGATTTTAAGTTATAAGAGAGTTGTAATACTCAACTCCTTTGCCCTTAAAAACCACCTTTTGTAGTGAAAAAGTTTTTTTCGGAACTTTTTGGACGCTTAAAAGACTTACGCTGCATATACATCATATTAATGTACACAGAATTCAGTATCTCAAAAAATCTATAAAATAGTCCGCGACAGCATATGTCTATCTTTTACGGATAACTCATAACTATTTTTATCTTTCAGCTCAATTATGCCAAGAAGATCGAGACGACTAGATTCCCAAGCAAGCATAGCAGCGCATGGCGGGTATTCTTTTACGGATAACTCTCAATAACCATTTTTGCCTTTCAACTCATTTATGCCTAGAAGATTGGGATAAGTAGATCCCCGGGCAACAGCGGGAAATCAGTACGGGGTATCTAAAAATAATTACGATATAAATTTATAATCCTGTTTCTTTATATTTATTCAACTAAACATACAAACACACGTAGCAGCGCACGCAGGGTATTAGCTTGTTACAAAATAAAACATCAGTGATGTTTCTGTCGGAACTCTAGTTTTTGGTTAAATATAGGCCTACGTAACATAATGCAATCTAGGTATGGACTTGAAACAGTGAACTATTGATCAGATAACTCTGTTAACTGAATAACTATTTTAGTTAGGTAATAGCAATTATCCAGTGGAGCTTACTACGAATGATTACCAGGGTGAAATCGGAACTAATGCATTGTTAGTGTTTATGCATATAGCCTACAGGATCTAACCTTGTGACATGATCAGAGACAGGGACACACTGTTTACTTTATTCGCCCCTATGATTTCATTAAATATCTGCAATGAAAATAGTTGCGTGTTTATCTTTTGATCGCTTTTCAATATCGGGCGTGCTTGTATTTCATTAGCCGCAATTTTATTACTGCCATATATAACGTTAAGTACCATAAGATTTACACTAACCAGCACAGAATTGCATACAGGGTGTCAATTAATAAAACCAAAGAAATATATAATTAAAGAGTAGCTACAGACAATTTGGGATAGGGAACTCCAGGGTTTTAGAGAAAAGATGTTTGTATTTTTTATTTCATTTATAATTTTATTAACTAATTTTTTTATTTATTTTGTTTTTTTATTTATTGTGTATGTTCATCGCTGTGGTCTCGGGGTAGCGTCGCTACCTCGTACGCAGCGGGCAGCCCGGGTTAGATCCCGGTCGGGACAAGTTTCCTTGGTGGTGTTTTTCTTTTCGAGATATTTCATCACCTGTAAGATAAATGTCAGAAATCTTTAAGGCACAAACGATCTCTTAACATCATCTGGCCATCATAATCATATTCGCCATGTTTATTATGAATGTGTGTGTGTACGTGTGCGTGTACGTGTGCGTGTACGTGTGCGTGTGCGTGTGCGTGTGCGTGTGCGTGTGCGTGTGCGTGTGCGTGTGCGTGTGTGCGTGTGTGTGTGTGTGTGTGTGTGTGTGTGTGTGTGTGTGTGTGTGTGTGTGGTGTGTGTGTGTGTGTGTGTGTGTGTGTGTGTGTGTGTGGTGTGTGTGTGTGTGTGTGTGTGTGTGTGTGTGGCATGTTTTCATCTTAATGGTATGTTGTCTCGAAGGAGGCCCTGCCATTGAGCTGATCACTCATCCGGCGAGGCCCTCCATGTCCATGTGTGGTCAAAACAGTAAGTGTGTGATGCATAGTTTAAAATCCCTCTCCCGACAGATCGTGCCACTGTAAGACTCGGGTGGCTGAGAGTTAGTTAATTGAATAGAATTTATTTTATGTTTTTTTCTATGTAATATTTATTTAGTCCGATGTGGTTATGGCAATGGAGGATTCTCTTTCACTCAACTTGGGCAAACTTACACATTGCCCTTGCCCTACTATTCGGCTGCTGGCCTCACAACATCATGTTATTTAGAGAGATTGTCGACATCCAGCCAGTAAACTAGTGAGATCTATTCTGCATGTTAAGTCCCCCAACCATTATAGCTGGTTGTCTCAACCTGGAACCGCTACGTATACTATTACCCGTTCAAGGAGTAAGTGCAGTTGTTGACGGAGGGCACTGCAGTCTTGTTTATGCAGGAATAGATCACGTGACACTGCTATCTATGAGTGCAAAGGGGAAAGGGATGTGGGACGCTGACAGTATACACTGCCTTATATGACGTAACGTGTAGCAACAAACAGAGCTTTGTAATTCTTCCGCCTGCAGAGATATCTTAAATGACTATTAGCTACCCACAAGACTGCCACAACAGATCAAAATATTATTGTTATTTACATACTGTTTTACTTTCTCGTGTAAAGTCAAAAGACTGATTTTATTTTAAATATATCAGATAACGACTATGACGAAATAATTCTTTATAATTAAATTCTAACCCATCACACATTTATGACTGGGGGAGTGGAACAAATAATCTGATCAGGTTCATCTGATCTCGTATTTAACCTGGACTCCCGAATACGATTCTCAAACGCTACCGTCTAAGCCAGATCTCTCAATGATTTGTTATACGGTTCATTAAAACTCCATTAGAAAGCCTAGGCGTAAATGGAAGGATAATATTCGGATTATCTTAGGGTGGATATCGATTACATGAGCAGATTCAGTTGGGTGAGCATAGGGACTACTACAGGGAACTAGTAGGACTTTCTAGTAGTAGAACTCAATTCCGTTTGAAGCCAGACATTCACTCAGCCTCCTCCCCAAATGAGTAAACGAATAAATAATTATTCGGGATATGAGAAATGAATTTATAAATAAATAATTAATTATTTAACCGAAGAAATCATCGGACATACACCTTATTTATATTCAAACAAATCAGAAACACACGTAGAATACAATTATATAATTATTAACCATAGATTAAATTATCCCGTGGAATTAATAATATATAATTAGAAACGTCCAATTATGAGTAATCTAGGGAAACGCATTCTATTGTGTATTGATGGGCTCCAGACATACTTACAATAAGTTAAAGATCTCTATCATTCTTTTCAGTCCAGAGGATTAGATGCATTTTATTCAGCCAGTAAGAACTAATAGTGTGTAAGCCTCGTACTCTGACAGTTCAGCACAAAAGGAAATATATTATTGGGAATTTTGAAAAATCAGCAAACAGGTGTTTTAACAGGGGTGATGCAAACTAATTAGAGGCGAAAGAAGCCACCAGAACGTTCCAGAATCAAAACTGTAAGCCAAGCCTTTTTATCAAATTAATCGGGATTTCCGGGCCGGTTGCATAAACTTATGTTCCTGCTATATCTAATCTCAAAAGAAGGAGTTTCCTACGACAATCGTCGACGTCACATCCAATAACATGCCCTCAAAGTTATTCCATCCCAAAATTATAAACATATGTACCAATCATTTGCGATTCTATATTATAAGATAGCAAAATTATGATGAGTGGGAGTTATAGTTTTCCTTATAACTTGAACCACTAACTTAAATCACTTGTCTTGTTTGTCGTCGACTCTTCAACTTGACATATTCATCTTACGGTGCCCTAGGCACAAATCAGTGATTGTGATTTTATTGTGGTGTCCATATGAACACACGTACTCGTTCACCTGTTGGACAGCAGGCCAACAACAATTAAAATACTTAATAAAAGACGACATTATATATCATTATAGGCGCGATATTGTCAATTATCCATCGCCATATAAATTGATAAACGCCGACTATTACATTTCTTATTAATACTGTGTGGGTTCAAATGCTGAACGTAAAATAAAGTGATATTTATTAATTAATTGATTTTCATATTTATTATATAAATCAGTGACAGCTGTTTCGGTACACTGTACCTTCTTCAGACATGTTAACAAATTATGAATTGTGTCTGAAGAAGGTATAGTGTACCGAAACAGCTGTCACTGAATTGTATAATAAATATGAAAATCAAATAAAACTACGTTTTATTTTTATTTAATTAATAAACATGGATTTTCATCAAGTAAACACCAACTCAATTGATTAAAGTGATATTGCATCTTCAACTTGTCATCTTTTCTCAATGAGATATAATCGTGTCCGCACAATCCTTGTGAATCCTGGAAATAATCTCAAGCCTACCGCAACCCACTGAGCTACCCGAGGTCCTCAACTAAAGAGGAATCCTTTCTAAATCATCATCATCATCATGAACAAATTCGTTTTAGGCCATGTGGCCTGTACGGTAAACCTAGCGAAGATGGTCTTGATCTTTCCACCGATGTTTTGGTCATGGCGCCCAAACATCCTATTATTAACCTATAAACTTGAAACGGAAGAAACCTAACCGAAATCCCTCTGTACGTTAAAGTTTGAGTCGTCTTAAGAGCCATAGTGCCGCCAGAATGTTTAGGTTAATATAAAATAAACTGACCTAACCGGAACGAACCCCCAATCTTCCAGCTTGTAACTTATTTCCTTATCGAAGGACGCTACGGCGTGCCATGGTTTTAATACATTATAAATTACTTCCCACATTTATCTTTTCGCAAAATCACATAGGCCACACAATACACCGCTCAGCGTACGAAAATGAAAACCCTAAGTAAAAGTCCAGTGTTAAATGTTCCCTCGTGCTTTAGACGTATCTGATAAAAATAATGGAAGTAAAAATTATTATACTAAGTGACTCATTGGTACCATCAAACCCAGAAGTTCGTGACCGCGTGGATATAAACGCTCCATACATCCATATCCTGAGTTAATATTTTCTAATCATTCCCTTCACTGTTCACCTCCCTCAAACCATGGTAATGTTCATCTTCCAATTCATTATTGACCTACCGCTAGTTTTAATGTCCCTCTTTCATTCCCCATTCGTGCTACATGTCAATCCATCGCAGTTTACGAGGCTTAATTGTTCTTATTACATTTGGTTTCCCATAAAGATAATGCAGCTCACTTTTGAAGTCTTCTCCATTCACTTACTATTCTCTCTTTTGAGTAAACGATTCCTAAGCACTTTATTCTCTTGAACTCCTAATAGCTTCTCTTCTTTAAAGTATGTTTAGTAAACCGTTTTGTATATATATATATATATATATATATATATATATATATGTTATAATTAAATGTTTAACATTGAGCAATGCAAGCTTAATATGGTATGATAAGAAAAACAAATGCCTGGACGGGATTCGAACCCGGATCTCTGAGTCTGTACCTCAGCGTGATATTCATTACACTACCAGGCGAATCCAATTCAAACACTTATTTTTCTTATATATGTATTATATTCTCCATTATTACTAGATGTCGCGAGAACTCGGTCTTCACTGCCATCTAGTAGTTGACTATAACAAGTAAGCAAATTAAAGAGAATACGTTTTACCTTATACCAGGTTCGCCTGGTAGTGTAATGGATATCACGCTGAGGTACAGACTCAGAGATCCGGGTTCGAATCCAGTCCAGGCATTTATTTTTCTTATCATACCATATTAAGCTTGCATTGCTCAATGTTAAACATTTAATTATAACATCTATAAAGCGTCACTGCTATAAGGTAAAAAGTATTCTCTTTAATTTGCTTACTTGTTATAGTCAGCTACTAGATGGCAGTGAAGACCGAGTTCTCGCGAAATCTAGTAATAATGGAGAATATAATACATATATAAGAAAAATAAGTGTTTGAATTGGATTCGCCTGGTAGTGTAATGGATATCATGCTGAGGTACAGACTCAGAGATCCGGGTTCGAATCCCGTCCAGGCATTTAGTTTTCTTATCTTCTTCTTCTTCTTCTTCTTCCTTCCAAGTATTAGGCCAAGGCCTGTTACGATCCTATAGAAAATTTTCCCTCCAACGTTTCATAGGACGCCCCAGTGATCCTCGTCTTCTTGGTATATAATTATAAACAGCTTTGGGGATCCGATTTGAACTCATTCTTTCAAGATGGTGTTTCCAATTTAGTTGGTACTGTTTAATATATTCCAAAATTGGCGTAGTCTTCAATTCTTTTAAGATATCGGTGTTCCTTTTCCGATCCCATCTGGTGTAACCCGCTGTTCTGCGCATGAATCTCATTTCACAAGCCGTTATTCTGCTTTCATGTTGTTTTCTTAGTGTCCATGCTTCACTACCATAGGTCAACACTGGTCTAGCCAAAGTGTTATATAAACGTAATCTGGTGTTTTTTTGTACAAGGTATGGTTTCATAACTTGATTAATAATTCCTAAACTTTTATTATAACTAGTAACTTTTTCAGGGATATCCTTTTCATCCCAGATAGAGAGATAATATCCAAGATTTCCGAATATCCAAGATATTTAAATTGATTAGATCTCTCTAAAATTTTATTCTGGAGACAGATTTTACTTTGTATGGGGTCCTTCCCATGAAATGCCATAATTTTAGTTTTGTTAATTGATATTTCCATATTAAATTTGGCACCTATTTTTTGTAAATTATAAATTGATCGTTGCAAATCATTTTCGGAAAGTGCCAGAAGAGCTAAATCGTCTGCAAAAAGAATAGCATCGAGTTTGAGGTTCCTATTGATGGGTATATATCCTCGTTGTGTTTTCCTCCATTCATTTATTAATTTATTCATGTATATAATGAAAAGCACCGGTGAAAGTCCACATCCCTGTCTTACTCCAGTGTTGATCTTTTCCCAAGAAGATAATTTGCCGTCTTGTTTAACAGAGATTTCATTATCTTTATAGATGTTGAAGATATTAGTAATATATTGTTGTGGAATGTTATCATCAGCTAAAATTTGTAGTAATATATTTCTGTCTACTTTGTCAAAAGCCTTTATGAAGTCAACGAAGGCGATATGAGTTTCTATATTGAATTCCTTGTACTTTTCTAATAGTAGTTTTAGAGTAAAGAATCCATCTGTACAAGATCTACCCTTTCTGAATCCATTCTGCTCTTCTCCAATTATATTTTCATAAATTTTCCTCAATTTATTCTTAACTATATTAGCATACATTTTATATCCAGAGTTTAACAAGCTAATTCCACGATAGTTATCTTTGATTTGGCGACTTCCTTTTTAGAAGATTGGTATTACAATGGATTTGTTCCAGCTTTGTGGTGGTTCTTGTCCTTCCCATATCATATTATTCTCCTTAATATGATATGGGAAGGACAAGAACCACCACAAAGCTGGAACAAATCCATTGTAATACCAATCTTCAAAAAAGGAAGTAGCCAAATCAAAGATAACTATCGTGGAATTAGCTTGTTGAACTCTGGATATAAAATGTATGCTAATATAGTTAAGAATAAATTGAGGAAAATTTATGAAAATATAATTAGAGAAGAGCAGAATGGATTCAGAAAGGGTAGATCTTGTACAGATGGATTCTTTACTCTAAAACTACTATTAGAAAAGCACAAGGAATTCAATATAGAAACTCATATCGCCTTCGTTGACTTCATAAAGGCTTTTGACAAAGTAGACAGAAATATATTACTACAAATTTTAGCTGATGATAACGTTCCACAACAATATATCATACCATATATATATATATATATATATATATATATATATATTTGACATAAGAAAAATAAATGCCTGGACGAGATTTGAACCCGAAACTGTGAATTGGTACTGCAGCGTGCTATCCATTACACCACCGGGCAAATCTGATACAAACATTTATTTCTCTTAAATACATATTCTCCATTATTATGAGATGTAGTGAGAACACGGCCTTCACTGGAAGTAGCTAGCTACTATAACTAGTAAGCAAATTAAAGGGAATATTTTTACTTTATAGCAGTGACGCTTTATCGATATTATAATTAAATGTTTGACATTGAGCAATGCAAGCTTAATATGACATGATAAAAATAAATGCCTGGAATGGATTTGAACCGGAACTCTGAATTGGTACTTCAGCGTGTTATCCATTGCAACACCGGGCAAATCAAATACAAACATTTATTTCTCTTAAATATATATTCTCCATTATTACTTTTATATATATATATATATAGGCCTATGTTACATTTAACATATTTTATAAAGAAATTAAGATATAGGCCTAAGTGTCCCTGTGATGCATAATAGCAGGCGTTTCCATAATTGAACCCATATTTAATTTGTTTCTACGCCTAATACATGTTTGTAAGTATTGTTCCTAAGTATATTAAATCCGCCACTAACTCACTGGCACTAACGAACCCGTAACTTTATGGCCGCGTGGACATAAGCTCTCCACACATCCCTATCCTGAGCTAATATTTTCCAATCATGTCCTGTATATTCTACTTCCCTCAAATTAAGGTTAATGTTATTCTCCCACCTTATTCTAGGTGTATCATCAGGGCGTTTTCCTCTAGTTTTCCTACAAGAAGATTCCATGCCGTTCTTTCATTCCCATTTATGCCACATGTCCTACCTATCGCAGTGTACGAGACTTAAATGTACTTATTATATATGGTTTGCTATAAAGAGCATGTATTCATCTCTCTTTGATTCAAAAATGTTGCTAAGAACTTTATTCTCAAATACTCTTAAACTTTCCTCCTCCCTTAAAGTAAGAGTCCATGTTTCGCATGCATATAATATATCTGGGAAAATAAGGTTTTTTATATTTTCAGTCTAACTTTTTTTGAAAGGAGTTAGGACGACAAAAGTCCTTATAATGCATAATAGTATGCATTTCCAGAATTGAGTCTATGTTTAATTTATTTGTTCATCTCATTCCTATTTGTAATTATTTGAATTCAGTCACTTCGTCAAAATTTCCCTCATTTATCATTAACTGTCCATTTCCATTATATAATGTATTTCTATGTGTGGACATATATTTAATTTTATTGATGTGTACTTACAGTCCCAATTTCTTAATATTACTCAACAGAGTGTGTGTGTTCGAACTAATATCCGCTATCGCCTAATAATACTTCATAATTTCATCAAAATGTTCTTAATTTGTTAATTGTGCATTCCTATTTAATATGTATTTCTAGATGTGACCATTAATTTAGTTTTATTGAAAACTTCTACCAGCTCCACTTCCTTAGTGATATTTAATATAAAGTGTTTTGCTTTCAGTACTTCCTCTTTATCGCCTAATAATACTACATCATCGGCATAATTATATCAACAGCTCATTAAGAATATAAATCATTAAGACCTTTATTATATGTATACACGTGTCATTTTTATGGATGAGAATAGATGTGTATTATTGTGTATGTACTGTAAACGTAGACATCATCGTTGTCCATTCATAAATTTAGGTAATGTGTTTACCAGTTTCGGCCTCAATAGAAACAACATCCAAAAGCCTTTTGTGTGGACGTCCTGGTCTTCATCTTCCTGCTGGTTGATATCTTAACATTTGTTTGGGTATCTTGTGGTCTTCCGTTCGATGAACATGCTGCATCCATCTTGACTTATAATCAGAAATTTTGTTTTCTAAAGGTTCCATGTGTAATTCTTTTAAGATTTCTTAATTTTTGCATGATCTAGTAGTGTGTATCCTTCATCCTTCGAAGGTATCTCATTTCAGCAAATCTTAAGTCTCTGTATATCCTTCTGTTTCAACGTCCATACTTCGCTACCATAGAAAACAGTTGGAAGAGTCAGTGTCTTATACACTCTTAGTCTTGAATGTTATTGGGTTTTGGGTTGTAAAGGATGGTGACGTGTATATAACCTCTGCTGCCCAATTCTCATTCTCACCTTCTCGTGTACAACCCGTTTTAACAAACGAGGCTCTGAGGACCGAATCACGACGTTATAACCGTTCCATCGGGTACTGAGTAAATGCGGTATCCTAATGTCTGTCCAGAAACTAAAAGGTAGCAGCTCTACTACTAAAATACTTAGCGTCGGGCCAGTAACCGTCCTAAGGAATTTCAACTTTACTTACAAGTCTCAACATAAATAAATCCAGACTTAGTCTTACGCATATTATTTTTTGCGCGATAGTGCGTTTTGTCCTATTTACAGCAATGGCGACCATGATTGAAAAGTTCAACTTCCTACATTTCGGGATTGCCAACCTAAATAACTATACTGTAACATTACATTTACACCCACGTGCGGGAAGCAAAACCTCTGCCCTCTATGTATACTACGTACAATGTATATACAAAAAATATCCAAAAGGTAGTGTTAATATACATTATACGCAACAAATCACTGCATTTTAAATGAACTGAACTTTATTTGAAACAATATAAAACAATAAATACGTACTTGCGGCCATTTTATCAATAATAATGGTCTCACGGTCTCCTGTACTTTCAACTAATAAACATTTCCCACACTGTTAACGTTACTCAATTGTTTATAATGAACGCACATATTTCCAACAAAGATGTTATTATTTTACTACTATTTATTATTTTTAAAACACCATCGCCTGCTATTATGCATCACAGGGACACTTAGGCCTACATTTCAAATTCTTTATAAAAATATGTTAACGAAACACACATACAGACATTATATATATATATATATATATACAACGAGTTTTCTAAACATGGTCCCTTACTTTAAAGAGGATAAAATATTAGGAGTTGAAGAGAATAAAGTACTAAGGAATCGTTTGTTCAAAAGAGAAAATAGTAAGTAAATGGAAAAGACTTCAAATGTGAGCTGCATTATCTTTATGCACGTTTGTGAAGTGTTTTGCAGAATCTCGGAAATTAAAAACCTCGTTACCGCTCGGTTTTAAACATTTTCCTCTATTCTATAAATACCACTTATCAACCTTGCATCGTAATATACTATTTATGCCTTCTTCATGTATGATTGAAGGGTGTAAAGCCATGTAGTATTTGTTATATATTCCCATGTTCATTTATTTTATTCATGAAAAATATGGGCTTACGGCCAACCCATGCGCAATGTAAATGAAAATGTATTTCTTTCTTTCGAAATGTTAATAAATTCCATTTTTACTAAATCGATAGCATAATTATCTCAACAGCTTATTAAGAATATAAAATGTAAAATCTCATACAAATTCTATATCAAATCTTATTTCTAAGAGAAGAACACAATTTGCATATTTCTTTGTTACAATTCGAGGAAGGAATCGTAAATGAGTATATTCGTTAATAGAACATCACTACTCCAGGTTTTGTCTTAAGAGGGAATTTGAGATGAGGAAATGGACACTGTAATTCAATTTATATATCGAATCTTCAGTTGGTTATTAACTCAAGCGAATTAGAAGAAAAACTTTTTAACCCCTGATGTAAAAGCAATGGAAAAATACTTTTAATTAATTACTAGCTCGCGTTTCATTCTTGTGTTCGAAACAGAGAGCCGTAAATTATAGTCCCTACACAGTGCTTGGGAAACGATGTAAAATGGGCGACTTCGTTATGCAAGCAAATTCTCTATAAAATCATCAACGTAATTTATTGTCTCGTTACTTATTTCCTTAGTATTATAATTACTTAATTTTATCGAGACAGGCGTTATTTTATCAGGGCTGTCAATTCCTGAGATATACTAATAAGAATACATTCATGGACTGTTTTGTTTGTCTAGGAATTCCGCATTCACTAGACATCCAAGGATCGCCGGATCGATTTCATCCAAGATAATAGGAATTTTACACGTTATAAAAGTTTGAGGATGCAGCTTCCTTCAAACCAGCACTAAGAGTCGCAGACTATAGTAATAATAATAATAATAATAATAATAATAATAATAATAATAATAATAATAATAATAACAGCTTTATTTTGCCCGGCAGAGTTAAGGCTTTAAGGTCCTGTCTATCTACCACTCAACCAGGTTAAAAAAATACAAAAATAGTTTTAATAATAATAATAATAACAATAATAGCTGTATTTTGCCCGGCATAGTTAAAGGCTTAAGGTATTGTCTACCACTCAACCAGGTTAAAAAATACAAAAATATTTCTAATAATAATAATAATAATTACTTTATTTTACCTGGCAGAGTTAAGGCCTTAAGGTCTTGTCTACCACTCAACCAGGCTAAAAATACAAAAATATTTCTAATAATAATAATAATTACTTTATTTTACCTGGCAGAGTTAAGGCCTTAAGGTCTTGTCTACCGCTCAACCAAGTTAAAAATACAGAAAATTCCTACAACTAAATTACAATAAATAAAAACATTACATCGTATATATACAATATAATTATTATTTACAGAATATTTTGATTTGATCTAGATTTAACAAATGAAATATAAAATGTACAAGATAGAAAAATGAACAAAAAAATATTAATGAAACAGAATAAATTTAGTTCTCGAGAAAAAGATTTATTTAACAACAGTAATTCAAAATCGTGACATATATGTGTCAAGTGTGCGGCAACCCCGTCATATCAGAAATGTGACAAAATAAAGAATTGTTAGATACTCATGAAAAGCATGTCCTTGGTAAAAAGAAATATCCAGAGATTTCAACGGTCTGCCTGATATAATAGAAATATCGTAGTATATTAGTAGAAGAATAGGAGTATTTTATTTAACTATTCTCTTTAATAACCAAGTTGAACTTTCAATCATGGTCGCCATTGCTATAAGTACGACAAAACGCACTATGGCACAAAAATATTATTTTGTTGGTTTTTAAATGGTCCTCATTCATGTTAGTATCGTATCCGATTGTATATTTACCTTGTTCATGGTAGAGAAGCTTGTGTGCTTAAATGGCCCCAAAAGCTATCTTGGTAACAGCATTGCAGTCATAAAGGTCAGCCTTGCCGGACAGTTCAAAAACGATAAGCCAGACTAAAAGAAATGTCATATGGAGAAGGGTTATTGTTGGGCAAAGAGGTAAAGATTGGATTCAGTGACACTAGGAATACTGAAGGAGTTCTCCATGTGTGAGAACTTAGGTTGCTCAGGTTGGTAATCGGTAGAGTTGAGGTTCTTATCTCGGGATTCCACGAGGACTTCGTCGGGCAGAATTAATGTGTAAAGAAAATCTGGTAAAAGTAGTTTATTCTTAACTTTTATACACTGCAAGTAATCGTCTATACGAAGTGAATTTATTTAACTTTCTGCACGAAGTGTTTTAGAGAAGTGACTTGATATAATTTTGTACGAGAAGTAACTTGGTGTAATTTTACACGAGAAGTGACGAGGAGAAGCCTCTCTCGCCTATAGGTAAATTAGTTACTCCCACTACCTCGATCTAGTGGACCTAAGGTCTGTGCTTAGGCACATATAACGAAACATATAATTGGTTATCGCGATAAATCAGTTAACTGGAGGCTTAGAAGATATTTCTACTCAATCTGTCTAGCAAAGGATTTTGTCATTAGTAAGTTATTACGATGTGTCAGCCACTTCCGTCTTAACAAAAGAAAGGGTTACATTACCTGAGTTGTCAATCCTCTCTAATAACTAATAATTTAATTACATTGATGCTGACTTCTTTGGATCATTTTGTATGGCCTTTGCTCCTACATAATCAGGTTCCACTCGCTTCCCTGATCAATTTGAATATAAATATGACCTAAGTCCAGTAACTGCTTCATTAAATGATATTATAATTTTATCTGATTATTATTACCGATATGGATTTATTTAGATTTACACAGGAGGCTGTATGAATGAATTGCCACAAATGCCCTATACTCAAATGGAAAAATCAAGGGATTTTTTCATTTGTTTATAATCCTCTCGCATAATATAATGCTAGCATCATAGCTATGTGGCCTTAAAAAAAATGGCTATAATATTTTGGTAAGAGCACGTTAATCCTGAGAGTGTTGCCAGCACGTCAATTATGTTCAGATTGTAAACACTGATATGTATCCCTTTTACCTGGGATCGTTCTTTGAGGTTAAATAGACTCACTTTCTGCAATATAGACATACATAAATATTCATAAAGAAAAAAAAAGATACACCCTTAATATATATTTGGTGGTCTACTCAAACCATTCATGCTTATACAATTACCATTCAAAACTATTTAGTTGAATACCAGTATAGCATAAATTGCTCCTTCATGTGTAACTGTTTATTTTCAATTTAATTTACACCTTAATATCTACCTACATTATAATGTGCGTCTACAGCTTGGGAATTCATTTGCGATGAACCAGTTTTGTCTACTTCAAACCATATGTCGAATAATACTTCAGTTTTGCTAAATTTAATTTAAATTGAGTCAATAAGACTTATTTACATGGATCATATGTTTGCGACCAAAATACTAAAATATCGCGTTTAAGCAGCTGTGCTATCGTTATAAACAATTATTATTGATAGTATTACACCCTGATATTTTCCCCATAGGTATTGCATACATACGAATTTATCATGATTATTAATCCATGAAATATTCATGATTCTTAATATTTTATTCTCAACATATTTCGGCCCATTTACTTTGCCAAAGCATAGCTGGCTATATCATTGCTCAGCCAAACGACGTTATTTTCTTAAGCGTGCAAAATCATTTCCTTCGAATACAGAATCGCATAGTATGTCACATTCGCTTCCACCAGCGACCATGACTTCATCTCATCTCATTATTAACATCGAATACAAATTCGCACAAATTGTCACATTCGCTTCCATCAGCGATCATGACTTCATCTCATCTCATTATTAACATCGAATACAAATTCGCACAAATTGTCACATTCGCTTCCACCAGCGACCATGACTTCATCTCATCTCATTATTAACATCGAATACAAATTCGCACAAATTGTCACATTCGCTTCCATCAGCGACCATGACTTCATCTCATCTCATTATTAACATCGAATACAAATTCGCACAAATTGTCACATTCGCTTCCATCAGCGATCATGACTTCATCTCATCTCATTATTAACATCGAATACAAATTCGCACAAATTGTCACATTCGCTTCCATCAGCGATCATGACTTCATCTCATCTCATTATTAACATCGAATACAAATTCTGTAAATATAATCAACAAATAAATTCCTCACGCTTTATAGGTTCACACCGCCACTCGGCCTTTCAATTAAGGTGCATTGAGCTTCACCCTGTCTCATTAGCTCCTATGTTTACGCTGTCTGATTGTTATTTTAGACAAAAGAATCATAACCATCATGATATTATTCGTATTCAGATTGTTGTATTTACAAGTTTCTTCAATTACCTATATGTATTAAACAATGACAATGGCCTATCTGGGCTCATTTTAACATTTACTGTATTAAGTAGATACTGCAGCTTTCTGCTCGAGCGATTGGGTTAAAACATTTAAAAATATAGATCCATTCTCTATCGATAAGTTCAAATCAACAATTTATTAATCGCCCTCAATCTTAGCTGAAAGTGGACATGCATGTGTTATGTATTCACACTAATTCAATTAATTATATCTCATCCATCAATATGGGGGTATTATCATGATTAATATCTAAATCGACATTTCGCTTTATTTTTTTTTTCGCAGTCATTGTGCCCTTTCCTCTCGCGATTAGCATTTTAATCTAGGCCTATTTAATCACTTTATTAGTGTTATTTATTTTAATTACTGATTATATTTGGTATTTTACCATACAACATTTATTTTTTTTTCACTAATACTTTTCATTTATGTCTTAATCTCAGCTAGTATTGAGTTCGAATCCCGTGAAAACTGGTTCATGCATTTAAGTATAATTTATCAGGTCTTGTTTTTAATTTTGTTTGGGGATTATGTAGAGCTTATACGTTTGTACCTTTTATATGTTATATCAAAATTCTGTCGGTATATAACCACTTCCTTACCTGGGAACTGCATAATTTCAGCGTTTACATGGACATTTATCTCGTACCCAAAATCACGGTAGTGCCTACCTGTGCACACAATACAATATAGTACAATGCAAGACATACATACATACGTAATATATCCATTCCGTTGTCATTCTTACGTGTTAAAATCTCTCCCTCCCTTTTTTTCTTCGAGTGTCAACTTTCACTGTCCGTCTGTCTACCCTTAATACTATTAGTGTCTAATTTCACAGTCTGTTAACTCGCAAAGGCCTCCTGTACTATTATTATATATACATATTTTGCGATACTACGCTCACACGCAAATAAACTTTGAACACTCGCATGGTAATTTATCGGGTCTTTACAGCCTCAATCTTATTCTTAGATTCACATATAATAACTAGACTTTTGTCAAAATTTTTCAAATGATTCTTACTTCTATCATCTAGGTTAGTATGCGCCACAGAATTACTAGCGATCTCTGAGTTCCCTAGTATCTCTGTACGTGCATGTGCTTTGTGGTTAGCCGTCGTCCAAGAAACACTCTCCGACGCGTGTGATTTATTTTCTGGGGTCCTATCCTTTTGACAAACACTATTATCTTTCTCTATGGGAACACTTATTTCATCATTTAGTTTGGCAGTTTGGTTATTCACTTTCTGCACTATATCAATGCCTAACTCATTAAATCTAGGCTCTACTATCATTTCAATCAATTCAGAGCGTTTATCCTGCTCTGCAATTTTCTGAGCTACTTGGGGCTTTAGTGTTTCTTGTTCGTTAACTGGCTTTTGTACAAATAGACACATATAATTTACCCTTTTGTCCGAGTTCTCTACACTACAGAGCCCATTCTTGTCTACTCGTTCTATTTCCCCTTTTAATTCCTCTTGTTTTTCTCGTAGATTAGTTTGTAACATTGTTTTATCCTTATCCGTCCTGCTTTCTATTTTCTCTAAGTCTTTAGGTTTTTCTTTCGTTATGTTTACCTTTATTTCTACACATGCTGGCGATTCATTTATTTTCGCTTCTAACATCTCCCTATCTTTTCTCATCTCATCCCTTAATGTTTCTTTCAACGTAAATACATCCTTTTCCCTGCTTATCTCCATCTGTCCTCTCCAAGTTTCAAGTTCCCGTTTCATATTCCTCTGCATTGCCTCTAAATCCATTTTCCTATTTCTATCTATCGTCTCTAATCTCGACATTAGCATTTCCATGTATTTCATGATGTCGGTGCTTGGATTTCCCTTGTCCTCTACTTCCCCTCTAGCTTCTGCTCCTGCGTTGCTTTCACTACTTTCCCCTGTGCTCTGCTCTAAGTTCTCTCTGCCATCTTCGTTATCCTCTCCCATCCTTACGATTTCGTTCTCTCCTTCAATCAGTTGCCCACAAGCCTTCTCCCTAATCTCTTCGTGTTTCCTATCCATTTTTTTATCTTTATTTGCCTGCCTCTTTCTATTCCTACTTCTTAACAACATAAATACACACAGATATATTTTCCGTTAAATCACTGTAATATTTTGATTTCTTATATATGTAAAAAGTAAAGAAAATGTTTATTCTGCTGTTGTGTCACTTACTGCTTCCTTCCTTCAGTCGTTGTCTTCTCGTTCCGCATCCAGGGTTGTCTGCTTGTTGCCATCATCTTCTCTGTCCTGGTTGCCTCGTGGTCGTGGGACTTAGTCGTTCTGCCGTTGGTTTCTATTCGTGTATTACTTTTACGACCTATTCTGCCCGCACGTTAGGGAGCCAATATGGAGGAGGGTTATTGTTGGGCAAAGAGGTAAAGATTGGATTCAGTGACACTAGGAATACTGAAGGAGTTCTCCATGTGTGAGAACTTAGGTTGCTCAGGTTGGTAATCGGTAGAGTTGAGGTTCTTATCTCGGGATTCCACGAGGACTTCGTCGGGCAGAATTAATGTGTAAAGAAAATCTGGTAAAAGTAGTTTATTCTTAACTTTTATACACTGCAAGTAATCGTCTATACGAAGTGAATTTATTTAACTTTCTGCACGAAGTGTTTTAGAGAAGTGACTTGATATAATTTTGTACGAGAAGTAACTTGGTGTAATTTTACACGAGAAGTGACGAGGAGAAGCATCTCTCGCCTATAGGTAAATTAGTTACTCCCACTACCTCGATCTAGTGGACCTAAGGTCTGTGCTTAGGCACATATAACGAAACATATAATTGGTTATCGCGATAAATCAGTTAACTGGAGGCTTAGAAGATATTTCTACTCAATCTGTCTAGCAAAGGATTTTGTCATTAGTAAGTTATTACGATGTGTCAGCCACTTCCGTCTTAACAAAAGAAAGGGTTACATTACCTGAGTTGTCAATCCTCTCTAATAACTAATAATTTAATTACATTGATGCTGACTTCTTTGGATCATTTTGTATGGCCTTTGCTCCTACATAATCAGGTTCCACTCGCTTCCCTGATCAATTTGAATATAAATATGACCTAAGTCCAGTAACTGCTTCATTAAATGATATTATAATTTTATCTGATTATTATTACCGATATGGATTTATTTAGATTTACACAGGAGGCTGTATGAATGAATTGCCACACATGGTCTATAGATTGGAGATATTTCACCGTAAAAATACAACAGTCAAGAAACGCGGATAGGCCCTATGTGTTCCACTGAAGTTAAATTTTCCGGAGATAAAAAGGGTTCCCCATTCTGGTCTCCGGGCGAAGACTACTTGAGAGGATCCAAAGGTGTAAGCATTAGGAATTTATTCTTAGGAACGCGGAATGTTAGAATATTTGTACAATAGTGGGGCTCTAGAAAAATTAGCAGGAACTGTAGATAAATCTTCCTTGGATATAGTCGTCTTAAAGCAGTTAGATGGCGAATAGAAGGTAGGAATCTTGAAGCATTACGTTATACTATGAGGTACAGAATTCGGAACGGTTTTTTTTTTATTCGAAGGAGAATCTTCTCAGCTTTCAAATATATATTTACCAGCGATAGGATTACATATAGGATTCTGAATTATAACCAACATTATTTTGTCTGATCCTACAGAAGATAATGATGGCAAGATCAAAGACAAGCTCTATGAAGAATTAGAATGCGTATTTGATAGGCTTTCGCAATATCTTGTCTGAGGATATTTTAACGGAAAAGTCTGACGGAAAGATAGACGCAAGCCAACAATAGCTAAATTAAATATTAGTGAAGATAGTAATGACAATGGTGTTGGATTAGCCACCGTTGCCATATTAGAGAATCTCATTGTTAATTCAACAAAAGAATCTATATACAAACAGGCTAAGACAAAACAGTTAAGTATTTTTCTCATCTGTTTATCAACGGTTTTTCTTTTTTTTTTTAGTAGCTATTGACGAGCTTTAGTGTTTCAATAAAAACTTGGAAACAGTTCTGCCGTTTTTAACTGCAAGGCAGTGTTTATGGAAAATATGCATGGTGCAAGAGTTAAATTTCTTACGGAGAGCCATATGATGTACAAAGGTCATGTCCAAAAAATATGTCTTTTTTTGCAAGGCATTAAAATGCAGCTCCAAATTTCCCATTTAAACTATGGGGAAGTATTACATGTACGTGTGTTAATCACAGAGGTAGACGATCATCCTGTCAGTGTAGGGGTGACATGTGGTCAGCATGTCGGGTTTACCAGCCGTTATAGCTGGTTTTCTCAACATGGAGCTCCCAAATTCCTCACGATGTTGGGTGCTAATTTTAATACATCACAACCATCATCAGTTACACTCCAACATAAATATAAACTCTGTATTTTTATGATTATGGTCTATTACAATTTAAAACGAATAATGTCCAATATATAATAAAGTGACGAATTTCGACCACTTGACGAACACTAGTATTCATAAATACGCTTGGATGTATCCATATGGCGAAACACAAAATCAGATCATGATTTTACGATATAATGACCCATATAAACTAAAATAATGGCCTCCATTTAAAAGCTATGAAGAACTATGAGGTATGTGGATGCAAGGACACACGTATCCTCAGTATGTGCGGGGGTCTAACTCGGTATGATGTGTTATCGGTAGAGCAATTGAGGTTCAGGGGACAATCACGATCAACTTGAATGGAACTATAATAGTAATAACTTCGACGATACAAATATAGTTACTTGTAGAATTTTATTTTATAATATTTTGGTATAATTAATAGTGCACACTCGTAGATTATATGTACATGAAAATTATCAATCCACTTTAAATTATCTCCCTTGAGACCCTCGAAATAATAGGTATTCTGGATCGATCTTTCAATCTTCACAATCCCTATAAGTTAGACCGTATAAATAGCACAAAATTTTATTCGAACGAGAACTGATTATATTCTCCCTTAATTTGTTTATAATGGCTATGTGACCTCTACTATTCTCACTTAGTTGGGACAAACTTGTGAAATATCTCGCCTATTCTTAGACAAAAAAAGTAGAAAATTAATAAGACTCATAAGAAATATATATCTTGCCAAAAGCAAGATCGCCAGAGTCTAGGCCCTATATATCACTAACAGGACAAGATAGCGAGTGTATTTCTCGCCGACAGGCAAGATCGCGAGTGTTTACCTCGCCGACAGACAAGATCGAGGCTGTTCTGATAATTTTTTACTTAGGCTTCTATCAGCACCTTTCCCGAGAATCTGTAGGGCGGTAACTTTTATTTTCTAACACTCATTCGATTGGTTTACGTATTATTAACATTAAATATGTTCATTGGCTGCATCATTCACGCCTAAAAATTTGACATCATGACAACATTCACACGCCTTTGGGGTTGTTTGTTTCCCTCGGACAGCTATCTTGACCTTGTTCTCAGGATCTTGTTTACATTAGGGCGGCAAGAGACATTTGAGTCTTCGGCACCCTTTATAGATGGTTTTCCAAAAGACCATAAACTTTATTATTTCAGGCTACCTTCAAGTTTCTTCCACTTTATTTTTGCTATGTAATTTTGTTATCTCTACGTGTTCATTTGAATAGAACTGCAACTAATCTGCCCTGTAAGTTTGCAGGTGCTGTTTTGAACTTCACTATTCCCATGTGAACCAAATTTTGTTTGTTGGGTTACTCAAATTTATATAAATGTATATTCTATCTAAAATTACTATGCTTATTCCTATAATTAAATTATAATAATTAAATGTAGCCTATACTGAGGGGATAAATAAACGCTTCATATGATAAAGAAAAAAGAACAGTATTATTCTAGGGATGTCCCCAGGAAAGTTCCAATTACCCATTCTAATTAAGGAAGCGCGAGTCCCAGTTCCAGTCTGCACACGAACAAGTCAGACAATTTTATACACATTTTCGTTCCCGGTGAAGGTATTAGACCATATTACCTGGCCTCTTAAACAATTAAATTTTGTTTTAATTGTATAATTATTTTCTATAACGGGTATTTTTCCCGTTTTCCCTTGCCACTATTTCATTCCACCATATCTCCATATTTATCTCATCCATTTCGTTTCATTTCTTTCATCTGCACCCGTGAAGGTGTGTCAGGCGTGGTCGGCCGGCACCCTTGTCATTCACAGACTTCTATATAGGGGGTTTCATTTCATCTCAACCTTCGACCCGACCTTGAGTTGAACGCGAGTTGAGGATATTTATTTTATTTTCTACAAATCATCATTTAAATCACACCTCAGCTACAATCATTTGTGACATTTGGAAACGTACTGTATTTATATAAAAGTTTGGTTAATTAATCTTTCATTAAGAATAGAGGACTATAATAAGGAAAGATGAAGTAATAATTTATTTTAAAAAGATTTTATTTCTCTGAAAGAGATAGTTCTCTTAATAATAAAGCTGAAAACAGTTGACTACTTCACAACTTATAACCGTTTTTCAAGACATTTAACGTTGAAAATGTTGTGTGCTGCAAATCTTTTGATTACATTTGCTCTCGACGGGAGGGCGACATGAAGTTTAATTACCCCCGGCTGGGCGCTAGGGGGGTTAACTTTTTAAATTACACCTACTTTACAAGTGGATGTTAATTTTTATTCGCCTTCATTTCCGTTATTCACGACGCCATCTCGCTGTAATTATTTTGGCTTATAATTTAAGTTTGTCTCTTATTTAGCTGGTCGTAGATAGGGATTATATTCCAGTCATTTCCTTCAATCCCGCATTGCCAACGTCTAAACTTTATGTTTTTATTCCCAAATTAAAAATAAGCTTGATAAAATACAGTGTAGTATTCAAACTTGTAATCAACTGAGAACATTTTTTTTAGAAACTACGTAACAATAATTATCAAAAAACTAATTAAATAATTGTTAATTAAAAGTAGCTGTGCTGGAATATGGAATGGCAACCCTAGCACGTTTTGTTTAATTATACATTATTTTATACAAATTATTCATTTTATTAGGAAACTCAATGAGGGAAGGTCGATTTAAGTCCGGATCTTAGACTATAAAACAGACGTTAATGTTACTCACGTCCCGCGCCGTAGCCGAGTGGTTAAGGCAAAAAGCCTTGGCGCAGAGCTACGGGACTTGCGCTAGTTCGGGCCCCCATTGGGGAAGAAATTTTCTCATGGAATTTCGGCCAGTATGGGATCGGTGCCCACCCAGCATCGTGAGGCATTTGAGTAGCTAATAATAATTAGCTACTCCAGGTGGAGAAGACCAGCAATAAAGACTGGGGAAACCAATATGCTGACCACATGTCACCCCTACACTGGCTAGATGATCGTCTACCTCTGTGATTAACATATGTGGATGTGAGGCCAGCAGCCGACTGGTAGGCCAAGGGCCTTCTAGGCCTGTCGCGCTTGGAGTTTTTTTTAATGTTACTCACAAGAGAACTGTCGACCATTGAATGCCGAAACCTACCTTGAAACTTCTTCCAGAGAAGCGTTGTGATGTACGAAAGTCGTATCAAAAAATTATCTGTCTTTTAAAGTGAAAAGTGCAGAAATCGAAAGCAGAATCCAACAAAGGCAGCCCACTGTACGGGGAGATGTACACTGTATGGGGAGGGGAGGGAAGTGAGGGTTTTCCAGTCTACCAATGCAGGAGTTGTATTACTTCCCTATAGTTTAAATGAGAGATTTGGTGCTTGATTTTAGTGTCCTACAGTTAAAAAGGCAGATAATTATATTTGTTTGGACACGGCCTTTGTACAACAAAACGCTTTCCTGGGAGAAATTTCAAGGTTTCGGCATGCAGTGGTTGATAGTTCCCTTGTCAGAAACATCTTATTTCAGGCTTGGGGTTATTTTACGTGCATTATATAAATTCAAAATTATGGCATTTCAAGGTGTAGATCCTGTCAGAAGTAAAATTGTACTGGACAATAAAATTTTGGAGCAGGTGAATAATTTTACATATCTAGGATGCAATATCTCATATGAAGAAGAAAAGGATGTAAATGCAAAAATATCTACATTTTTAAGAATTTTAGGGTTAATAAATTCTATCTTCAAGCCACAGTTAGTCCAAAAGCATTCAAGACTGAAAGTGTATAAAACACTGTCTCTTCCAACTCTTTTGTATGGTAGCGAAGTATGGACGTTGAAACAGAAGGATATACAGAGACTTATATCTGCTGAAATGAGATATCTTCGGAGGACTGCAGGATACACACTACTAGATCACAAAAAAAATGAAGACATCTTAGAAGAATTACACATGAAATCTTTAGAAAACAAAATTTCTGATTATAAGTCAAGATGGATACAACATGTTCATCGAATGGAAGATCACAGAATACCCAAACTAATGTTAAGATATCAACCTGCAGGAAGAAGAAGACCAGGACGTCCACTCAAAAGACTTCTGGATGGTGTTTCTCTTGAGGCCGAAACAGGTCAACAAATGGCCTAAATTCGTGAATATACTATGATGATGATGATATATAAATTCACGGCTTTACTCCTCTTCCGAAAGATATTTTTACATCCTTAAAATAGTCCATCGACCCAGGCCTCTTTGAACTTCGTAAAAGCAGCGAGCAATGTAACCGCTAGTCCACCGACATTGACTAATCACCTACAGTAATATGAATCCTTTATAATACAATTTTTAAGAAAATTGTATAGGGCTACTCAAAATTATATTTAAATCTCGTATCTTCAAAATTACGTCATTTTTGAAACGATGACTATTTTCAACTAATCATAATGATATTGGAATCTTGTACTTCAATTTTAGAGCTTATCGCTCTCTCATTGATCTAATGATATACATCTCATCAAATAAAATGATAAAATCTTAAAATCCTTACTTGATGTATCAGTTGTCCTCAACTAAAACAAACTTCTGTTTAAAAACTTCGTCAAACATTAAATAATGTAAGCCTTTCGGAAAACATGTTTCATCACCAATGTGTAAAATGGTATTCATGCTGATGAAGTAAGATAATCTCTGGTTTTCCTACAAAAAGTTTCCACGCTCCTCTTTCATTCCCCGTTCGTCCCACCAGTCCCGCTCATCGCAGTCTACGAGACTTAACTGTTTTACATAAAAATTAAAATTTTGTCAAACTGACAATAACAATAATAATGATAATAATGTTTATGATAATAAATAATATATATCTCTCACTCTCCCTCTCTCTCCCTCCCTCTTTCACTCTCTCCCTCTCCATAACTATCATCGCTTCTGCGTGTCCATATTTTATTTTACGCTATGTTGAATTTATTACTAAAATTATGGCATTTCATGGAAAGGATCCCATACAAAGTCTCCAGAATAAAATTTTAGAGAGATATAATCAATTTAAATATAATGGATATTATCTCTCTATCTGGGATGAAAAGGATATCCCTGAAAAAATTGCTAGTTATAATAAAAGTTTGGGAATTATTATTCAAGTTATAAAACCATCCCTTGTACAAAAATACACCAGATTACGTTTATATAACACTTTGGCTAGACCAGTGTTGACCTATGGTAGTGAAGCATGGTCACTAAAACACAATATGAAAGCAGAATAACGGCTTGTGAAATGAGATTCATGCGCAGAACAGTGGGTTACACCAGATGGGATCGGAAAAGGAACACCGATATCTTAAAAGAATTGAAGACTACGCCAATTTTGGAATATAATAAAACAGTACCAACTAAATTGGAAACACCATCTTGAAAGAATGAGTTCAAATCTGATCCCCAAAGCTGTTTATAATTATATACCAAGAGGACGAAGATCATTGGGCCGTCCTATGAAACGCTGAAGGGAAAATTTTCTATAGGATCGTAACAGGCCTTGGCCTAATACTTGGAAGGAAGACGAAGACCTTTAATTAAATCGATAACCTTATGCAAATAACTGATGCTCTTTAACAACCGCCATTTAAAATCTCATATCAAATATATTTGTAGTGATGTATTTGGATAATTTATTACAATCGCTCGTTTAATTATTTCCGATAACAAATAGGATAATTAATATGTTTAACTGAAATATTATATTGAGCAGATTTTTTTATTCATTGCTCCAGGTTGCCATTTCAACATTTTCGGTGTTCTCTCCAGGCATTGGCGTAATTGTAACCCACTTCTGAGGTTGAGGCGCCTGGAACCCGGGATTACACTCCCCCGATATTATGAAGGGTGATGTTAATGATACTGGTGCGCCAGGAGAATCATTTATCCTAAATTTAATATAAGGCGAATATGAATGATGAATGTGATGGCCATTTTGATGTTTGGGCTTTAAATTGACCTGACATTTGTCTTATAGGTGAGGAAAAATCCCGAAACCCCCTCACTCAGGAAACATGTCCCGACCGGGAATCGAACCGGGGCTCGCTGCGTGACAAGGCAGTACGCTATCTCGAGACCACAGCTGTTAACTATTGAGCAGATCTCATTAAATAAATTCAACAATTCTTCTGACGTCAAGTTAATTATTGGAGGAACGCGACATTAAAATTTCGCCCTGAAAAATCAGTGCTGCCAATATGAAGTATCAGCTGTTTTCTGTGCTGGAAAGGTTTTTTATTTATAGTAACGTGTCATTAGATGAGGTCCCAGCAGAACTGATAAAATCAGGGGGAGAAAAATTGATGGACAAGATACGCCAGTTGCGTAGTACGACTTGGGAGAAAGAAGCTCTTCCAGATGAATGGAAAGAATCGATTATCATACCAATCTATAAGAAAGGAGATAAAACTAATTGCAACAACTACTTTCAACTTCGTACAAAATTCTAACAAATATATTAATAGGCAGACTTACTCCTTATATTGATGAGTGATGACACTCTAGGTCATCAATGTGCATTTAGAAGAAACAGGTCTACAACAGATCAGATTTTTAGCATAAGACAGATTTTAGAAAAGAAATGGGAATATAATGGTACTGTACATCAACTATATGTAGACTTCAAAAAAGCATACGATTCAATTAAGAGGGAGAAGTTATATAGTATCCTGCTGGAGTTCGAAATTCCTAAAAAGTTAGTTAGACTTATACAAATGGCACAAAGAGTAGGGTGCGTATAAGCTAACAGTTTTCGGATACTTTTGAAATCCACAATGGGTTGAAGCAAGGAGATGCACTATCTCCTCTACTATTTAATTTTGTACTAGAGCATGCCATCAAATCTTTAGAGAATGAGGAAGGCTTACAACTCAATGGTATTAATAAGCTGTTAGTTTATGCTGATGATGTAGTATTATTGGCCGATAGCGAGGAGATACTAAAGGACAACACGCACACACTATTGAGTAACACTTAGAAAATAGGTCTGGAAAAAAATATCAATAAAACTAAATATATAGTCACACACAGAAATACATTATATAATGGAAATGGACAGCTAATGACAAATCAGGGAAATTTTGAGGAAGTGGCCGAATTCAAATACCTAGGAACAATAATCACAAATAGGAATGAGATGCACAAAGAAATTAAACATAGGCTCAATTCTGGAAATGCGTGCTATTATGCATTACAGGGACTCTTGACGTCCCAACTCCTTTCAAAAAACGTTAAACTGAGAACATATAAAACTATTATTCCACCAGTTATATTATATGGATGCGAAACATGGAGTCTTACTTTAAGGGAGGGAAGGAGATTACGAGTATTTGAGAATAAAGTTCTTAGGAAAATGTTTGGACCAAAGATAGATGAGCAGATAGGTGACTGGAGAAGACTACATAACAGAGAACTACATGGTCTTCATAGGAAGCCAGATATAATAAGAACAGTTAAGTCTCGTATACTGCGATGGGCAGGGCATATTGCACGAGTGGGGAATGCAATACTTGCATGGAAGCTCCTTGTAGGAAAACCAGAGGGAAAACGCCCAGTTGGTAGACCAAGAATGAGGAGGGAAAATAATATTTAACCATGATTTGAGGGAAATAGATCATACAGGGAATGATTGGAAAACATTACCTCAGGATATGGATGTATGGAGAGCTTATGTCCGCGCGACGTGAACCTACGGGTTCGATAGTGCCAGTGAGTTAGTTAACGTGTCATTAACGGATTTTAACGGTAAGTAACGTCTATTTAAACGTGACGGGTCTGAAATGACTGTTTCGGGATCGTATATACCCTATACAGAGTATTATTAATATTACTTACATTAAAATGAGTCGCCCACACGCTACATTTTAGTTTATGATGGCAAAAGTTGCGTGTGGTAAACTGTAATAGTTCAATAGTTGAATGCAGGCTTTCACGGCCGGTAATCATAATGTTGAGTGATTCCGGGTTATGTGGCCGTGGTATCAACACCAACTATGGACCACGGCCACATAACCCGGAATCACTCAACATTATGTAATAGTTCATTTTCCACACTCAGTGCAATAACGTAGATATATCGAAATCGACATAGTATGAAATGAAAGTAAATTATTAGTCCATCTCCTAAAGCCAAGTTTAATTTTTCGTGTAAAATATACACGCTAAACAGTAAACAGAGTATTTTATGTCTTTCGGCTAAATGGCCGTGGTCTGGTTTTATTAAAACTCGACGTTTCGTCTACTACTGCGGTAGGCATCCTCAGGAGATTCTGGGTGTTCTGTGACTTCTTAACTCTTCAAATGTCGGCTGCAGCAGTAGACGAAACGTCGAGTGTTAATAAAACCAGACCACGGCCATTTAGCCCGAAAGACATAAAATACATGAATCAAAATACCTGCCGTGAAAGTCTACAATTTTACATAAGTAAACAGAGTCTTTGAAGTAATGATATATTTTAACAAAAGAAAACTTAAGCGATTCCTAATAATATGTACACAATGTGATCTAAAGTATAGAGACGCCGTTGAAATATGACCACAATGCGAACTTCACAACGGTGTTCGAGATTGCAGCATGTTGCATAGTCTATTGTTCAATGTTCCAAATAATAGCAACATAGTTAGATCAATAATATTCAAAAAACTGACTGGCCAGCCCAGAGTTCTGACTTCAATCCAATAGAACATATGTTTATGCTAGGCTCACAGCATGTTCAGTTCAGAAACCAAAAATATTTACAAGATTTCTTTGGTTTACCAGGTGACCATTTTCCCAACCGCCGGTAGATTATCTCGATATACGGGCCATCCTGTTGGTGTTATTGGAGATATATACAAATTAAATTCATACCTTATCTCATTGATCATTACATTTATTAAAATATATATACAGTCAATATGCCCATTTCACCAATTAATGTTTAAAAAGGTCAACAAGTTTCCACAGCCAAGCTGTCATTCTCAAGACCAGATATTGACTTATTTTTCATTATTGACGTTTTCGTCTTCAGTCAATATCTGGTCTTGAGAATGACAGCTTGGCTGTGGAAACTTGTTGACCTTTTTAAACATTAATTGGTGAAATGGGCATATTGACTGTATATATATTTTAATATTTGATCACCAAGAAGATCACTTGTGTATTAAATTACATGTATTGTCTGATAGTCCAGCTGTCTTCTTATTTCATTATCTAAAATTATATATCCTTCTTTTAAATAGGGCCATCTGTGAGGTAAGTTATACAACAGACTTCGTCCCAAACCCGAACGACCCACGGCATTACCTCCCTGTTTACAGCTCTGCACGAAGAATGGGCTACCACTTCTTCACAAACGTTCAGGCACGTACTAGAAAGTATTCCTGCTAGAGTTAAGAGTGTCATCAAGGCAAAAGTGTATGGGATTCTATGCCACCAATATAAATTCAAATAAAAAACGGAAAACACACAATTCATTGTTCAGTATGCCCATAATTACCTGAGAGAAAATATATATGTTGAATTTTTTCCCAAAAATGTGGAAAAATAAGTTAAAATGAGAAGTTGAGATCAAACTAAAATTAAATCGCCGTATTTGCAATGTAAAAATGTGTATTAGTCATTGCTCAGACAGTGCTGCCAACTTATCACAAAAACCCACTAATAAACAAGTGAACGTTAAATTAATTATATGTGAAGAAATATATTGGCAATTGGCTCAAGTGGGAACATGTGTTATCATATTGGTCAACTCGACGCTAAAAGTCAATTGTTCTCCAATCGAATATTCACTGTTGGTACGGTGACAATAGAATAGCCAAAGTGTACATAACATGTTAAAATTCGGTAATTAAGTATGTGTCATTTACACACACACACACACACACACACACACACACATATATATATATATATATATATATATATATATATATATATATATATATGCTTGGGAAAGGATGTGGATGACCTCATACTTGAAACCGGGAAAATAAAAAAATGTGATTTTTTTTAATATCTTGGGTCAATAATTACAAGTTTAGGTAGCCTACCTGTGAAAGAGATGTACAAACTAAAATTGCAATGGCAAAAAATGCAACTAAAACATTACATGGAATAATGTGGAACAAAAATATTACAAATGAAACTAAAATGAAAATTTATAAGGACATAATACAGAATATTTTGTCATATGGAAGTGAAACTTGGTCTTTGGCGGAATTGCAAAAGAATACAATTAGAACAGTTGAATTTGATTATCTTAGAAGAAGCTTCCAAAAAAACAAGATAGGATAATATAAGAGATGAATTCCTTTGGAGAGAAATAAATTTCACCACATCTGTTGTTAAGTCCCGTGGGGGTCAGGATTTTTAAACTGACCAAAACCCTCTGGCGGCACTATGGCCCTGGGGTCGACTCAGCCTCTAACTGAAATGAGTACCAGACGCTTGTTCTGGGGTAAAGGCGGCCGTCACGCAGGGCTGACAACCCGGCTGACATAAAGTGCCGATTGTCTAGAAAAAGTGGGAGCCTTAACCTCCTACTACCCCAAGGGCCTCCTGAGGCCTGTTGTGGGATCACTTTACTTTACTTACATCTGTTGTTAAGAGAATTGATAATCAAACGCTTAAATGATATGGCCATGTACAAAGAATGAAAAATGAAAGATGGCCAAAAAATATATACTAATGGTCACCCCCAGGAAGAAATAAACGTGGCAGACCAAGATGGAAATGGAAAACCTAGGTCAGAACTATAATGGATGATAGGAATTTGGAAGAAGGAGATTTGAATGATAGAAATAAATGGAAACTGAAGACGGCAAACCTAAAGGGTAGGGGGGGAAGCCGAAGAAGAAGAAGTATGTGTCAATGGAAAAGGCTAATTATAAGTCGTTGATTTTCCCTATACTTTTTACAATATAACGTCATTTTGTCATTTAATTGCTTGTGACTCCTGAGAAAGGTGTCAAATGCACATACTGAACATTCAAAACACAATTCAATTGTGATCACAATCACTGTCACAGTTCAACAAATCAGTGAATAATCAAAGCAATGCAAGCTGGTGTGTGAATGGAGACGCTTCCTAAAACACAAACTGTTGCATCTTGTTTTGAATGATGAATGTACTAGCAGTTCACAATAAGACTGAATATCGTGTAAGTGGTAACACAAACGCAATTGTTATTAGTTGCACACAGCATTATAATGTAAGGCCATATCATGCATCATACCTACTAATTTATAGCATAGAAGTTTGATTATTGTGCAGCAGGCAAATTATCCAACCAACTTTACCCAGACAAAGGCAAACTCTAGTAAATAGCAATAACGCTCTGAAATCAGAAACTAAATTCTCTATGAGACACACAATGAACAAAATCATTCAAATAAAATTTTAGGTTTTTGCTTTAACACAATGAACGAACTACCGAAGAATTATGCAGTAATTAAAATCTGCCAAAAAGGACAAAGTGCTAGTTTTCTCATGATCTACTTAATAAATATGCTGATATTTAACCAATCCTTGTCCAAAATTGTACATAGAAATGTTCTCCAAATTATTTCTTAATCATCAATCATCATTATTGCTTTTATTGTAAATTTTATTAGTAAAAATATTTTCTCCAATGCCACCAGGATGTCTTATGATATTTCTGGCATTCTCCTCTGGCATAGGCGAAATTCTACCCCAGTTCTAAGATTGGGGCGCCTTAATATCATCATCAACATCATTATGATCATAACCAACACCATCACCATCATATTCATCATTATCATCATCAGTACTATTATTATTATTATTATTATTATTATTATTATTATTATTATTATTATTATTATTATCGGTTGTCCGAAGAAGAGATGATTCGAAAACACAGCGTTTCATTCAGACTGTAACAGTTCTTCTAGAACAAATGGAATTACTTAATATTATATTTCCATTGTTCACCGCTGTGGTCTCGAAGTAGCGTGCTGCCTTGTCACGCAGCGGGCCCGAGATCTATTCCCGGTCGGGACATGTGAAGTTTTTTTTCGGGATTTTTCCTCACCTGTAAGGCGAATGTCAGTAAGCTTAGGGCCCAACGGTCCCTGAAAATCATCCGGCCATCATCATCATCATCATCCTTCACCGGTGTGGAAAGCAACGGGAAGCTATAATCGCCTCACTATGATGGTTGTCCGTTTATATAAAATCGGGTGCCGCGCGACAATGCTTAACATGCAGAATTATTATAGTGGCGGTAGTCGGCGGTAATCAGCATATTTGTATTGAATTATATATAACAGCTGCAGGGAAACAAACAACCAACATAGTGAGGCGATAATTCGGTAGTAAAGCTTCAAAGAATAGCATGAAAATGCTATGATTGCAGTGAAAGACCTGCCCTCGGGCAGATTTACTATGGATGGATATTTCCATTTAAAATTATGATTAAAATCTCAGTATATATATATATATATATATATATATATATATATATATATATATATATTTTTACTTTATTAAACACAATGTGTACATTAATTTTAAGTTAGCTTTTTACCAGTCTTTAATTACTGTGTTTAGTGGTAGAGTCCTGTTTTTACACTTCGCTAGATGATATTTGGGACATGGATTGTTGCATAATTTACAGATGCAGCCCTCCTTGGGTTCATGGTACATGTTGTTCAGGCATATATTCCCATGAAATCCATGGGCTGCGAAGCGTGTGTACGGGTGTCGAAATTCGAAGTTCGGTTGCTTCCATGTTTCTGTTTTCATTGCGTCTGTTTCCATAATTTCTGTCGGTATCTGAGCGGCTTTGTTCTGTCTGTCCTCGATGACGATTCTGTATGCTTGCGTTTCCGGTAGTCTGAAACAGTATCTGATATCTTCGATGAAGAAGGATTCCTGGGCTATTGTATAGGCATAACTATTTCTTGTATATTTTGAAATTGACAGTGCTCTTTTGAGAAACCTTGATTTAACTTTCTCCAGTTTCTTAAGATTTTTCACCGTCAAGTAATTCCATATTAGCTGGATTCCGTATGTTGCGGCCGGCATTACTTTAAGATTGAAGAGTTTCATTGCAGTTGAGTTTGGAGTTTAGGGATATCGTACATGGCTTTCGTTGCAGGTGTTGCTCGAGCCTGTATATGAAGTGAGAAAGCGGTTCCAGTTGTTGGTAAGGTGACCCCCAAGTATTTGTAGCTTGATACGAATTCTAGGGTTTCTCATCCGCATATAAGATGGTCCTTATTAGCCAGCCTTCCTCCTTTCCTGAATTTCATTGCTTTTGTCTTGGCGCTGTTTATTTCCATCGAGTTTTCAAGTGTCCATATCCTAATTTTCTCCATGGCTGTTTGGAGGTCTCCTTGATTCCTAGAGAGGATGATCATCTCGTCTGCGTACATGAGTATCTTAACATTTCTTGTGTCTATAGTCTCTCCGATGTCTGACGTCATTACATTAAACAGTACGGGACTCATCGGGTCTCCTTGTAGGACCCCCTTTGTTTGAGTAACACTTCTCGACATCGATATACTATCACTGACTGTCACATAGTTTGTGGTTAGGATTGATTTAATTGTTCCTAATTCGCTGTTTGAGCTGCCTAGTATGTTCTCTAGCTTCTGGATGAGGATTTTCCTGTCAATACTGTCGAATGCCTTGGAATAATCTATGTATATCACATACAATGGTGTAGCAGGTTGTGCTAAGGTCGTTATTACTTCTTGTATGAGTTCTTGGACAGCATGCAGTGTAGATCTACCCGGGGTGAAGCCATATTGATTCTGAGGTATACTGGCACGTAGTTTGTATTCCACACGTCTTAGCAGGATCTTCGAGAAGAGTTTGAACATAACATTTTCCAGGGCAATTCCCCTGTAGGAGTTCGGGTTTTCTTTCCTTCCTTTCCCTTTGTAGATGACAGTTATAATCGAATTTCTCCATTGTTGTGGGATTGAATTATCTTTTAGACATTCATTGAACAGACAGGTTAGCGGTTCTAACAAGTCTTGAAGTGTTTCCTTAAGATGTTCAGGAAATATCCCGTCCGGACCGGCTGCTTTGTTATTTTTCTCGTTTCTTATGAGTTGGCTGACTTCTTCTGTTGTAATTGGGCTCATGTCATGTATGTTTTCCGCATGCGGTGTGAAGCAGTTTGGCGTTTTGTCCTTTGCTCCCAGGAGGTTACTGAAGTGATCTTCCCATTGCTTCATGTTTACGAGAGGGCTTGATTTCTGTTTCTTTGAAGACCTTAAGATTTTGTGAGGTTTCATTTCTACCTCGGCTATTAGTTCCTGTACTTTGGAGGTGTCATACTCTAACTTCTTTTCTTTCAGTAGTCTTTTATATCTCCTACGTTCTTCAGCATATTCCATTAGAGCGTAGCCTCCATATTCCCTGGCGGTATGAAGTAGGAGTAGTGTTCTTTGTCCCATGTTGTAACACTCTTCATCGAACCATGGTTTTGCAGTACGTTTATGTCTAGTCAGTTGAGTGGTGGCGTGTGTAATTATGCCATTTAAAGTTTCTGTTGCTCCGTCCAGATTTCCCTGCCTCGCCATATGCATTACTGACGGCAGCTTCACTTTATTTGTTTGCCATCTTACCTCGTGTATGTACCTTGAAGCTTTTTGTGGGAGGCTTTTATCTTCTTGTTCCTGTGTTTCAGTTCTTATTTGGAACTCAGTTAAGACTGGAAGGTGCTTTCTAGTTGTTTTTCCCACTTTCACCCGTGCTTGGTCTTATATATTTGTGAATACCAAATCGATTGTGCTTCTTCCATTTGGTGCTATGTATGTATAGTCCTTCTCTCTATTTAGTAGTCTTAGCTCGTGGTCGAGGAGAAAATCAGTATAATGTACGTTGCTAAAAAAATTAATAACATTTAAATAATGAAGCTCCCAGATAAAAAATGACTTTATTAAATTTGACGCAAAGATTTCATAATGACCAAAAAGTTTCATCTCTCTCCTATAAACAGAATCTGAGAGAACATACAATTATAATAAGTATTTTATCGTTTCGTTATCAATAAAATTAATTCGGACTCTCTTAAGATATAAGAATCTTACTGAAAACCCTAGTTTCTGTAAATATAAAAATCCAACATATGTTCCTCATAACATAGAAATTGTGTTTGAGAAACTATTCCTGCATTAGGTACTCAAAACTAAACTTCGCGTTCAATATTAAGCATAGGCCTACTTTAAGAGGATGAAAAATTGTTTATTAAAGAGGCAAAGAATTGCTTGTTCACGGCACATCTCATATGAATGATTCTTCTAAATTACCAAGTAATTAGGTTTAACATTTTATGTCTTATTTATAGCCGAAATGTTTTAAAAAAGAATATCAGATTTACGGATAAAAATAAAGATGCAGCTGTTACTAACCATGAAACTGAACCATTGCATGCCGAAACCTACCTTGAAATTTCTCCCAGAAAAGAGTTTTGATGTACCAAGGTCAAAAAATCTGCCTTTTTAACTGCAAGGCATAGAAATCTAAGCCAGAATCGAGCAATTGCAACCCACTACAAGGAGCAGATGTACACACCTGCATACTCATGCAGGAGTGAAGTCAGGCGGGACGCGGTGTGAGCAGCGGAGAGCGATGATTATCCAGTCTGCCAATACATGAGTTGTATTACAACCGTGCAGTTTAAATGAAACGTTTGGCACTGTATTTTAGTGACTTGCAGTTTAAAAAGCAGATTTTTTCACACAGCCTTCGTACGTCACAACGCTTCTCTGGAAGAAATTTTTATATAAGTTTCGGTATGCAATGGTTAACAGTTCCCTTGCATAGGTGAATTCTCCTAGTTATATCAGTACTATCCTCCTACACCTATAATATTGAATCTTGTGTATGGTTATGAGACTAGGAGACGATAAAAAGTGAGAAAATTAATAATTGCAATTCAATACATGTGTGAATATATAAGATCGATTTGCTAGAGTGAAATGTCTTAGATATAATACCTGAAGAGCTCAGAAATGTAGGAAAGTTTTTTTTTCAAGGTTTCAATGAGAAAACAGTTCTTTGACAACATATACATCTTAAATGTGCAGTGGATTTATAAATACATTATTAAGTTACATTATCTCTATGGTTTATTGAAACCTGAGCATTAGTAATTCCTAGAATTACTATTAATTTGGTTATTATTTGGGACTACACAATAAGCTGTTGTTATACAGTGGTTAACGGTAACTCAAGGGTTGGCAGGTACATGTACCTAGCGAAGCGAAACTAATGTTTTATTATAAAAGTGTAAATTTGATTGACATGTTGAATATGGTCAGATTTGCAAAACAATAGATTCTGTTAAAAGGAATACTTGATCCAATTTTAAAACTTCCTTGGGAAATGAATATAAAAGGCCAAGAATTTTTATTGTTAACAGAGTGTGGCCAGTAGCTCCCATACGAGTACATACAGAGAGGAGCCAGTCGCTCTCATACGATCACAGAGTGGGGCCAGTAGCTCCCTTACGAAAACAGAGTGGGCTAGTTTATCATATTACGATTATTCAGAGGAGCCAGTTTCTCCCATATTATTTCCTAAAAGTGTGAATCAATTTAAATATATTCTAGGGAAGTCTAGATTTGCTCAAGTAGTCTACCAGATAATATTAATTTGTTGTGAATATGGTGTTGTTCATAAGAGGTTAACAAAATAAACCCCTTTTTTTTAATTAATTACACAACTCATTGTTACTGATCATCGAATTCCTTGTCCTTCAGAACCTAGAAATAAGCTTAATCTAAAAAAAAAAAAGCGTTCTGAAGAGACCCTCATGCCTACTAAAGCCTGCTGCAACCCATAGTATTAAAGCCGCATCACTAAGTCCTTCACTGTTCCTTATCCTCAACAACTTTGCAATGAAAACTTTGAAAGCATTTTTACTATCGTCCATTCGAACTAATTCCCACCTCATTAAATTACTCGGTTATCTAAGTTTAGAAATTAAAATAACCCTAATTTGTAACAATCATCCTAACAAAAGATGCAATTGGATGGATGTAAGTCCATAGATGAAAGAACCCCAAGAACAGAGTTATACGGTAAAACCGGATATTTATCCCCATATAATAATAATAAGGGTTTTTTTGTTTTGTTTATTTAATATTTATTTATATTAAGAATGATACGGTTGATTTATAGAATTCAAATTTTTTATAAGTATATAAAAAAATTCAAACTGGTCAATATAAACTGTTAATACACTTAGATGTTTTTATAACTGATGCAGTATGTAAAATACTTCAAATATTCAAATTGATAATTTTTATAAAGAAATAAATGGGATTGGACGAATAGGATAGAAGTCAGCTTGAAAGTACTCCTTCCTTTTCTGTTGGACCAATCAGAACCTAGAGGTTATTACATAAAAAAAGATGGCTACAATACTTGAAGATGGTCAGTCATGCTAAGCAACTGCTCCTCAAGGAATGAGAAAATAGTGGATTATTTTCTTGATATTGGTTAAAAGAATAGTGTTAAAGTTATGAAGATCATGTAGTGATATAAAATTCATCCATCTTGAATACAAACAGTTCATAAGTGGAAATAAAATATAATACTTGAAGGATTGACCGTTAGAATTCGTCATCCATTATATACATTAAATGGTAATCTTCTATAAGTGAAAAGTATTAACCTAAGCCGGAGTCTTTTGAATTATTAATCTACAAGATTCATCTAACCTGAAGTGAGAGTTTTTAATAAAATAACTTTTAAGTTCAACTGTTAATAAAGTGTCGTTATTTGTGTAAGAAACTTTTCCTCATTCCCCTGACGAGAGTTATTAGTGCCGTTGCTGAATTAAAGTGATTCAAATTATATCACAAATCTACAACTTGGGACATCACACCAAGTAACCCACCTTTAAATGGCGCATCAACGAGGGACCGAACGGGAATCGAACCAGGGACCTGTAAACCTGAATCGAACCAAGGACCACGAGAAGGAGGAAAGTAATAAAAATCTTCAAAAGTGAGTACAGTTAAAAGTGAACTAGTGAAAAAGTGTATAATAATAATTAATGCTTTTGAGAAATAAGAAAATATTAAAATACCCAACAATGGCCAATAATGAAAATATAACTTGTAAAACTGTTAATATTGAAAGTGAACAAATTAGTGAAGGCCAAGAAAATTTAATTTTGTGTAACAATGAAAATAATCAAATTGATGATACACCTTTTTGGGTAGCATTGTTAATAAATAACATTTCTGATATTAATAATAAACTAGAAAAGAATAGTGCAGAATTAAAAGAAATTAGAAATGACAATTCAAATCTTAGTAACAAATTAGAAAAGAACAGTGCAGAATTAAGAGAAATTAAAACTGACAATTCAAACCTAATTTCCAATCTCAGTAAAGATATAAAGAAAGAAATTAAAGAAAATAACTTGAAACTAGATCAAAAATTAGAAAGCATTAGGTTAGAATGCAAACAAAACAATTCTAAACTGGAACAGGGAATAGTAAATATAGCCAAAGATTGTGAAAATAAAATAGATATTTGTAAAAATGAGATAGAAAAATGTAATGAAAAGGTTGATGACACACATAATCAAATAGAAATATCTTTGATTGAGGTAAGGCAAAGTTGCCAAGATAAAATCGAAGAATTAGGAACTAAAGTCGAAGATAGACTAAAAATTTCCGAAGAAAGTGTTATCTTAGGTAATGAAGAACTTCAATCAAAGATAACAAATGAAGTAATTATTATAAAAGAACAAGTTGAAGGATGGATAAATAAGATTGTTGAACTTGAAAACAAATATGTGTCAAAAACTGGCGAGAATTCAAATAGTGAAAAGGAGATTGAGGTTATGTCAGGACATTCTAGTAATATTAATAATGATCCTCCTTCTAGTAGTAGTAACAATGTATGTAAAATTCCTGCTAATCTTTTAGGGGAAATTAACTTACCCAATTTTGGTGATACTGTAGGCCAAAGTCCTACTGATTTCATTAGGGAAATTGAAGAATACTTCGAAATCAAAGGGATAGAAGATAAGTTTAATATGTTCTTCATAAGAAAAAGTTTAAAAGACAATGCAGAGTCTTGGTTTAAGATAGCTTGCCATGATTCAATGACTTATCAAACATTTAAAAATGCTTTCTTAGGTTACTACTGGGGACCAGAAAGGCAAAACAAACTTAGGTTAGACCTAACTAGTGGAAAATTCTCCAACAATGGTAAACAAGGTTATCTTAATTATTTCTTGGAGAAGGCAAAAATGGCATCATTGTTACAGCCTCCAATAGATGAGAAAACTTTAATTTCTATGTTATCGCATCACTTCCCAGATGAGATTAGATATCATTTGATAGTAGCCAGACCACAAAATGTGTCTGAAATGTTAGAGTTGTTAGCTCTACTAGAGAATAAAAGAGAAGTAGATAAATGCAGTAGAAGAAATTTATTTGGGGAAGGGGCAGAGCCCTATAATAAGAAAGGTAATTTTGTAACTAAAAGAAATGATGAATATCATAATGAGAATAGAGAAAGAAATTTCAAACAGGGCAACAATAATAATAGATTTGTTCAAAATAGAAACAGCCCAAATAAAAATAGGATGACAAATAATTATAGTAACAATAACCAGAATGGATGGTTAAAACGTAATGAAAATAGGAATGAAAGACAAATTAATTATATGGATGTTAATAGAGTAGGAGATAATAGAAATAGGTATTGGACTTCTCCCTGTAGAGGTAAAAGAAGAAGGAATACCTATGGTAATGAAAATAAAGGGTATTTCCAACGACAACAAAATTGTCAAATTAATGAGACTAGTGATAGGACAGAGCAAAATAGAATAGACTCTGTAACTATTCACAACCAAAGTCAAGACATACCTAATAATGAAAATGACCACGAAGTAAATCACAGGATACCTCATGCTTTAAACGCATAGAAGGTACATTAAAGACTCCGCAATGTACCTCAATCGTTATGAACTTAGGGGTCCAAAATAGATGCTTTGATAGGTTTCAAAATTTAGAAATTGTACCAGCAAATATGAGAGGAGATAGTAAGTTATGTACCTCAAGACAGCGAGATAACATAATATTGAATAATCATTTGAATATTTCTAAGAATCAGGATACTATGCCTGTTACTAATAAAGAATTAAATGTCATAGGACGACCACCCAAAATTAAAGTAAATATTTTTAACAATGATGTTACTTGCATAGCGGATAGTGGCTGCTCAAACACAACAATAGATCAGAAATTTTATAATTTCTTAGTCAACAAAGGGAATAAGATAATGACTGTAAGAATATGTGGAGTGTATTGTACTCTTGCGATAGGCAAGAAGAAACTGCCAATTAAGCTTCAGTGCCTTCTAGATTTACATATCGGAGGATATTACTTCAGTGCAATATGTTTAATTTCTCCATATTTGTCTTGTGATATGTTAATAGGCTGCGACCTATTGGAGCAATATAATGCCATAATAAATTTTGAGTGTAAGAATATTTCCTTGTATAATGAAGATAATGTGAGAGTCGTCATCCCATTTGATAATGAATATGAGGAGAATAAGAATTTAAGTAAAAAGGAGAGTGACATTGCTGAAGAACACATTTTTATAGAGAATATTGTTGTTCATGAGGAAAGTGAATTGGTAAATGGCCGTGGATGCCAAATGCAAGATAATATTGCAGTTAATTGTACTTCCGACAAAAGTGTCGAGGGCGAAGAAAGCCTTAATAATGAAAATGGTTGTGCTGACGATAATGTCGCATGTAAATGTTGTGATTTAGAATGTGTCTCTTGCAATACTGAGTATGATGAAATCCCTCTATTACGAGTATATTGTGTGAGTGACGAACTTGAAAAAGACATCTGTGAAATGATAAAGGAAAAAGTTAAAGACACTCATGGCATAAGCAATGAACAGAAAGGCATGTTGTATGACATCTTAATGAAAAATAAAAGTTCTTTTTCTTCGAAGCCAGGATTGTTCAACTGTTTTAAATATTCTTTTAAAGTGATGGAACATCCACCTATAAATATTAAGAGTAGACCCATCCCTATTGCCATCAGAGAGCAGGCAGATCAAATGATAGATGACATGTTAATGCAAGGAATAATACAGAAATCTGATTCTCCTTACGCCAACCATATTTGCTGGGTGTTAAAACCTAATGGCAAAATTCGCCTGTGTTTAGATAGTCGTAGGACTAATTCTTTTACTGTCCGGGATAATTATAGGCCCGAGACTATTGAAGCATCGATAGCAAATATGAAAACTGGTAGATTTATTACTTCTATTGATTTAACTTCTTCATTTTGGCAGATAGAACTAGACCCCAAAGTTCGGCTCTATACAGCTTTTATACGTAATGGAAAAGTATATGAATTTATGTTTATAAAAACAAAGTTATTGTTCATAGTGACCACATTTCACTAAGTTTTATAAGTAAATGTAGATTATCCAATAATAAACTGAGTAGGATGATAATGGAAATAATTTCCTATGATATTGAAATAAAACACACAGAAGGAGAACAGAATGTGTTTGCTGACCTCTTGTCTAGATTGAAAAGTGTTGGGAAAATACCAGAAACTGTACATACTCCTAAACACGAAGTAGTAATGTTTAATGTAAAACTGTATAGAGACAAAGAATTTTCATTGTTGATGAAAAACATTGTTGAGCATCAAAAATCTGATATATAGTTACTATACGATTGAAGTATAGTGCGAGAGATATAAATAATGATGACAAAAATGAAATTGATTGTGATAAGGAAATCGGTATAAAGGATGATATTCGTTATAAACTACATGGGAGAAATGTAAAAAATGGAAAGTTATAATTCCTAATAATATGGAAGTTCCACTATTTAGAACTTTTCATGTTGGCTTAAATCATGCAGGTTGTGAAAAATTAGCTCTCAACATAAGTGAATTTTTTTTTATGTTAAACATTTGGATAAAAAGTTGAGAAAGTTTACTTCTTCATGCATAACTTGTCAAAAAGCCAAATGTATGAATGTGAAATATGATATAGTTCCACAAAACATATTAAGGAACAGAGTAATGGATACTCATGGAGAAATGCCTACTACACAATTTGGTTACAAGCATATTCTTGTATTATCTGATGCATTCTCAAAATTTGTAAAAATATATCCATTAAGAAATGTAAATAGCAGAGCTTGCCTAGGTAAAATTGTGAGAGATTATTTACCTAATTATGGACCTATTGATGCACTACTTAGCGATAATGCTTCAGTGTTCTCAAGTCCTAAGTTTAAAGACAAACTTACTGCGATGGGAATTAAATTGTACCATTGTAGTAAATACTCGTATCACCCTAAGAGTAATCCCTGTGAGAGAGTTAATAGGGAAATCACTACAAGTTTAAGAATTTTGACCCATCATAAACATTCTGACTGGTTTAAACATATCAGTGTCATAGAGAATGTTATGAATCATTCAATTAATGTCAATACTGGGGAAGCACCCATATTCCTAATGACAGGTAAACAACCTGACAGGTTAATTGCTAATTTACCGTTACCTATTATTGATAAAATCAAATCCCGGAGACATCCGAGGAAATATGTAAAAGAGTTATTGAAAGGTTAGAATGTCGCGCAGAAAAGGGCAACAATAAGGTTAAAAGACATAAAAGGAAGTGGAATCCCAAAATTGGAGACAAAGTTCTCATAAGGGATATTTCACTATCCAATGCTTTAAAGAAACAATATCATAGGATGAACCTATTGTATAAAGGTCCCTATGAAATATTTAAAAATTTTAATGATACTACATATGAGCTGATAGAAATAGACACTAGAAAAGAAACTGGAAAATATTCCAAAGAACTTTTGAAACACCATTTCAGACTTAGTCGTAGCTGGTGGCTTCAAATAGTTCAAAGTGTATTTAAAATATTGTATGTAATTTTGTAAAATTAAGACTTTTATTTCATTATGTAACATGTATTTATTATAATTGTGATGTATTACATTGTATTGATTCTAATACATATGAATCTTGTATAGAAAGAAACTTGATATTTGGGGAAAGTGATTTATTTTAATTTAGCCTCACACTTAGTTGTAGCTAAGAATAAAATAAATCAGGGGCAATTTAAAACCGGATATTTATCCCCATATAATAATAATAAGGGTTTTTTTGTTTTGTTTATTTAATATTTATTTATATTAAGAATGATACGGTTGATTTATAGAATTCAAATTTTTTATAAGTATATAAAAAAATTCAAACTGGTCAATATAAACTGTTAATACACTTAGATGTTTTTATAACTGATGTAGTATGTAAAATACTTCAAATATTCAAATTGATAATTTTTATAAAGAAATAAATGGGATTGGACGAATAGGATAGACGTCAGCTTGAAAGTACTCCTTCCTTTTCTGTTGGACCAATCAGAACCTAGAGGTTATTACATAAAAAAAGATGGCTACAATACTTGAAGATGGTCAGTCATGCTAAGCAACTGCTCCTCAAGGAATGAGAAAATAGTGGATTATTTTCTTGATATTGGTTAAAAGAATAGTGTTAAAGTTATGAAGATCATATAGTGATACAAAATTCATCCATCTTGAATACAAACAGTTCATAAGTGGAAATAAAATATAATACTTGAAGGATTGACCGTTAGAATTCGTCATCCATTATATACATTAAATGGTAATCTTCTATAAGTGAAAAGTATTAACCTAAGCCGGAGTCTTTTGAATTATTAATCTACAAGATTCATCTAACCTGAAGTGAGAGTTTTTAATAAAATAACTTTTAAGTTCAACTGTTAATAAAGTGTCGTTATTAGTGTAAGAAACTTTTCCTCATTTCCCTGACGAGAGTTATTAGTGCCGTTGCTGAATTAAAGTGATTCAAATTATATCACAAATCTACAACTTGGGACATCACACCAAGCAACCCACCTTTAACGGGAAACCGGGAGGAAGAAGAAATAGACCTGCAGTAAACAGTCTTCCCGTTAACATTCGGCCATTCAGTTCCTAGCATTTTTACATTTTTTGTACTGTAATCTTATATATAAACATTAATGTTTGTTGGTTTGTTGGTTTGTTTGTTTGTTTGTTCGTTCGTTCGTACTTTATGAGCGGCCATACCGTTCATCCGATTGTAATGGGTTTTTTGCAAAATGTTCAGCTGATTCCCGGGATGAACATAGGCTATAAGAGAGTTGTGATAATCAACTCCTACACCCTTAAAATCGTCTTTTGTAGTGGAAAACGTGAAAAAAGTAGCTCTTTGGAATTTTAAATAGCTTACGCTGCCTAAACCATAAGAAATACACAACATTAATGTACACAGAATTGAATTTCTCAAAAAGCTCTAGAAAAAAGTCTACTACAGCACATGTTTATCTCTTACGGATAACTCACAAGAGCCATTTTTGTCTTTCATTGATACCAAGAGAATAATACCCATTCGGATGAATCTTTCATCTTTATTAGTGATACAAACAGTCCGGCGCCGTAGCCGAGTAGTTAAGGCAAGAAGTCTTGGCTCATAACTACTAAACTTACGCTGGTTCGAGTCTCCATGGGGAAAAAAAAATTCCTCGTGGAATTTCGGCCAGAAATTAAATCTAGCTGGGAAAATGCTATTTTTCACTCACCCTTATCAATTTACCTTTTTTTTCACTCTAATATAATTGTTATATGACGGTTCTTAACTTATCTGCAAAGGAGGGTAAAATTCTAATGTGAAAAAAGTAGCTCTTTGGACGCTTAAATGGCTTACGCTGCCTAAACCATAAGAAATACACATCATTAATGTATAAAGATATTAATATCTCAAAAAGCTCTATATAAAAGTCCGCGACAGCATATGTTTATCTCTTACGGATAACTCACAATAACAATTTTTATCTTTCATTCATGCCGAAAGTCCCGCGCCGTAGCTGAGTAGTTAAGGCAAGAAGCCTTGGCGCAGAACTATGGGACTTACGCTGGTTCGGTGCACAGTGAACTAGAAATGAAATCTAGCTGGAAAAAACTATTTTCACTCACCCTCATCAATTCATTTTTTTTTTTCACTGTAATATAATTGTTATATGACGGTTCTTAACTTATCTGCAAAGGAGGGTACAATCCTAATGTTAATGAAGACAATATAAACATCGGAATTTGCCGATGGTTAAGAACTCATCTGATCTTTATCCCAGTTGTGTTATTAGCGTTGTATGTTCAAGTTCAGTGAGCTATTCTTCTTATTCTATACGGATACTTCATCTCAAGGTTTGTAATTTTATTAATATATTTAATGTTTTTTCTATATAACCAGATATTATGTTAAATACATGTGGAATCGTATCTTCCATGCGCTAAAAAATTTACACAAACATCTTATTTTAATTTGAGCAAAAAGAAAACAGTTCTGAACAGTAGTACAAATTTTAGTTATAATATAGAGTGATTTATGGACTTTAATTCCCGCACAATAACATGTGTGCAAATTATTGTGTTTTTTAATTAGCTTTCTCATTACAGGAGGTAGCCAGCAACTGAGGTCTACCGTTGCGCGCAGACAATAATTGTTTGATATAATATGGAAAAAAATGTTAGATAGAGGCAATAAGTTATAATTTAGTAAACACATTAGGGATAGGGGGATGTCAGCAGAATGTTTTAAATGATATTAAAAATCGATATTTTTCTGAAAAGCGATTTTCTCAAACGTACGAAGTTGTGCGCGAAAAAAAAAATCTAATGAAATATTCTGATTGGCTAGGAGTGGATGTTAACTTTCCTGTTATTGACAATTAATGTAGAATAATGACAGTCATTAGAATATTCTGTCCCATCTGCTTATGGAATTGGAAGACCCAAAACAACTTTCGAAGAGGCTGGAATAGAAGAAATGTTCACTTAAGCAGGAATTCTCTCGCGATGAACTTGCTCTTGCAACAGAAATATCACTTTGGTCATATGGTAAACGGGATACTGCTAATATTTTAAAGACATTACTCAAAAAAAACACAAAAACAGCTTCAAAATGATAATAACATTACAAATCACCCCGCCCAATTCCCCCATCTTCTATGTCGGACGAAGCATTGTCTTTTTTGACAATAAAATATCAATATGTCGATATATTAACATGAGACTAGGTGTCAAAAAGAGAGGTTGTGATATTTTATCCACCCTATAATGCTTCCAGGGAAGCAAATTTATTATGCTACCTTTCCCAAGACAGACATTTCAGTAGAAATAATAATTTTTATTATTTATTCCAGCCTCTTCGAAAGATATTTTGGGTCTTACAATTCCATAAGCAGATGGAACAAGATTTTCCAACGACTATCAGTGTTCTAAATTCTTAATAACGGGAAAGTTTATATTTACTTTTAGCCAATCAGAATATTTCAGTAGAAATCTAACTTTTTTTTTCTCTCGCACAACTTCCTATGTTTTAGAAAATCGCTTTTGAAAAAATGTTTTTAAACAATTTTTTAAAACATTCTCCGAACATCCCCTAACTCTAATTTATATTAATAGAGGATCACTTATTGCCTCCATCGATCACTTTTCTTCATATATTAAATCAAACAATTCTCTGCGCGCGAAGATAGGCCTCAGCTCTCGGCCGCTCCTCTAATAATAAAGCTAATTACAAAAAACACAATTATTTGCAAACATTTCATTCTGCGGGAATATAAGTCCATAAATCACTCTATATTCTAACTAAAATTTGTACTACCGTTCAGAACTATTTTTGTCGTAGCTCAATTTAAAGTAAAACGATTGTGTGAATTTTTTAGTGTTTCGAAGGTATGATTCCACGTGTATTTAACACAATATCTGGTTGTATAGAAACATGTTAAATATATCAATGACTATTTAATTCATGCCCCAAATGGGACTCTATGGCCAATCACGTTTCAATGATTTCTGTTTTACAACCAATCAGAGTCGTGTTTCACGAAATATTTATCAGTGTTATAATTATCATATTAAAGAAGGCTCCTCCTTTTTAATATTCTGAACAGGTATGACCATTATTTTGCAGTGACTGAGCCTGTGAGAAATACGGTTACCAGATTGTGTGTATATATATATATATATATATATATATATATATATATATATAATATAGTGTATGAATGTCAACACATGCCGCATGCGGGAGTTAATATAAAAACATTTGTAGCAATTGATTATACCACCAAAAAAAGAAACCACAGTTTGCACTTTCTAAATGTATTTTTTCCCAGGTAACAATCCAGAAAAATATAATTGTCATATTTACATCATACGACATCAGAAATGAATTAATATACAGTTTGATGTGTTTCATTTTTTCTCCACTAGAGAGCATTCTTACAACATTGCGTTCCTTTGGCAATAAATAGTATGATCTGGTTGCAGTGATAAACAAAAGAAGCAGATGAAGCGTACCTATCGCTTCTCATTTGTTTTCAAACATCGCCGTTTACATTAAATGTATAAATATTTTAAAATAACTATAGTTAAATAATGATTTGTGAGTAAACAGCTTAATTGTTTTTATTATTGATTTCGTACATCTCAATGATGGATAAATCATATTTGAAGAGAAAAATTATACGCTCAGACCGGGACTTGAACCCGGGACCCTTGGTTCTCTAGACCAAGTGCTCTACCAACTGAGCTACCTGAGCAAGTACCGATCTAAACGCAAATCTTTCTCTATATACATTGTAATTCCCATCCACCAAATGCTGTGAAGCCATGCTTCTATCTTGCAAATGGCGGCTCCTTTATTAAGAAGACATATTTGGGAATTATACATTACAGCCAGTACGGCTTTTACCAAGTTTTTATTATTGATTTCGTACATCTCAATGATGGATAAATCATATTTGAAGAGAAAAATTATACGCTCAGACCGGGACTTGAACCCGGGACCCTTGGTTCTCTAGACCAAGTGCTCTACCAACTGAGCTACCTGAGCAAGTACCGATCTAAACGCAAATCTTTCTCTATATACATTGTAATTCCCATCCGCCAAATGCTGTGAAGCCATGCTTCTATCTTGCAAATGGCGGCTCATTTATTAAGAAGACATATTTGGGAATTAATTGCAAGATAGAAGCATGGCTTCACAGCATTTGGTGGATGGGAATTACAATGTATATAGAGAAAGATTTGCGTTTAGATCGGTACTTGCTCAGGTAGCTCAGTTGGTAGAGCACTTGGTCTAGAGAACCAAGGGTCCCGGGTTCAAGTCCCGGTCTGAGCGTATAATTTTTCTCTTCAAATATGATTTATCCATCATTGAGATGTACGAAATCAATAATAAAAACTTGGAAAAAGCCGTACTGGCTGTAATGTATAATTCCCAAATATGTCTTCTTAATAAAGGAGCCGCCATTTGCAAGATAGAAGCATGGCTTCACAGCATTTGGTGGATGGGAATTACAATGTATATAGAGAAAGATTTGCGTTTAGATCGGTACTTGCTCAGGTAGCTCAGTTGGTAGAGCACTTGGTCTAGAGAACCAAGGGTCCCGGGTTCAAGTCCCGGTCTGAGCTTAATTGTATTCGATAAGTAGTCCTAACAAATGCCACTCTTGATTTCCAAATTCTCTAGATAAATTTGAAATCACTCGTGGCATTACTTATGATAAGGCCTTCTCTTCCACTCGACCAGCGAGTATTATAATCATAGTCCCTACTCATTACAATAATTTTAAAATATCAAAATATAGACTAATCGAAAGACAATGCAGATGTGATCTAACACTAGCTGACACTAGTAAAACATGATATCAAATAATATAAAGTAAGAAAAGCTTTCTAGATGAATATTTATAGGTTATACAAAATGCTGAACAGAGTTTTTTAGATCCTTCTCCTCAACTTTAAAAATAGAAATAAAATATTGGCCTGTCGGGACAAAATTAAGAACTAAACAGACAAAAGACAAATATTTTGTACTTTTTAAAGTAAACAATGGAATCAGATTTACAGTGTATTAGAGTAAGCCTTGTATTACATATCTCACGTTATTTGTGTTTCTACAAGTGTATTTCAGTTGTGTTTTTACTTCAGTGTCAGAAATTGCTTTCATTACTATGGTGTAATGTATCTATAGCATGAGTATTCTATTGACACAAAATCCACTTTTTATAAAAACAGGATGGATAATTATTCGAAATTTTTAGAATCCACTTTGGGGTTCAAATTATAGAGTCCACTATATTTATATTCCCACGGTTCAGCCCGTAATCGAACGGTTTAAGGCATGGTGTATTGGTGCAGAACTACTTCTCTCAATCATAGTTAACGTTATTCTCCCACCTCATTTTTGGCCCCGCTATTGAGCATTTTCCTTCTGGTTTTCGTACAAGGAATTGCCAGGCCCCTCTTTCCTACCCCATTTGTGCCACAGGTCCTGCACATCGCAATCTACTAGACCTAACTATTTTTATTATATCGGTTTCCTATAAAGATGTATTAGCTCACTGTAATGCAGTCTTCTCCATTTGCCTGTCTGTTCACCTCTCTCTGGCCCAAATATTTTCCTATGTGCTTTATTCTCAAATCCCGGTAATATTGTCTCCTCCCTTAAAATAAGAAACCAAGTTTCATATCCATATAACTGGAAGAATAACAGTTTTATATGTTTTGTATAATGATAGTTGTGATGACAAGAGTCCTTGCAATGCACTTCTAGTGTTGAGCCTATTGTTTAATTCACCTCATTCCTGTTTGTAATTATTGTTCCTACGTATTTGAATTCAGCCACTTCTTCAAAATTTTCCTCATTTGTCATTAACAGTCCATTTTCATTCATTATACATTTCTGTGCGTGAACACATCTATTTAGTTTTATTGATGTTAACTTCCAGCCCCAATTTCTTATTGTTCCTTAGTATAGTATGCGTGTTGGTCCTTAGTATTTCGTCGCTATCTCCTAATGGTAATAATCAGTATATTTAACATTTACAAATATTATATCTACTGTAAAAAATTATGTTTGTTCTACCTAGATAGAATTTAGGCCTCTTGAAGTCTTAATACGTTAAGTTATAAACTATCATGGATCTTAGGCGGCTCCGTGGCGCAAGCGGTTAGATGATCGACTATCACAGCTGGAGTTCAACAAGTCACTCCATGTGGATCTTGTGGTGGACGAAAGGGAGCTTGGGCAGGTTTTCATCAGGGTTTTCCCTGCACTAAATTTCATTCTGCCATTTCTCCATTCTCATCTCATTCATTTCGTTTCATTTCCTTCGTCCGTCTCTGTGACGGTGCGCAGGTGCATTTTGGCCAACACACGTGTCATTTATAGGGGTTTATCTCTTTTTCACCTTCGACCCGACCCTAAGTTGAAAATGAGTTGAGGATATTATCATATTATATCACGAATTTTATCAGTATTGACCGTTCGGACGAGAATTACACTGAGCAACAAAAAATAAACTTTTCTTTTTGTCTCAGAAAGAAAAATATGTGATTCAGATAGTATTTTTTCTCCTGAATTGAAATATGATATCGGGTTTTCTCCATCACGCAAGGTTTACGAGAGACAGGCATTTATCATTTAAATCCCTTTAATATTTTCTACATTCGTAAGTACACAATATTCGAACATTCGGAATCACCTAGAAAGTAAGAAAAGACGATTTTCTGCTATATTTCGCTTGTGGAGCATCCCTCTTGAAGGTCCAGCAATAATCGGCTAGCATATTAGGATTCCATTTGCATTGATATCTCTTTTCCATGGCTGAAATATCCTGATGAAAGTGTTCCCCGTGCTCATCACTCACTGCTCCAAGATTTTCCTGGAAGAAATCTAGGTTTATTAAAGAAATAATTAATTAAATCCATTAACTGAAATTGAAATAAAAATTGTGGGTGATGGACAAATTCCGAATACATATTTGAAAACACGATAAACTGCATTAAGTACAACTATTGGTACTCATGAGACAAAAATCATGTTGACCAGTGTTATTAATCATTGACACTCCTGATATTCCAGGTACAGTATTAGACCTACATTATATTTCAGAACACCACTTTATTACAAATCTAACGATCGTTTTACAAATTCACATCTGTAGGCCATACAAACATGATGTATACATGATCAATGTAACATATGTTATGGAAATGTTCCAAGAAGTGGGAATAAAAATGAATTTTAACAAATTAAATTGTATTTTATGGGATCAGATTGTGTTCTAAAATGTTTTAAAAATACATTAATGAGTATAATGACACAGAGTGCAGAAACATGCGAATTAAACTCTAGAAAGATAAGTAAATTAAAATCTGCAGAAATTGATTTTTGGAGGCGTTAACTGGAATTTCTGGAAGAGAAAATAGACAGTGTAATTAAACGAGAGATGAATGTTCAAACTTCAATTGTGGATTTCACAAAATAAATAATAATTAAAATGGTATGGCCATGTCAAAACAATGATAGAAGACAGATTCCCAAGAAGAATACTAGAATGGGTACCATTTTGTAGCAGAAGAAGAGGATGAGCAAAAATAAAGTGGATTGATGGTGTTTTAATAAGTCTGAGGGAAAAAGATTGGACGATGGGGATTGGAATGACAGAGAGATGTGGAGGAGAATAACAGTAGATTAATTGGGCGCAGGAAGATTTTGTGAGACATTGTGAAACCTGCTAAATAAATAATGTACAGCACGTTAACATCTATCTATAGGTAAAAGGAACTAAGTTCTTCATCTGAACAATTTGTTTAAAAATTAACAAATTCTTAACCTGATTTAACATAAACATTTAAGATTTATCCCGAAACTACATTTTAGGACTTAATATATTTTTATTCTAAGCTCACGATATACACTGTAAATATATACCCCATAAATCACACGTGGGGACCCGGTTAATCCATAGCGGGAGTTTCTTAATGAAGCTTATTTAGTTACACTTATTTACCTACATTACGAGTGACATGTGATTAGCACATCGTCTCAATAAGACTTCTATTAGCCAACAAAGTATTACATGGATGGATGAAGTTCGGATAAATTTTGCACAGAGACTTTTTTATTCATGGTTGCTGTTTTTTTACTAGCCTCAAAATCTTGAGACTCGGGACCCACTGCTTAAAACTCTCCGGAGGAGGGGAATTTTCCATCCAATATACATAGAACCTGGCCGGTTATGAAAACGCGAACCTCGAGAATAGAGGCAAAAGGTCACGATATGCACTCCCAAAAATTAAATCTTTCCTATAATAACATTCATGGCCATAAGACATATGAGGACATAAACCCCTCTTGTCCATAGCTGTGGTCTCGAGGTAGCGTGCTGCCTTGTCACGCAGCGGGTCCCGAGTTCGATTCCCGGTCGGTCAGGCTCCTGGGTGAGGTATTTTTTTTTCGGGGTTTTTCCTCACCTGTAAGACAAATGTCAGGAAGCTTAGGGCCCTACGGCCCCGAAAATCATTCGGCTATTATCACCATCTTTCACCGGTGTGGAAAGCAACGGGAAGCTACCACACCAATAATTCCCTAGTAAAGCTGCATAGTATAGCATGAAAATGCTATGATTGCAGTGAAAGACTTGCCTTCGGGCAGAATTACTATGGATGGATGGAAACCCCTCTTATATCCTCTCCGGATAGCTTATGAATGGTAGTTACATTTGACATGTCGTGTATTTATTGATTTTTTTGTTCCTAAATTACAATATTAGAAACCACACAACAGGAAATAATTGTAATCAGATGCAAATAATAAAAATTGTTAATTTTATGCGAATCTTATTGTAAGACAGTTGCTATGAAACTGCGCTCTTAAATTGAAAGTAAATTGTATCAGTTATAAAAACTCACCAAATTCTGTGTAAGTAAATCAAATTACAGGGAATTAAATGGACAAATTCTAAAGATTTCAGATAAAAGTGATTTATTACAATAAGGAGCATAGAGAAAGTAGCCTAATTATATTTTTAATCCATGATTCGAGAGTTGAATATACAACACTAAACAAATGATATACAGACAGTGGACAATGAAATAAAATAAAAACAAATTGCAGTATGTAATGTAAAAAGTGAATATTATCAACATTAGAAAAAATTATAAAAACGTAAAGAGGAATTAAATGGGCAAAATCGACTGCTTAAAAATAATTTATTGCACTAACTGAACGTACAGTAGGCCTAAGTAATATCTATTTACTCCATGAATTGAGTGTGTAAATTAATGTATTAAACAAATACATTTCAAACTGTGGGCAATAAAAAAATTAAATTCCTGTAAGTTACGTGTGAAGTAAATATTGTCAACATAGAAAAAAAAAGTGTTTTCTTACAGCAAGAAACTAAAACTAAAAAAGAAAGATTAAATTAAAAAGAAAACCGCACAAACCAACATCCAACCAAAAAAGAAGCTCTAAAATATAATTAAAACCATAAACATAAAAGTACAGAGAGTGCAGGAGATATCTAGAGAATCTATTTAAAATCAAGTTCAATTAAATTAGGAAAAAACATAGTAATGCAGAATGAAATAAAACATTAGAATTATATTAATATCCCGATAACTCCTCAAGGAGCAATTACAAGTGCGACAAGAGGCAACAAAAAGTCATACAAAATCATCCCAGACTTCCCAGGGAGCAACTTCTGAAATGTCGGGATCATCCAATGGGAGAAGAGGAGAAAACGTCCCACCAAATTTTCCCCAACTTCCGAGGAAAGAACTTGAAAAATATCGGGATCCTCCAGTGGGAGAAGAGGAGAAAACGTCCCACCAAATTTTCCCCGACTCCCGAGGGAAGAACTTGAAAATATCGGGATCCTCCAGTGGGAGAAGAGGAGAAAACGTCCCACCAAATTTTCCCCGACTCCCGAGGGAAGAACTTGAAAAATATCGGGATCCTCCAGTGGGAGAAGAGGAGAAAACATCCCACCAAATTTTCCCCGACTCCCGAGGGAAGAACTTGAAAAATATCGGGATCCTCCAGTGGGAGAAGAGGAGAAAACGTCCCACCAAATTTTCCCCGACTCCCGAGGGAAGAACTTGAAAAATATCGGGATCCTCCAGTGGGAGAAGAGGAGAAAACGTCCCACCAAATTTTCCCCGACTCCCGAGGGAAGAACTTTGAAAAATATCGGGATCCTCCAGTGGGAGAAGAGGAGAAAACGTCCCACCAAATTTTCCCCGACTCCCGAGGGAAGAACTTGAAAAATATCGGGATCCTCCAGTGGGAGAAGAGGAGAAAACGTCCCACCAAATTTTCCCCGACTCCCGAGGGAAGAACTTGAAAAATATCGGGATCCTCCAGTGGGAGAAGAGGAGAAAACGTCCCACCAAATTTTCCCCGACTCCCGAGGGAAGAACTTTGAAAAATATCGGGATCCTCCAGTGGGAGAAGAGGAGAAAACGTCCCACCAAATTTTCCCCGACTCCCGAGGGAAGAACTTGAAAAATATCGGGATCCTCCAGTGGGAGAAGAGGAGAAAACATCCCACCAAATTTTCCCCGACTCCCGAGGGAAGAACTTTGAAAAATATCGGGATCCTCCAGTGGGAGAAGAGGAGAAAACGTCCCACCAAATTTTCCCCGACTCCCGAGGGAAGAACTTGAAAAATATCGGGATCCTCCAGTGGGAGAAGAGGAGAAAACATCCCACCAAATTTTCCCCGAGTCCCGAGGGAAGAACTTTGAAAAATATCGGGATCCTCCAGTGGGAGAAGAGGAGAAAAACGTCCCACCAAATTTTCCCCGACTCCCGAGGGAAGAACTTGAAAATATCGGGATCCTCCAGTGGGAGAAGAGGAGAAAACGTCCCACCAAATTTTCCCCGACTCCCGAGGGAAGAACTTGAAAATATCGGGATCCTCCAGTGGGAGAAGAGGAGAAAACGTCCCACCAAATTTTCCCCGACTCCCGAGGGAAGAACTTGAAAAATATCGGGATCCTCCAGTGGGAGAAGAGGAGAAACGTCCCACCAAATTTTCCCCGAATCCCGAGGGAAGAACTTGAAAAATATCGGGATCCTCCAGTGGGAGAAGAGGAGAAAACGTCCCACCAAATTTTCCCCGACTCCCGAGGGAAGAACTTTGAAAAATATCGGGATCCTCCAGTGGGAGAAGAGGAGAAAACGTCCCACCAAATTTTCCCCGACTCCCGAGGGAAGAACTTGAAAAATATCGGGATCCTCCAGTGGGAGAAGAGGAGAAAACGTCCCACCAAATTTTCCCCGACTCCCGAGGGAAGAACTTGAAAAATATCGGGATCCTCCAGTGGGAGAAGAGGAGAAAACATCCCACCAAATTTTCCCCGACTCCCGAGGGAAGAACTTGAAAAATATCGGGATCCTCCAGTGGGAGAAGAGGAGAAAACGTCCCACCAAATTTTCCCCGACTCCCGAGGGAAGAACTTTGAAAAATATCGGGATCCTCCAGTGGGAGAAGAGGAGAAAACGTCCCACCAAATTTTCCCCGACTCCCGAGGGAAGAACTTTGAAAAATATCGGGATCCTCCAGTGGGAGAAGAGGAGGAAACGTCCCACCAAATTTTCCCCGACTCCCGAGGGAAGAACTTTGAAAAATATCGGGATCCTCCAGTGGGAGAAGAGGAGAAAACGTCCCACCAAATTTTCCCCGACTCCCGAGGGAAGAACTTGAAAAATATCGGGATCCTCCAGTAGGAGAAGAGGAGAAAACGTCCCACCAAATTTTCCCCGACTCCCGAGGGAAGAACTCGGAAAATATCGGGATCCTCCAGTGGAAGAAGAGGAGAAAACGTCCCACCAAATTTTCGCCGACTCCCGAGGGAAGAACTTGAAAAATATCGGGATCCTCCAGTGGGAGAAGAGGAGAAAACGTCCCACCAAATTTTCCCCGACTCCCGAGGGAAGAACTTTGAAAAATATCAGGATCATCCAGTGGGAGAAGAGGAGGAAACGTCCCACCAAATTTTCCCCGACTCCCGAGGGAAGAACTCGGAAAATATCGGGATCCTCCAGTGGGAGAAGAGGAGAAAACGTCCCACCAAATTTTCCCCGACTCCCGAGGGAAGAACTTGAAAAATATCGGGATCCTCCAGTGGGAGAAGAGGAGAAAACGTCCCACCAAATTTTCCCCGACTCCCGAGGGAAGAACTTGAAAAATATCGGGATCCTCCAGTGGGAGAAGAGGAGGAAACGTCCCACCAAATTTTCCCCAACTTCCGAGGAAAGAACTTGAAAAATATCGGGATCCTCCAGTGGGAGAAGAGGAGAAAACTTCCCACCAAATTTTCCCCGACTCCCGAGGGAAGAACTTGAAAAATATCGGGATCCTCCAGTGGGAGAAGAGGAGAAAACGTCCCACCAAATTTTCCCCGACTCCCGAGGGAAGAACTTGAAAAATATCGGGATCCTCCAGTGGGAGAAGAGGAGAAAACGTCCCACCATATTTTCCTCGACTCCCGGGGGAAAAACTTAAAAAAATATCGTGATCCTCCAGTGGGATAAGAGGAGAAAACATCCTACCAAATTTTCCCCGACTCCCGAGAGAGCAACACATAGAATAATGGGATCCTCCATTGAGAAAGAGGTGAGAGCGCCTAACAGTATTTTTTTCCACACACGAGCGTTCTGACTGAAGAATTCTGGACTTTCTGTGGAGGACATTTCCAAATGATACTAATATCGCCTAATAGCTTCACAATAATCCGACATCATAAATGTACAGTAGGCCCTGTGCGCAATACCAGTGTTATTTTCTTAACATTTTACATGTGACAAAGTTATACATTTCTCTCTTTAACAGTAATTATGTTGAAATCAGTTCATATTCTGTTACACAATTATTAGAATTGTCATTCTCATTAGACCGTGAATAATTGTCAGCGACATCTTAGAATAGTGTAAAAATATCTTGTGTTTGTACTTAAACTTATTGTTCAGAATTGTAAATAGTAACTTCAACTAATGTAAATATGTCTTAACATAGTGTACTGTTAGGTTTAATTATATAACTTAATAGTAGTTAATGTAATTCTGTGTACTTTAATATGTGAATATTATAAAATTAGTTTCGTTTCCTTGTATGATAATTATTTTAATTCATTTCTAATGTTTATAATTTTCATATATCGTCACAAGAATTACTGTTTAAAAATTGCATCATTCTTTGAATCTGTCTGGTTCTCCATTTTATAAAATGCAGAATGGAACACAGTTGTTCAGGTACAACATTAGTAAAATACATAGTAAATCTTCGTTGAGGTGATAGTCACAGTATTAGAATTATAAAACAATAAATAACAATATAGATAGATAGATCATCGGTTGATGGACCGACAAAATTGGCTATTAGGAATCAGACGATGTCAAAGGCATACATCATCGGTTGATGTATGCCTTTGACATCGTCTGATTCCTAATAGCCAATTTTGTCGGTCCATCAATCTCCTGGTTGCAGATGTTTCTCCTTCATGTATAAACATATTTCCTGACTCCAGGAGGTTTTAGGTCTTCCTCTGCCTCGTCTTCCCTCAGGTTTCCATTCCAAAACAGATTTTGGTAGTCGATCCTGTTCCAGTCGCTGGACTTGACCGTACCATCTTAATTGCTAAATAATAAAAATAATAATATATTTAAGTTGTCAGTGTTAAGGTCATAAGCCCTTCTCTTGCAATAAACCAGCGATTAATAATATCATACAAAAATTACATACATATTACATGTAAGCCGAAAATCCTTCCATATCGTTTTATTTTGTAATATAAATTAAATAATTAATTATATCTAAATTGGTTTTTCCTCACCTGTAAGACAAATGTCAGAAAAACTTCAAGGCCAAACGGTCCCTGAAATCATCCGGCCATCATCCTTCACCGGTGTAGAAAGCAACGGGAAGCTACCACACCTATAATTCCCTAGTAAAGCTGCAAAGCATAGCATGAAAATGTTATGATTGCAGTGAAAGACCTGCCCTTGAGCAGAATTACTATGGATGGAAACCTAAATTATTATTTAACTAGAAGTCTCGGTCACGCGTTGCTGTGGCTAAGGTATACATTAAAAATTTAAATTAAGTTGCTGTCTTTCAACCAGATTACTTAAAACTAATACTTACACACTAAATTAATAATATTGAAAATAAAATAAACACTTAACACACTTAAATTATGAAATAATCAATATTTGTAATTCAATTGAAATTCGCTGCTGCAACAAAAATCACAGCCATCTGGATCTCTCTTTGTTAAATAATAAACCGATTACCTTACCAAATTACCTTACACCGCCATCTGTTAGAATCGTATGGAACTCACAGATAATTATAACTCTTTGTTAAATAATAAACAAGTAATTTGCAATAAAAAATAATGCGACTATAAATTTAGTTATAAACTGCCCTAAGTCTCAAGTTGGATCAAATTGCACACAGTGTGCAAAATTTTATTAAAATCGGTTCAGTAGTTTAGGATTCCATCGCGGACAAACAACGTGACACGAATTTTTTATACATTAAGATATAGGCCCATAACTCGAGATACGGATAAAATACTCATAAACATATCGAGTGTGGACTCAAAATACTCAGGAAAACAAACGCAAGACGATAGTGATATCGACAAATCGATATCAATAATTATTTCGAAAACAATATCATAATAAAATTTATCGCCAGTAGTGACTAAGCTAATTCTATATGGAATAACAAATGCTTCCTTTTGTTAAGTTAAGATATTCCAGTACAGACAGCACTAGAAAGTTTGGACAGATTCACTGTCTGACAGTAACATAATGTAAGACCCCTTCTTCGTTAACAAAGTCACACAGATTCCATGATCTGGGAAAAATCTGTGTCACATTCCATACTCATTCAGAAGAGAGACGCTAACGGTTTTTTACGTAGGCTATTAGGCCATGGTATGAACTCATCGGGAATCCCAAAGGCCTAACTGTGAACAAACTTGGCAACATTGTCAGTAAGTAGCGGGATATGAACGCGCCTACTATTAGCGACGTCAAAAATAGAAATGGGTAAACGTACGCCCTTTTTACCCAAATCCATATGTGTATTAACAAATCAAAAGATTTGCAATAAACATTTAAGCTGATGTTTCTAGGATGTTGGAATTATGGGAATAAGTTCCATAATTTACCGTATGAGTAAATCGGGGACGAAACATCAGATTCGCCGCAGTAGGGAAGGAAAGTCGTTCAATAAAATCATCAGCAAGTGAAGACCGGGATTCGATAATTATAACGCTTCTAAAATTTCGTTATGGTGGAACTTATTCAATATTAGGCCTACTGTTTTATTAGTATTTATCTAATTTATAAAAATGAATGTTTGTTTGTTTGTTCGTACTTTATGTGCGGCCATACCGTTGATCCGATTGTGATGGTGCTTTTTGTAAAATGTTCAAGTGATTCCCGGGATGAACATAGGCTATAGGACAGTTGAGATACTGAACTCCTACACCCTTAAAAATCGCCCTTTGTAGAGGAAAACGTGAAAAAAGTAGCTTTTTGGACGCTTTAATGGCTTACGCTGCCTAAACCATAATAAATACAGAAAATTAATGTACACAGAATTGAATATCTCAAAAAATTCTACAAAGAAGTCAGCGACAGCATATGTTTATCTCTTAGGAATAACCATTTTTGTCTTTCATTGATGACAAGAAGATCTAGACAAGTAGATTCCTGTGCAAGCATAGTAGCACAAGGCGGGTATTCTTTTACGGATAACTCACTATAACGAATTTTGTCTTTTAGCTCATTTATGTCAGGATTTTAAATAAAAGAAACTCTCATAAACTTCAAGTAAACCAAATGCGCTTCTTACGATCATTGTTAGGAGTTAATAGACTGGATCACCAAAGGAACACTATTATCAGAGGAAAACTTGGAGTAACAAGTTTAAATGAAGATATACAAAGATACCAACAAGAACGGAAAAATCATCTGAGAAGAATGGCAAGAAATAGACTTCCAAAATTGGCATTCCAATATACCCCAACTGGACATAGGGACCAAGGAAGACCAAAACATCGGTGGAAAGATCAAGACCATCTTCGCTAGGTTTACCGTACAGGCCACATGGCCTAAAACGAATTTGTTCATGATGATGATGATGATGTCAGGAAGATCGAGATAAGTAGATTCCCAGGCAACGTCGGGTAATCAGCACGGGGTATCTAAAACATATAAATTTATAATTATTTTTTCTTCTACTAATTCAACTAAATATAAAAGCACATTCATTTTCATTTATTTAGGCATAGCAGCGCACGTCGGGTATTAGCTAGTAATCAAATAAAAATGCCAATTAATTTCAAAATAACGTAATTAATAAGCTATAAAACGGAAATAGTTACTTGTGTTGCATAAATAAAAATATAATAAGTAGGTAGCCCCTATCCTGAGTGTTTTGTGGCATTAATTTAACAATAATATCTGGGATTCTAGAGCACGAAAAATAATTTGCTGTTTTTCATTTAAATTATAAAAGTGTAACAATTCTCTATTGAAATTTGCATTAGTTCGTGTGTCACTAATAAGTATGGATAAATTAAATGGAAAATGTTGTAATCAATTTAAATAATCATTAGTTTTAACTTTTTTAGGTTTAACAACATTCTCAGCCATTGACTTGAGAGTTCATTTGCTTATTTGCTTGCTTGCTGCACAAAGACAAACTATAACTCGCTGAAATCAAATTTTTCTTTATATCGAAAACCGTGAAATTTATAACTGTCTTATTAAGATGCTTCTACTCATTTCTTTGGTGACTGGCAGTAATGCTTTTAGTACAAGCAATATAAAGAAATGTCAAAAATAACTTTAACATGCATAACCTCGATACTGCAAAAGCTTCATAATTATACACTATTATGCATTTATTCTAAACCATGGGGAATTATTTCAGCGTGTTTCAGTTTGTTTTGAACGGAAATATTTTTTTATTTGACATAAGATAAAGGTAGTTTTAGTTTGAAGTTGATCGAGAACTCATATGAAATGTTCTTTTGTAAGACTGAACTAAAACATGGCGATAAAAGTAAACGAAACTGAAACAGTTCAACTTGATACCATGTTTTTGCTTAATTAGGCTACCTGAGTAATTTCATAAAATCGATGTTTGAGTTAAAGACAGTAATCAAGTAGAATACAGAGACGATTAGAAAAAGAATGTGTAAGCTGGCCAGGGATCTGCAAAAACTATAATGCCGGTCTAACGATTATCCGCATTTGTGAGGTTATGAAAACTTATTTTACAATGCGATCATAATATAGACTACTAATAAAGAAGACTCCTTCCCTATGGCAGTTGCATAGGAATCTGGAAACACTGAAGCATAAATAAAACATTTACACAATAATTAACCCCGTAAACAGTGAACACAAACTCGCCGAACAACGAATACTCGCACCGTTATCAAAACTATACTAAAGTGATGTCAACTAAGGAGTTAGCTTCGTCTTGTTAAGTGGTGGGGATGCATTAAGATTATACTGTGAATTGAAAAGCGATTATCCACTCAAGGTGTACTATCATAAAATGCAGAGCGTATAACAAATGTCCGTTGTCGCACGCAGATCGAATTAAAAGTAATAATTACGATGAACAATGTAATTTTATCTATCCGGAGATTAATTTGGCTAAAAATTGACGTTAACGTAATCTGAGAAAAATTCTTAGAATATCTCACCCAGAAAATTAGTTTATCTGAGAATGTAATTTTTTGTCTTTTGAAAAGATCGGATAGTAGGAAAACAAAATTGTGTTTAATTATTTCCTTTATAAACTAAAAACCATATTCATAAAATACAGACATGATCGTCATATCATCAGGGCAGCGTAACCCCGCCTTCCAGGCGTCCTAACCTCAGAAGTGAGTTACATTTCCGCCAATGCCAAGAGAGAACACGAGAAATGTCGAAATGACAACCTGGGACATTGAATAAAAAAATAATAATCATCTTAGAGAATAGTTTACGTACGGTATGTTAAATATTAATTTAAACTTTTCATAAGACAAAGAGTAAATGTTTCTGTATCCAGAAAAAATATCCCAGTATTTTGTGTTACGTAATTATACATCACCCATTGTCATTTAATCCTGACTCAGCTTAATTGAATTATTCAACAAGGATTATTAATTTGGCATTTTCTGTGATTTAAGAGTCCGCGTGCCTGAACTGGTATCCCAGGGATCCAGATACGTTTCTCACTCATCCTCGTTGAAGACAACTGAGTTGCTATTACGTAGAACTTCATATGAGGAATCCCAACATGTGGTTTAAAGAAACTGAATATAACATTGAGGGACTGTGTTACACTAACCATATAACTCCATATATTATGTTAGCCAGTAGTAGCAGCAACTAACTCAGTATGCCTTGGCTCCTCGGAGCTGTCATGTCACGAATTATCGAATTATTGTTATTGTTGTTACTATCATTATCATAATCATCATCATCATTACCATTATCATCATCATCGTCGTCATCATCATCGTCATCATCATCATTATTCTCTATTAGGTTTTTTTAGCATTGTATTTTTTTATCATTACTTATGGAGCAGAACTTTGGCCATTAATAACAAAAACAAATAAGTATCTTTTGGCAACAGAAATGGGTTTTATACGAAGAGCAGCAAGAATTTCAAGAAAAAAAATAGAAACTCAGTTATAAGGGAGAAATCGAAGATTGAAGACACTATTTTAGATTATATTAAAACTCAGCAATTAAGATGGTTATGGACATGTCCAGCCAGTGGAAGAGGATCGGCTACCAAAATGTGTTTTGGAATGAAAACCTGAGGGAAGACAAGACAGAGGAAGACCTAAAACCCCCTGCAGTCAGGGAATATAGTTATACATGAAGGAGAAACATATACAACCAGGAGATTGGATGGACCGACAAAATTGGCTATTAGGAATCGGACGATGTCAAAGACATTAATCAACCGATGAACTATCTATTTACCTATAATTATTCCGATTGAGGGTCTTTCCACTTTTCAGCGGTTGCCCTTTTACCAGCCGGCTGCTAGCCCTTCACATCCACATGTGTCAATCACAGAGGTAGATGATCAACAGCCAGTGTAGGGGTGACATGTGGTTAGCATGTCGAGTCCCCCAGCCGTTATAGCTGGTTCCTCAACCTGGAGCCGCTACTTATTGTAGCTACCCAATTGCCTCACGATGCTGGGTGGGCACCGGTCCCATACTGGCCGAAATACCATGAGAAAATTTCTTCCCCCATGGAGACTCGAACCAGCGCATGTCCCGTAGCTCTGCGCCAAGGCTTCCTACCTTAACCGCTCGGCTACGGCGCGGGACCACCTATAATTATTATTAATAATATTATTATTTCCAGGTTGAAAAAACAAGCTATAACAGCTGGGAACCTGACATACTGACCACATATCACCCCTTTAGGCAGGCTGGATGATTATACATCTCTGTGATCAACACATGTGGATCTGAGACCAGCAACCAGCTGGTAGGCCAAGAATCTTCTAAGCCTGTCATGCCAAGGAGTTTTTTTTAATATTATTATTTATTCCACACATTCTTTTTATTCATCTTCATTATGGCTGCTCACCAAGATTACTACCCAATTCAAACACACATGTAGATTCAAGTACTGGATTCACCTATCCTGGTGAAAGCAATTCTTTTACTTCTTGATATGATAAATGGTAAAATTTAACGAAAAAGACTGATAAAAATATAAAAAAGATATTAACTAAATAAGCCTACACAGTACTCTGTTAATTGAAGGAATAAATTTAAAGACCTGCTCCACTGAAATTTTGTATATATTTTTCATGTGTCACTTGCCTATACTAGGATTTATTAAAAAGATAAAAATTAATATAAAATCCTCCCATATTTTTGTTTAGAACCCTGGAAACGAAACACCTATAAGAGATTTCTCATTTAATTATAAGCTTAGAATTTTTTCTGTAAGTGTGATGATCATGATATATTACTTGGACAAGCAATTCTTACAGCCCTGCAACAATTGTTTCTTCATATCAATTCCTTCCAAACTACTGTAATACTTTCTGACTCTAGCTCAGCCATAATAGCAATAACACACAACCAGACCATCCAAGACCATAAAATAATAGAAGCCAAAAATTGCATCAGGATGTTAAAAAATCTAAACAAAAATTTTGTTCTACAATGGATTCCAGCACTTTGTGGCGTGGAAGGTGATGAGAAGGCTGATATGCTTGCAAAAAAAAGGTACAATCATTCAACAAAGTAAGATATTACAAATCAGTACAACTCTACGCCAAAATGAAAATAAAATCCCATATAACTGAACAAAACAAAATCCAATGTGAAGCCAAGATATGAAAGACATTACAAGAACCAAATACAATACCAAACAGCCTTCGATCAATTGTAGTTGCATCATTTCATCTTGAAACTGGTCATGATTGCTTGGCAGCACATCTACATAAAATTAAGTTACTAGACTCCCCACACTACATAATATGCAAGAACACAAATATGATGCCCGGATCTTCAGAAAATAGTTGGAACACCATTCAAATTGCTGAATATTATTTGGAAGCCTGCAAGCGAATGATGACAAATCAAGAGCTTCAGAACATTTTAATACTACTACTACTACTACAACAGTTGGACATAGGTTAATATATTATAGCTTGATTAGATGGCCCTTGAATATAGTGGGTATAAATAGTATAATATTTGAGTTTGTATTTTAAAATAAATAATATAACCACTGTAAATCTTTATTTCAGAGGATAATCTATTATGACAGTAATATTTGTCATTTTCTTTGTTAATGATTGTAATTTTCTAGCTCCAAGTATAAAAATTAAATTACTTTAAATATTAAATAAAAAAATCTTTGTCTTCTCTGCTAACCAAATTAATTTCTTTAGTTTTGTATAATTTGTATATGCTATTCTTTAAATCTTCCAAAAAATATTGATATTAATATAGTATATGGTAACATAAAGTCAATAACCATATATTATATATGAGGGAGAAAAATCCATATCATATAAAATGTGATAAATAGATATCATGAAAAATACAAAAATTTAAAAAAAGTCCACAAAGTCTCAGAACAGGGGAAGCAACTGAAGCATTGCTTTGGTAACAATTTCGATCACAGGATTAATCATCCTCATAAAAGTTACATTTCTTCAAAACATATAAAACTGTAATAAGTTTCAATGCATTATATTATTGTTATGAGTAGGGCATGGATTTTGATGAAATGTCATCTTTTTTATGATTTGTCAGAGATGATGCAGATTAATGATTAAGTGCATTGTGCAATAAATAAGTTAGATATATGAGGTTTTTATAGGTCATTAAAATGCAATTTTTCCACTTTTTTCTGACTATTTAACTCATGTCGCAAATGGTAGTCAATGACCAATCATGTTTCAATGAATTCTGTTTTACACCAATGACAGTCGTGTTTCACCTCGCTCTTTATCGATTTCTCTTTATCAGGTCCTGTTTTTGTGATAAAGAAAGTTCCTCCTTTTTTAATATTCTGTACAGGTTAGACCATTATTTTTCTCCAACAAATACATTTAATATAGCAAATAATGTATAGATTCAGTGATTTTACTGAGTTGTTTATTCAAAATATAAATGATTAACCTATAATGTTGATTATAATAATGATGTGTTTCATTATTTCTCCACTAAAGTGCATTCTTACAATATTGCGATCCTATTTGGCAATAAATAATATGATCAAGTTGCAGTGAATATACATAACCTCACATTTCTAATTTGTTTTCAAGCATCGCCGTTTACATTAACTATATAAATATTTTAAAACACCAGTAATTATATTCAAATAATTATTTTTAGTAAATGCCACTTGATTTCCAAATTATCTAGAAAAATTCACTCCTCACTTCGTGAGTCGTGAATTTATCGATAATTTGAAATCACTCGTGGCATTACTTACGATAAAGTCATTTTACAAATTTTGTTATTTTAGGTCATTTTATTTATTTTTCGTACTTTTACACGTCAGTTTTTAAATAAACTATGGTTAAATGTTCATGTTTATGTATTTTTTTGCTATCTTATTTTTTGTGCTCAGGCAAGTCAGTGAGAAACCACAGTGCGTTGCCTCCACGTGGACTTCCTACAATGCGAGAATCTTTCGATTTGTAATATTTCTGTTTGTTTCACGAGAGTAGCGTTTCTGTATGGTTGTGTTGATTTTCGTGCAGTGTAAAATGACAAAACAAAAAGTGTCTAGTGTTATCCGTTTAAGACAGTAGGTAACAGAATTTGGTGAATAAGTATTTTCTACTGAAGGGAGTGTATTATTTTTCAAGATGAGCGAAATTAAAGTCGCTGCAGATAAACGTTTCACATATACGTACATCAACATATCGGGCGCGAGAAACATTTGTGGGCTCTTAAAAAATGTGAACAAAAGAAAAGTGCTTCAATTACTGTTAAAACAAATTGCTTCCATATCAAATAGCAAGTCATCTCTATTTTTTAAAGAATTATGTGAACTGTTTGTTAGTGCAAATATTAAACTAGAAAAATTAAATGATTCTAAACAACATGATTTCCTTGAACGCCATAGGTAACACTGTTCCAGACGAATCAACATTGCTTCTTCTTCTTCTTCTTCTTCCTTCCAAGTATTAGGCCAAGGCCTGTTACAATCCTATAGAAAATTTTCCCTCCAGCGTTTCATAGGACAGCCCTGAGATCTTCGTCCTCTTGGTATATAAATTATAAACAGCTTTGGGGATCCAATTTGAACTCATTCTTTCAAGATGGTGTTTCCAATTTAGTTGGTACTGTTTAATATATTCCAAAATTGGCGTAGTCTTCAATTCTTTTAAGATATCGGTGTTCCTTTTCCGATCCCATCTGGTGTAACCCGCTGTTCTGCACATGAATCTCATTTCACAAACCGTTATTCTGCTTTCATGTAGTCTTTTTAGTGTCCATGCTTCACTACCATAGGTCAACACTGGTCTAGCAAAGTGTTATATAAACTTTCTGGTGTTTTTTATACAAGGGATGGTTTCATAACTTGATTAATAATTCCCAAACTTTTATTATAACTAGCAATTTTTTCAGGGATATCCATTTCATCCCAGATAGAGAGATAATATCCAAGATATTTAAATTGATTAGATCTCTTTAAAATTTTATTCTGGAAACAGATTTTACTTTGTATGGAGTCCTTCCCATGAAATGCCATAATTTTAGTTTTGTTAATTGATATTTCCACATTATCTCGTTTTAATTACTATAGTATTAAAAGTAATAATGATTAAATTAGTATATAAGGAATTAATTAAAAAAAAGCTTAAAACCCATAAAAAATAATAAATAATTTAAAGACAATGGTAAGAAGCTTTTCCACGCTAAATATATTGCGTAAAAACTATTTAATAAAATGTTATGAAGACACATTAAACCACATAAAACAGTGTTAGCTGACAACCGCCGATCATTCACTTTTGATAACTTGAGGATGACCATGGTGGTATATTGCAATGCCAACTAAGGTATGTTTAGTTAATAAATTTTCATTTTACTTTAATAGAAATGAGATTGACCTAGTGACAATTATTATTTTTTAAATTATTTTATATTACAACTAAGAACATGAACTGCTTTAGAAGAGTTAGCCCAATCAATAATTGTCATTATTTCTCTTAGACCATTTCTAATTAATAAATTAATAATTATTAATTAATTAATTATTATGAAATTTATAATTTTCATTAGGTCATTTTTTTTACACTTTTAGGTCATTTTAAGAGAATTTTAAGGGAATATTATAGGTCATTTTTTTAAACATTTTAAGGTTATAAATATCCGGGACCTAGTTTGAGCATTGGTGACTGAGCTGAAGCAACATTACTTCAGCTTGTGTTAAGTACTGGCAGATAGTTGCACATGCATCTCTATTTTCCATGTGCTGTATGTGTTTTTTAGTTGTAATTGAAAAGTTTCATTTCACTCGCATGTTAGCCATTATACAGGAGGTGAAGGTAAGATAGGGAGAATAGCAAGAAACTACAATTGAACTTGCAAACTATTGAGCATTTATTCAATGCTAAATAAAAGTTTCAGCAATTTAATAATTTAATGTCATTACTGTGTACAATTTTTGTGATAACTTCAAAAGTAGTAGTAGTAGTAGTAGTAGTAGTAGTAGTAGTAGTAGTAGTAGTAGTAGTAGTAGTAGAAATTCCTTTCACTCCTCTTGGAAGCATAGGGTCTTTGTAAAAGCATGCCACTGATCTGTTTTTTGTTAGATTCTTGACTTCATTCCAACTTTTCCCTTGTTGTTCAATTTCTATTGTTATGGTGCTTCTTCATGTAATTGCTGGTCTTTCTCTTTTACTAGGCAATCCCTGTGGATTCCATTCCAGTGCTCTCCTTGGCACACTGTCCAGTTCTCTTCTGAGAGTGTCTCCAATCCATTTCCATTTGCAATATTTAATCTCATCCTATGATGTTATCTTCCACAATTCCTTGTTTGATATGACCACCAGATTCTCAAAATAAGATAACTTCAAAAGCTACTATCGAAATTCTATTAGAGAAGAGAAACTCTTGAAATATTATTTAAATTGAAGCACACTTATCAGAAAAATTAGAAAGAAGGAAAAGTTCTTTGAGGAAGTGATTAGTAATTTGCTTCCCTGGAGAGAAATATGGAATTTCAATTCTGATGATCTTGGCAAGATAGTCTGCCAAAGAATCAAGGATGAATCATTTTATATAAAATTTCACTTACTGGTATTTTAATAAATATAAATTGATATTAGGCTAAATTATTGTAATATATATTTTAAGCTAATAACAGTTGTGAATTTTATCAAAACAAACCTATCCCACAATTTACTATTGTTCTGATAAAAATTATTTAGTGTTTTGGCTATCTGAATGAAGAGTGCTCATCACTGATGTATATATATATATATATATATATATATATATATATATATATATATATGGAATGATAAGAAAAATAAATGCCTGGACGGGATTCGAACCCGGATCTCTGAGTCTGAACCTCAGCGTGATATCCATTACACTACCAGGCGAATCCAATTCAAACACTTATTTTTTCTTATATATGTATTATACTCTCCATTATTACTAGATGTCGCGAGAACTCGGTCTTCACCGCCATCTAGTAGCTGACTATAACAAGTATGCAAATTAAAGAGAATATTTTTACCTTATAGCAGTGACGCTTTATAGATGTTATAATTAAATTTTTAACATTGAGCAATGCAAGCTTAATATGGAATGATAAGAAAAATAAATGCCTGGACGGGATTCGAACCCGGATCTCTGAGTCTGTACCTCAGCGTGATATCCATTACACTACCAGGCGAATCCAATTCAAACACTTATTTTTTCTTATATATGTATTATACTCTCCATTATTACTAGATGTCGCGAGAACTCGATCTTCACCGCCATCTAGTAGCTGACTATAACAAGTAAGCAAATTAAAGAGAATATTTTTACCTTATAGCAGTGACGCTTTAATAGATGTTATAATTAAATGTTTAACATTGAGCAATGCAAGCTTAATATGGAATGATAAGAAATATAAATGCCTGGACGGGATTCGAACCCGGATCTCTGAGTCTGTATCTCAGCGTGATATCCAGTACAGACTCAGAGATCCGGGTTCGAATCCCGTTCAGGCATTTATTTTTCTTATCATTCCATATTAAGCTTGCATTACTCAATGTTAAACATTTAATTATAACATCTATAAAGCGTCACTGCTATAAGGTAAAAATATTCTCTTTAATTTGCTTACTTGTTATAGTCAGCTACTAGATGGCGGTGAAGACCGAGTTCTCGCGACATCTAGTAATAATGGAAATTATAATACATATATAAGAAAAATAAGTGTTTGAATTGGATTCGCCTGGTAGTGTAATGGATATCACGCTGAGGTACAGACTCAGAGATCCGGGTTCGAATCCCGTCCAGGCATTTATTTTTCTTATCATTCAATATTAAGCTTGCATTGCTCAATGTTAAACATTTAACTATAACATATATATATATATATATATATATATCTAAGTTAATAGCACAAGAAACAAATGATTAAATACCCAATATATAAATTAGAATAATTTAGCTGAATCATAAAGCAAATAATATAAAAATTGTATATTTCTAATGACTATCAAAAATGATAATCTAAAAAAACTCTTAATTGTTTAACATATTAAAAATGAATTTAAAGATTAAGATTACATAAAAAAATTAACTAATGTTTTATTTTAGGAAGTAACATATTGAGGTTCTTTTAATCAAGTTTCTTTTTTGAGGATGGGAACATTATTACGCGCGGGGTCAGTTAAGCCCCGCCGTATTGATAGCGTGAAGATCACTACTGTTTAAGTGGTCTTTGGCCCGAGCGGTTGGCCTTGGTTTTGGAGGATGAATTCCACATTTAAACATGTTGAAACACAGTAAACGAAAAATTAACATTATTTATTAAAATAAATCCAAACATAAAGAAATATTAGATCAACAACATATAAAACAATTTATTAGAATCAGCTGAAATCGCCATAATGTCAAACGTCAAAATACTAAAGTGTTAAAATTCAGAGAGAGAGAAAACAAACATTTTAAAATATTCAACTTTGTTCATTATTCTAAGTTCTTTGGACCATTTGGTCCTTTAATTAATTCTATGTCTGAAAAATGACCATTAAGGTAATGATAAAAAATGCTTATATTACCATGTAGAGCTGCCTCCCCTGCCGGGGGACCGCGTTCGGTCCCGCCGCCGTTCTGCCTTCGGTAAAAAAATCGCGAATATTTATATGAAAAATTTTAAGTTTCTAATCGGGGAAATTTGGGTGTGGAAAGTTTATGATCTAGTTCGAAGCCTTCATCTATGTCAAAATGGAAAGCTTTGTTCTACTTTCACTTCTTGCAACTCATTCTATTTCTTATCTAATGTGGTCATCATTCTTAACTCAACAATTCTGGAATCTTGTGACATTGGTTTTGATCCAGGATATAAAAACATGCCTTTTTACTAGCGTTTTTTTTATATTATATGAGTATGAACTAATATGTTTTCCAGTGCGGATAGTTATTCCTTATTTTCTGATATAATACACATGTATATGTGTCTATCCTTTATCGGCTTTTTTAGAGTATTTTATTATTATGGCAGTTAGGCCCTAGTGTTGGCATAACATTTCCCCCCCTAAATAAGACTGTAGGGTTGAAAACCCGAAAGTCTTTTTTTCCTTACAGGATATCTCTCACCTCTCGGGGGTTTGTTCTGACAGTATCTTATTAACTTAACTTTAAGTGGGAGTGGAACTGACGTCCTCAATTGGCGATTTCATCTGTAACCTGGAAGTATTTTGTTCTCAGTCTAAGAGGTTAAATCGTCTTTATCTCGCTAATTGCCCCGGATACCCTTAATTGTGTCGTAATATCGGTAAGATCTGTTTACTTAGTGAGAACACTATACTTCTTAAAAAACAAAAATTACAATATAGCATGCCTTCGCGGCTCTAACACAATATGTTTACGCACGGTCAAAATTTTAATTTTCCACTAAAATGTTTATTGCTCGTCGTCCTTTGTCTTCTTTTTTTCTTTTCTTTTTTAAACTTTCTTGTGCTACTTTGAAACGATGCACTATCACTTTTATTCATATCCGACGCACTTAACAACATTTCGTTTCTTTTTGGTTTTGACTTCTAAGGTTCTCTTTCGTGAACCTGAACATTTTTTAAAAAAATTATCAGAACTGCTGTGGCTAGCTTGGAGGTCAGGGTTCGTGTCTCTGCTTGCCTCGATGGAGGATGCGATGTTCTAATGCTCAAGTTCGTGGATCATGTTCAGCTGCCGTTGGTCCAGGTAGGCCTTTGATTTGGTTATGCCTAGTTTCTTTAAACAAAACCCAGTTAGGTCCAAGGAGAGCTTGTGAAGGGTTTGATAGGAATTAATCTTGACGTGGAGTTTGTTTTCTTGATTCATCTATAGGAAAAATTTGGAACGAAGGATGTTAGGCCAAGGTTGACGTTGGAGATAGTTATTATTTTTTTATAATTGCCTGGGTTTGTTCTTTACTGCTAGTGAGGTGTTTGTCTTAGCTGGTTGCGAGTCTGGACATTCACCCATCTTATGCTCCGTCACGAGATGTGTAGTTGATCCTGGTAGCTCTATGCTGTGGCTTTCGTCCTCAGGTGTACAGGAGGTTGTTGGTCCTGGCAGCTCTATGCTGCGGCTCTCGTCCTCAGATGTACAGGGTGCGCCGTGAGTCTGGCCCTCTTAATCTTGCTCCCATCATGAAGTGTCGTGGTGGTGGCCGCAGGTCCAGGCGAGAAGCTGCAATCTTATGGCATTTGTTAAAACCTGGGGGAATAACTTTAAACATCGATTACTGGTTTGGTGGGTATCCCGCTCTACATGGGTCCGCATCTTTTTTATCACTCCTTGTCATAGAATGGTCATTTTCGGTTTAATTTAACCTCATCGCTTAGATGCTTCAATTTTCAGCCATCTTATCTCCGATACTATATTCCGAACCCTGCTTACTAGACGTCCTGGCTTTAGGTCTCATTGTTATCTACATTGTATCATTTAGTTTTTGTTCATTACGTGCACCCATGTTCCTATCTGTCCCTTATAGCTAGCCTCAAGTTGCAAAAAGAAATGCTCTTATGTTTCTGGTATTATGATTCTCATGAATCATTTACGCCCTTATTGCAATTCAGGTTTCACTGGATTCAAAAATTTTCAGTATCTTACCGTATTTTACCGCTTGTTTTCAAAACTTTCCATTGCTTGGTTAAAATTTCAATTTTGCTTTTCCCTCTCTAGAGTCCTGGGTTCGATCGAGTGTGCTCGCCTACACATAAATCGCTAGGGCTTTAAGATGTAAATACTACTTAGTACGATTATGTAACCTGAATTCCGTATATCATTCCCTCGTGAGGTCCTGATTTTGAGAGCATTTCCTTTCTTCTATCCGGGATGCGTCTTTGCATCTTAAATTCTCTCGTTTCTAACATATCTTTCGATTTCCCGTGCTACAGCCTACAGTAGTTAAATCTAAATGGTGTTGTTTCCTTAAGTCCTTCCCAATTCTTTCGTTCGGCAATGTTTCCTTAAGTCCTTCCTAATTCGTTTGTTCGGCAATGTTTCCTTAAGTCCTTCCTAATTCGTTTGTGGGCAATATCTCATCTGTTCTCTTGAATTTCTGTATTTAACTTTTTACATTACTCCTGATTATGCGTGGACTTTATTCCGTGTCTTGGGTCCCCATCTTACCTATGGGTTTAACCTCTCCCTTTTGTCATCTCCTACTCTTCTACATTCCTCTTAATTTCCACTTACGTTTTTGGTCAGTTCCTGGTCTCATACGTGTAGACTTATTCCCCATCTTACCTATGGTCTTAACCTCTAAGTTCATGTACAACCCTATGTGTTTAACCTCTAATTTCCTGTACTATCCTTATGTGTTTAATTTCTAATTTCTTGTATTTCCCTATGTGTTTACCCTCTAATTTTGTGTACTCCTTATGAGTTTAACCTCTAATTCCATGTACTACCCAATGTGTTTAACCTCTAATTTCACGTAGTACCTTATGTGTTTAACCTATAATTCCCTGTATTCCTTATGTGTTTACCTCTCTTTGTATGTACTACCTAGTGTGTTTAACCTCTAATTCCTGAGATCTCCCTACCTAATGTGTTTAACCTCTCTTGATATGTAATATCCCTACTTAGGTCAATCTGTCTCTCTTGGCTCTACTCGTTGATCGCACAATCGCATGTATGTGTGTTTCCCTTAGCATTCTTCATCTAGTGTCTCAACGTTTCCGATGTCCCTGACTAGTATTCGTTGTCCCTTCGTTATGACCATATACTATGTGTGCGTATGGCTTTCTCATCGCGGTTTTCCCGGCATCATTATCGACTCTGGATAGACCCCTGGCTATCTCTTTTCGTGATTCGTGTATTCCTGACTTCTTGCAAATAAAGCCGGGTGGGCCAGCGAAAGGACCGGGCGCGACATAGAAGGCGGAGAATGTATTCCGTCAACAATGGCCCTGGCCCTTCCTGACACACCCTCTAATTCTGTCGCTCCAGAATTTTCCTGTGATAAGCCGGGTGAGCCAGCGAAAGAACCGGGCGCGACATAGAAGGCGGAGAATGTATTCCGTCAACAGTGGCCCTGGCCCTTCCTGACACACCCTCTAATTCTGTCGTTCCAGAATTTCCTACGTTTCTGACTTCTTAGTCCTTGGTAAGTCGGCGGACTCGTCGAGCAAATCGCCTCAATAGAGGTGGTGTTTGTTCCTTACTCGCCCTGCCATTCGGGGCCCAAGTTGTCCCTACCGCACTCCCGCTTTTTCCGTTTGTATCCTTGGGGTGGGTTAGCCAATTCGTCAGGCGCGACCTTGAGGACCAGGAATGGGCTGCCTCCCAACTTGGTGACTCGATTATTGTTCGGGCTCGGCCTCAAGGGAGAGGACAGCTAGTTCCACCCATGGTCGACAGTGACTCGAGTCATTCCTAACCCCACCCCTCTCATCCTGCTGCCTCAGAATCTCGATTTCGACGTTAACCTTAGGGAGAGCCTTCTTGAGCTCATTGGACGACGGCCTCATCATCGGAGTGGATTTGATCCGATTCTCTTCTGATGGTGATCCTACTATTGCCCTCATCACTCCCTAAACCCGGGTATCACTACTTTTTCTGTGGGTCTCCCTGCCCGTGATTGCTTCTGTTTCTCGTGGGTCTCTCTGCCTAACTGACATGGAACGAGCCTGCAGGTCAAAGAGTCTAGACGTCTTTAGACACTTCAATCTTTTCCAAGCCAGTCCATTCCAGCAGGAACCATTGCCGGTAGAGTGTATTATCTGTTGTGTCATACTCAGTAATAGTATTTTGTGTAACCTCTGGGTTCCCATTTGAACTTTCACTTTCTACTAGATCGGATAAAACATCTCACTGTTTGTCAAGTATCCTAATTTCCACCAAAAGTAATGATAAAGCCTAAAAAAAATATTTATGGGAATAAGTCTATCCTTTTTTATCACTTCTGCAAGCATCTTGTTTCTACCTCTATTCCGTATTTCTCACTAGCGGAGTTCTACGATTGTGCCAAGTCTCCATTCCCCTCTTTTGTTCGAGCTCTCTCTTATTTATTCAGAATTTCCATTCTTTCTGTTTCCGAAACCTTAATCTGAATTACGGATCAAGCGAGTCCTCCCTTAATTGCGCTAGCCTCTATGACTTTACTCAAGATTTAAACTTGACATGATTTTGAAACGCCTCATACTGTAGTCGAGCCCTTACAGGATGCGCCCGCCGGCATCGTTGTAAATCTCTCAACACCGCATGAGAGGTTAACAAAAAAAATTATTTTAAGCTATTATTTAACCTGAAGTTCGGTCGTCTTCCCTACCATGAGTCTAATGTTATTTCCTTTAGGGAGGTGTGTGGTGCCTGCTTTGCTTTATTGCGCTAAATCTCCATTCCCCGCTTTGATCGATTTCTCTCTAATTCATCCTAAATTTTCCATGCCCCTTTTCCATACTCTTTGGTTTCGAAACTAGAATCTACATTCCTCATTAGTTGCGTTCCCATTTTTGATTGCGCTACTTCTCCATTCCCCTGTTTGATCGAGTTCTCGTTTATTTCATCCTAAGTTTTCCATGCCCCTTTTCCATACTCTGGGTTTTCAAATCTAGAATCCCTCTGATTGCTAATACATGCCACTTTTATTTCCTGTAAATGGCATGGGTCTTTAAGTGGTTACTCATTTTTATCACTCCTTTATTTTAAGTCCGCTTTCTGATGTCAAGAAAAAATATTTATTTCCCTGTAAATGCAAATAGTATAAATTTGTTCATATTCCTAATGCTGTCTGTTTGGAGTTCTTATCTAACTTTCACCTCCCAAAATAAACACATTCCAGAGCCTTGGCTGAAAACTACTGCTATGTGACCTGCTAATAGACACTCCGTCTCTTGCACGTAGAGCGGAGATTGACTTTCCCCTAAATTTAATTAGTTATTTGTTTCCTTGGGGAAGTCAAGATGGTGGTGAGTTCACACATTTTTATTCTGAAAACTTCTATATTCGTGAACGGTCCTTAATATTAGTATTATGGTTATTGTTATTATTATTTGTCATCCAATCTCTTCCATATTATCATTATTATCTTTTATTATGAACGTATGATTTGTACCCGAACTTCGTGTGTTGATTATTATTTTATTGTGTTTTTTTTATTATTATTAATTTTAAACCACTCAGTTATTAGTTCTCTCTCTTTTTTGTCTAACTCTCGATTTTTAACTGAGAACTGTCTCTACATATTATAAGGTGCTCGTCTTTACCATAAAATATCCTAGGATAACAATCCCAGCAACGAAATCGGTATTATTTGCCTCATGCCCTGCCTTGTCATTGTCGCACGGTAGGCGGTTTAACTCTAATAGTGTTTAAAATTACTTTGATATACTTAGTATGATTAATTATTTCTACTAGCATAGTGGTTAAAGCACTGCGCTACAAGCCGAAAAGTCGGGGGTTCAAGTCCCGGTGGGTTTACGATTTTTAACCTGATCCAAACCTTCTGGAGGCATTATGCCCTGGGGTCGATTCAGCCTCTAACTGAAATGAGTACCAGACGTTTGTTCTGGGGAGAGGGTGGCCGTCACGCAGGGCTGATAACCCAGCTGACATTAAGTGCCGATTGTCTAGAAATATTGGGAGCCCTAACGTCCCACTACCTCAAGACCTCCGGTAGGGGGAAGATGTTACTTTATTTTTCCACTGTTAATACTTTATTTCCAATCCTCTGATTTATTTTCCTGCTAGTCTTCGGTTATCATTTTTGTAATTAAATTATTTATAGTACTATTATTAGATTTATTTTAACTTATTTATTTTCCCAATATAAATCACTCATTTCTTTGCAAGTTATAATGCGGTTCCTTGAGCCTTATGTGGGCCAAGATTATTTACCTAACTAGTATTAGTGAAAAGGTCCCAGTGTGGATGCACGAGTTGCTACATGGGGACTTAAATATTAATCGATTTATTTTTCTTGTCCTTTTATTTGTTATGTCAATAATATTTTGATTATTAGCCCGAATATAATTAGAATTTTAATTGGTTGAGATGGATTAGGGTTAGTTTCATACGGGGTGGCTATAATGGTTTATATAGACTCCGTTAGATGGCTCTGTAGTTATCATTGCCATTTTGAAAAAATAATAGACGTCAGCCAACTTCCCATTTCTTTATCCTAACAAAACAAATTACCTAGTTAATAAACGATAAATTAATTTTTCGTATCCTACCTCTATCCAAGATTCAGTAAGATATCCAAGATCGTGTTTTACGTGAATAAATATAAATATATATATATATATAATGAATGTTTACATAGTACAAAACTATTTAGTGCATTAGTGGCGTAAGTGTAAGATGTGCCCGCCATCTTGTTTGCTCAAATTTATTACCCTTTTCGTAAAAATATAAAAAAAATTCAATCTAGTGGCGTGTAAAAGCAACCTATGATCCCTTGGGCTTATCTCTCGTGGTGATGCTTTCAGAAATGATTTATGTATACATTTGATCCTGCCACGCCTTCCCGATAGACTAAATAATAAAATATGTCATTATCAACGTACAATTTATTAACAGTGAATGAGATATTGCCTTAATTAACACACAAAAAAATATTAAATCAATTTCATTACTACATTCTACAAATATTCTGAAAAAAAATATCATAACCTAGGTTAACAACAAAAAAATATCATCTGACTGAAAAAAACTTTGTCAAAATCATCGAAATTATCTATAACCAAAACTCTATGTGTATCCTAAAATAAAAAAAATCAAGTTCTGAAAATAATACATATAACATAACCTAAAAAAATATATATATAGATGTCTGACTGTAAAGAAAATAACATCTCTATGAGAAAAAAACATCAACAACACCAAAATTTGCCGTATATATCCAAAAAATTACCCATTGACAAAAACCCAAAATTGAAGAAAAATAAAATAACCTAAAGCCAGTTATTAATAATGTCCCAAAGTTGAAAATTTTCTGGTTTCTCTCTGTTTTAAAAGACATAGTTTATTCATTAGTACCAATGTGACTCTTATCTTCCCGATTGAAAAAAAAACAAATAGATTTTTACTGTATACGAATTGAAGGTTCATTTTGTGGGGTCTACTAGGGTTCGTTTCCTTATCCGTGAATATAATAGAAGATTATGTTCACGAATATACCACCGTCTGTTCACCAGTTGTTACGCTCTGGGTCAGTTAAGCCCCGCCGTATTGATAGCGTGAAGATCACTATTGTTTAAGTGGTCTTTGACCCGAGCGGTTGGCCTTGGTTTTGGAGGATGAATTCCACATTTAAACATGTTAAAACACAGTAAACGAAAAATTAACATTATTTATTAAAATAAATCCAAACATAAAGAAATATCAGATCAACAACATATAAAACAATTTATTAGAATCAGCTGAAATCGCCATATTGTCAATCGACAAAATACTAAAGTGTTAAAATTCAGAGAGAGAAAACAATCATTTTAAAATATTCAACTTTGTTCATTATTCTAAGTTCTTTGGACCATTTGGTCCTTTAATTAATTCTATGTCTGAAAAATGACCATTAAGGTAATGATAAAAAATGCTTATATTACCATGTAGAGCTGACTCCCCTGCCGGGGGACCGCGTTCGGTCCCGCCGCCGTTCTCCCCTCGGTAAAAAAATCGCGAATATTTATATGATAAATTTTAAGTTTCTAATTGGGGAAATTTGGGTGTGGAAAGTTCATGATCTAGTTTGAAACCTTCATCTATGTCAAAATGGAAAGCTTTGTTCTACTTTCACTTCGCGCAACTCACATATTTCTTATCTAATGTGGTCATCTTTCTTGACCAAATAATTCTGGAATCTTTTGACATGGTTTTGATCCAGGATATAGAGATATGCCTTTTTACTAGCGTTTTTTATATTATATGCATATGAACTAATATGTTTTTCAGTGCGGTTAATTATCCCCTATTTTCTGATATAATACACATGTATATGTGTCTATCCTTTATCGGCTTTTTTATAGTATTTTATTATTATGGCAGTTAGGCCCTAGTGTTGGCATAACAAACATCTTACCTCAAATTAATGTTGCCCAGTTTGAACATGTTTCAATATAATCCTCTATATCATCGTCAGCTTACCCAGACTATTGAGTTTTATGTTGTGGACCCTGGATATCTATATCACCTCCCTCCTCCAGTTGGCCAAAGAATCTCCAAACTACATTCATTACTCTATTTTTGTTCTTCTGAATGTAGATTTTTTCCCAAGGCCAAGGCCTGTTACAATCCTATAGAAAATTTTCCATCCAGCGTTTCATAGGACAGCCTAGTGCTCTTCGTCCTCTTGGTATATAATTATAAACAGCTTTGGGGCTCCGATTTGAACTCATTCTTTCAAGATGGTGTTTCCAATTTAGTTGGTACTGTGAGTTATTTTCTAATTGTTTTAATAATTTAGTGTTCAAATTTATATTGTGTTTTTCAGACCAAACATGAGCAGCAATTGCAGATTTTTCTATTTCCCCATTTTGAATATTTCTTATATGTTCCTTGGTTCTAATTTTCAGGTTTGTTTTTGTTTTTCCTACATATATCTTATCACAACCAGTACATTCTATTTGATATATTCCTGATTTTTTACTTTGATCAGTTTTTTTCATTTTTGATAGTTTAATTTTTGTTAATTTGAGGTAAGATAAGAATCAAATGAATTATGAATTTTTCTTACCTCATATATCTATGTTTCTTTAAACACAGCACTGCGGTATCGGAAAACCATCGTTTCCAACCTCAGCTGTTTTCACGACTGTCAATTTTTTTCCCTTGCTGGTAATACCCAAACTGCTATCTGGTGTACTTTTGAAGAACTTTGTAATCAAGCTTGGTTCATCCAGAATTTCAAAGTTCTTGGTTTCCGGACAAACCAAGCTTGATTACAAAGTTCCTCAAAAGTACGCCAGATGGCAGTTTGGATAATCACTTCTTCAAAAGTAAACCAGATGGCAGTTTGTATAATTACCGGCAAGGGAAAAAATTGACAGACGTGAAAACAGCTGAGGTGGAAATGATGGTTTCCCAATATTGCAGTGCTGTGTTTAAAGAAACATAGATATATGAGGTAAGAAGAATTCAAGATTAATTTGATTCTTATTAAGAAAACCTCATAATGTTAAAATTCCCGAATTCATTATATTAAATTGAGGTAAGATGTTCCCATTCCAAAAAAAAAAAAAAAAAAAAAACTTGATGAAAAAATTAACTGCCTGCAATCAATACTTGAAGACCAATTAATTCTAAAAGAGTTAGAAAGAAATGATAATGATGCTTAACACATCAAGACCTAGGTCTTCAAGAACTCTACAAATATAAGGTGAGTCGTGAATAATTTAACTATTATTATTTACTATACAATTATATTGTCTTAATACACCATACTGGTAGAGACAAAAACAAATTGATCTGATGACTTGTGGTCTGGAGAAAGTTGTAAACATTTATTTATTTCTAACTACATAACTGTAATGATAAGTTTAAATTTATTCATCTCTTCCAAGAAGCCCAACCATTCATAAGACACAAGCAGATTTATTTATTTATTTATTCATTTATTTATTTTATTGTGTATAATGATAAAAATACAATTGTGAAACATGTAGAGGATTTATATTCTTGCTCTGATACAATTCAGTTCTTTATACCACATCCCATTTAATCTGCTTTATTTTTCTCTAGTAATAATTGCCACACTTTAAGAAAAATAATTCCAATACTCAGTACAATGTAAAAAATAAAATTAACCAGGCCAACATTTTTCTTAAATACTGTATTTGTCGATGTATAAGATGTGCCATGGTATAGGATGCACCCCAGAATGACTTTCTGTTCATCCATTGCATCTGCTTTAGCTTTTTTTCTCCATATTATAACTCATGAACAATTAATGTTGTTGAACTATTATAAGAAATATCACTATCAGGTTTAATTCAATATTTAAAATAAAATTCTTTCCACCTCACCTCACACTATCTTCTAATTAGACCAGTTTTGTAAACTTTATGGTTACATCTTCAGTCGATATTCTGGCATCCAGGAGTACTGCTTTTTACCCCGTCTGTTGGTGGACCAATGAACCTCCCAATCAAATCAACTTCTCCAGGAATTTCAAAATTCATTAATTTTTCTACCCGAGTTTCTTGAATGTGGATTTTTTCCCCCTTAAATGCTTAGGTTTTTCTATTTGTTTTATTAAACTAGCCTTTCTTTCAACTTGAAGGTTTTCTGATCAGTAGCCGCACATGTTTGGTCAGAAAAATACCAAATTGAAAGAGAGGCTAGTTTAATAAAACAAACAGAAAAACCTAAGGAGCTCACTGTTTGGGAAAAAATCCACGTTCAAAAAATTAAGAAACAAATTTAATGAATTTTTAAATTCCCGGGGAAGTTGATTTGATTGGGAGGTTCATTGCTCCGTCAACAGATGGAGTAAGAAGCAGTGATCTTGGACAACAGAACATCGGTCATGTAACTACTGAAGATGTAACCACTAAAGTTATGAAACCAGTTTAATTAGAAGATAGGATATGAGGTGAGGTGGAAAGAATTTTATTTTAAATTTTAAATTAATGTTGCCTCAGTAAAAGTTAACCAAAAACTGAGATCACTACTTGATAATACAAACACAAAGCAATTGTTGAGTGATGAAATAATTGAAATGTATTGGAGAATTTCGCATGGTACTGTTCTTCCTGTTCTCTTTCTCTTCCATTTAAAATCATTATTTTCTTAATGACACACCACTATAATGGTATCCAAACACATATTCTAAGTTCTTGGATAGGAAGAACTAGAGTAAGAAATATAACAGCTAAGAAATATAACAACACACATCTAGGCCTACCTTCGTTGTATAACATGAAGTGTGATTTTTAAGGCCTATTTTGAAATATAAAAGTGTATCTTATATATCGACAAACATAGTAATAAAATTTTAAAAAAATAACACAAAAGACAACACAGAAAAACACACATAAATTAGGCTCAGAACCATTCAAAATAAGTAGTACCAAACGTAGTAAGTCAAAACTAATGTTTTTATTATTAAGTATATCAAATTTAAGTCAAAACTAGTTTTGTTTAATAGAAAAAAAAATAAAGATGATTTTCCCACTTCTTAATGCCTTACTCTTATAAACAGACACTTTTACTGTCATCAGTGAAAAGTAAGTGCAATATAATTTATTTGAGTTGCCATTTTTGAAGTACCCTAGATATTTTTTTAATCAAGTTTCTATTGCTAGAACATAGGACAAGTAAATGCTGTCATCTCTAGTTCTGTAAATAAAAATTAAGTCTGATTTTGTACATCGCACTCAATAAAAAAAATATTTTTCTTTCTTCATGGCCTCACATTGTGAGAACTGCTTATCAGTCATCTGTTTTTATTCACACTTTAATCAGAGTGAAAGTTAGCACAAGACTCTTAATTAGCAAATTGATACCGTTACCAGTGTTGCTATAGTTTGAAAATTTATACTATATGCAGGAATTTTTGTTTGGAGATTTAGTAGAAATTTATTATTGAAAACACTAATGATTTTCAGTCCTTCAAAACTACATTAAACATTTCTTTACAATGTAATCAGTAGGGCAAGGATTTTGATGCATTTGCATCTTTTTTCTATGAGAACTATATAATGCTCAGTTAGATATAAATGCGTTTTGGCAGAAAAGGATCTTAAACAGACAACTTTGTATATTTGAACAGAAAAATATATGCCTAGACTGGGGTTTGAACCCAGGACTTTTGACTCTCATAGAGAGTCAAAGGTCCTGGGTTCAAACCACAGTCTAGGTGTATATTTTTCTTTTCAAATATAATTTGTCCATCATTAAGATGTTTAAAAACGAATAATATAAACAGGCAACTTTGTATTTGCATTTTTTGTCAATTTTTTGGCATATTGCATTTTTGTGGATTTTCTAGCATATTAGTGCTTATTTCAACCACTCAAACATACTTTTTGCCAGTTTTATGCATTTTTGCGAGGAAATGTACATTTTTTAAACATAATTTACTTTTAATGTTTTATTTTAGGAAGTAATATTTTGAGTAAATTAATGGGTCATTTTTTAACATCTTACCTCATATTTTATGTTTCTTCAAACACGGGGACTAGTTTTCGAGAGAAGGATCTCTCTCATTTTCAACCAACATTATGACTACCGGATTTTCGTTGGAATCGTTGGACTCATTAATTTACGAAGTAAGAACCTCATAATGTTATTTCCCATATTTAACTATGAATAATATTTTGAGGTTCTTTTAATTAAATTATGTTGAGTCTGTTATATCTTACCTCAATATTAATTTTGATTTGTTCTTGAAGATAGGTAAGATATAATAGACTCAAAATAATTTAATTATAAGAACCTCAAAATATTACTTCCTAAAATAAAACATTAATTACAACTACTTAAGTTACAAGGAAGAAAAGAAAAACAGAAGTTGTTTTTATGTTATGAATAACGGAAAACAAGATGGCATCCTCCAAACTCAATAAAAAAAAAACAAGCCAACCGCAGGAGGGAGCTGACATCGACATCCAGGGTTTACAACATAAATCCAACCAGTCTGGCCAAGATGCTGAAGATGATTAGAGACTAATCAAAACATGTTAAAGAACAAATCAACATTAATATTGAGGTAAGATATAACGGACTCAAAATAATTTAATGTAAACAATTTATTTTTACTGTCTCTACCAGTATACAAATTGACTTGAACTTAAATTTTCTGAAAAGGTGCTTCCCACGTTCCAACTAATTGTACGTAGGACTTAGTTTATAGTAATAAGGAGTTCAATTAGTGCAGCAAAGAAACCTAGTGAAAACTGTATTAAATGATATAGAAAAAGTGAGTGGGGAAATAGGAATGGATGTATTGAAGAAAAAGATAATGATTTTAAGTAAAAATAAAAGATTTGATATGTGGTCATCAATAGCTCATGTTCTATCAGGTGAAAATTATTATGTAGGACTTACAATCCAGTGATATAGTTAATTTTGAATATTTACCTTTAGTATCACTAGAAGTGGAAAGGAATTTCTCAAAGTAAAAGTCATTATTAAGAGAGAAAACTTTTTTCTCCTTCGACAATCTACAGCAGTTGTTTGCAGCATTGCAATGCAGGGCTAAAAAAGTGAACACCTTATATCTAAATTAAATTTGAAGAGAAAAATTTTTGCCCAATCCAGGACTTTGGTTTACCATACCAATGCTCTTACCAACTGAGCTACCGGGGCGAGTTCCAATCTAGACACAAATTTTTCTCTTATATACGTTATAATTCCCGCGCACCAAACACTTGAAGCTGTGGCTTCATCTTTGCAAATGGCGGCTTCTTGATTAAGAAGACTTTTATTGGGAATTTAAACATTACTTTCAAAAGCCAGTATGGCTTCTATTGATGTATTTATTATCAATTTAACACTTCTTATTGAAGGATAAATTAAATTTGAAGAGAAAATGTTTTGCCCAGACCTGGGATCTTTGGTTTACCATACCAATGCTCTTACCAACTGAGCTACCGGGGCAAGTTCCAATCTAGACACAAATTTTTCTCTAATATACGTTGTAATTCCCGCGCACCAAACAAAAAATTTGTCTCTTCAAATTTAATTTATCCTTCAATGAGATGTGTTAAATTGATAATAAAAACACCTTATATTTACCTGCCAATGTGAATTTTATAAAAATCAAATTGCATTGTTTTTTATTTTAGTGCATTTTTTGTAATTGTTAGTGCATTATTGCTTTTTATAATGCATTATTCTGTAATTTTATTGTGCATTAAAATCCTTGCCCTAGTAATCAGTATTGCGATGAATTGTTGGGCTGGTTTTTTAATTTTGCAGGCAGGTATAGGGAGATGTGGAGGGAGATTCAAAAGTTGTCAAATTGCGAATCAGTGGGCTCGTGAAGAAATTTCCACATGCATTTACACTTCCACTCAAGTCTTTAATTTGAAATGAGTCTAGACTGGGATTCCAGAATGTACCTACTCTCACATGTATAAGGTGGTGAGGGTTGGACAAGTCAGTTATGTCTGAATAGTGGACTGGTGAATTGGCCTGAAGAGCAAAGACAAGAAGAAGTTCTAAGTGAAACCATCAACAAGTATGAAGAACTAAATTGTGAAATTGTGTTTATAATAGACTCTTTTAGAAGAAAAGTATTTACATATGTACAAGGCAGCATTGTGAAGTAAATAGAGAAAATTTGGAAATTGTGTGTAAATATTTGTGAAGTAACTTTCAAGAAATTCAACTTGTATCCCACAAACCAACAACAGCTACAGCATTATAAATATTTAACATAAAATACTATAAATAATTTGTTTCACTAAGCTAGCTTTTAATTAAATCATTACTTTTGGATTCATAATTATGTAAGTCAGATGGAATGCAACTTTATCTATTTGACATTAATGACTTCTATTTCTTTATAATATTATTTAGAATATATTTAAATGGGAAGCACTACAGAGATTCATATGAAAATCAAGAGACTGCCAATGTAAATAATTATACAGTATTTAAATGTTCAGATTTCAACATCCACCATTTCCCTACATTTGAGAAATCTTCCCCTTTAAAATGTAACCTACATATTACTGAGGTACTGGACTTACTACTTTTATGTTCAACGGTTTCAAGCCATCTCTTACATATTTCCACATTAACAAGAAATTCATGAAAAATTATCCTTCCACATTTCTTTCTTTTGGCACACAAAAAGGCACACAGAAGGATGACATTTTAATAATTTTAATTATACTGTCATATAAGATATTTAAAAAGAAATAATGGGTTGTTGGTGATTACATTTAGTAATGAAAAGAAAATAATGAAATGTTTATTATTTTTAACATTACTTTCCCTTGGGAATGGTTTACGAAACAAAAATATATATGCTAAAGAAATTTTTGCATTACTGGCAAAGGCTATGGAAATCATCATGTTATTTAATATGATCTAATGGGCTTAGGAATTAGGTTAACTAAATCAATTTGACCCTGGTGACAAATTTGAAAAATTCACTCTCAATAATGTCAAAGACATAGAGAACAAGGAATTTTTTATTAAGTGGGCCATGGATTTTATTGAGACAAATGATAGTCTCTACTTCTTTTATTCATCATACTTTTATAAAAATATTACTTTACATTATATTATGTATATATATATATATATATATATATATATATATTATTATCTAGGTGATATTCATATAAAATAAAGAGTTTGATTTCTTTCTCTTTTACATGTGCAAAAAGCTATACCTGTCCATAAGCACTGGAATATTGTATCATCAAATCTCTAGAATCTGAAATAATGGCCTGACATGATAGTGATAAATGGCAAATAAAATGGATGCCTCTAATGCACTAAACCTAAGCTCCTTTTTTAGCTAAAGAACAGAATATATGTAAACAAAACCTATGTGACCTTGAAGCTTTTCACTGCCTCTCAAACTTACAACAGATATAAATGAGACATATAACCCAAAGCCAGTGGCGGAGTACTGTTAGCCTGTCTAACACTTTCGAAAGTAAGAATTAAACTCTGATATGTAATTAAAACAAAACATAATACCAGAATGAAATACAACAATGTATTGATAGTAGTCTAAATATTGTAAACAATAGTAACATAATAATGTATATTGTATGTGTTGCGTATATACTGTAGCATTCCAACACAATACAATGTGCTTCAACACTTTTAAATCCCCACATTATTAGTCAAATTCACAAGGTTTACATGGAAGATGACCATGAGAGTTAGTTGTGCAGGTGCATTAAAGCTGGTGGTAAATCATGCTGCATTTCAAGCCGAGTAGCAGGCTGCCCAATGATACTCTGTAGTTGCCCTGTTAGCACTCTAGAAACGGCTAACAGTGAGATTTCAGTTGCCCCGAGTAAGTCCTATGTACACGTAGTGCTTCTGAGCATATCAAATACAATAATAAAAACCACTAAATAAATATTATCGTGGGACAGGAATGTGCTTGAGTTACTGAAGACTTGTTAAGTCAACCATTTTCTTGCGGAAGCTTTGTTGAAGAGAAAAAAGTTATAAACCAACTCCTAATTTAAATATCATTATAAGTCAAACAAAAACAAAAGTGTATCGTTTGATGAAGGACATGAAGGTTGGTATGAACATGACATATGGCTGCAGGAAGTCATATTCCCTTTACTGTTAGCTCTCCTTTTATTTTCAACGGAGAAAAATGTTTGGACAACAAAGGGGGTTTCTGATGTAAATAGTTTTCATGTGCTGAAAAACATCATGAACTATCTGAAGCCCATGTTAACTGTGGAATAGCACTACATAAGTTTGGAAACACTAGAAATGAAGATTCCCGAAGCCGGGCTATCAAAATTAATATGGATAAGCATAACAAAAATGTTAAAGCAAACAAGTACAATTTAGCTGCCTAATAGATGCTGTGTGTTTCTTAGCCAAGAGCTGTCATTTAGGGGCCATGTAGAAAACTCCAAATCTAACAAAAGAGGTAGGCCTAATTATATTGAATTGTTGCACTATCAATGAAAAATTAAAAAACAATTTAGAAATTTCTACCGTGTTCGTTGGCACATCACATGATGTTCAAAACGACTTAATATGTTCTATACCCGCTACTTTATTCAATAAAATCTCACCCTTAGTATTTCTCCAAGGCTACTGACATATAGAGCTCATTTATAAACTCTAGAAACCAGCTGAAAGTGAAGACGAATATCTATTTTTAAAATCATGTATTTATATATTTAATTAACTATTAATATGTCCAATTATCTCCTTCCATTTCCTAAGCCCTATACCTATAGTACTTTACTATATTTGATACTCCTAACATTGCATGTCGTTTTTTTTAGAAGTTCATTTACTTATTAGAAGTAATATAATAAACATAATATTATATCCACATTACTGTAAATAAAAAGACGGCCAACACTTGTCAAAATTCCACACTCCACCATTGCCCAAAGCTCCAATGTCACATGGTATATTTATATCTACTATATTCTTTAATTAAGAGGAGAATAGATTTAACTACTTGTTTCTCTTTTTTTTTCTTATGCATTCTCAAAAAATGTTTTGTTTACTATATGGTAAAGACACATGTATTTAGGCCATGCTATAGTCTACTTTTATAGGCCTCAGTTGTCTAGGGATTGAGTTTCTTGCATTTAGTCCAGATTCAAAACCCAGCTGAAGTCAAGGGATATTTTAGGATGAAAAACAAGGTAAAAGTCCTCCAAGGGAGACTTTAAGACATGGATCCTGAGTTTGAACATTTTTGGGGGTCCTAAAAGAACATAAGCCTAAATTAGAGCCCCTGAGAAAATTTTAATTGGTCTCTCCCATCAAAGTAATATCTTAGTTCACTACCAGATGTCTCTTTAACACTTAAAATTGCAATGTATTCTATAAGATACATTGGTTTAATTTAATTCATATTTTTAATAAAACAACAGAATAACAAATGAATAGAAATTACTAAAATTGCAATAAATTAGAGTATTGTCAATTTACAGGGTTTATGTGGCATCAGTAGGGAAATAAGCATAATTAAATTACCTTGGTTCAATAACTCCTGAAAGGGATCATCCTTACCCAACATGGAGATGTACATTGTACAGGTATAGACAGACACACAGACATGGTCTACTTATAAAATGAGATAAGTTGACATAAACCAGTATTCTTTGAAAACTTTAAACATATTTGATACCACAACTATCCTAAAAGGAAATTAAGTTTCTCAAGAACTCTTATGACAATTGTTACATCACTTTTCTCTGTCTATAAATAGACTAATAAATCATAATCTGATGTTCTTTTAATGCTAGTAAAAGTAGCAGAAAGAGGACATAATTCCTTATAAATAGCCATCTATTACAACATGCCTTATAACAGTAGATAATAGGTACTTTAATTTAAATTTTACACTTCCTAAATGTTGTAGAATATTTTAAATTTCATTTTCAAAAACATAATTTTTTGCATTTTTAGGTTTTAGTCCGAGAGATTTATTTAATATATACATGTCGGTAATTCCAGTGTAATAAACAACATATTTACCTATAATTTTTCATCACTTATGCTTTACAAATCCAGAATTCGAAGCAATTTGAAGATTTAAAGAAATTATTTATTTTTGTCAGACAAACAAATACCCACATCCTGAAATGCAAAATGTATCTTCTCTGCTATTTATTATAAAAACAGTTAAACTTCATAACAAATCATATTTTGATATCCAACTGAAATGATATTCACTAAAATTTCAAAATTCTTATAATCTAAAGCAGTGAATTTAAGAAACTTTCAATTTCAGAAATGATCATTTATCCAAGAGAAATAAGTGATTTTCTAATTTAAAAATTGTTTCAAATCCTATATACGAGGGTGGATCAAATATAAACCGGAATTTGTATCTGGAGGCTCTGGTAGCAAACTGCAAAAGTTGCAGTTTGCAGGGGAAGTTGGTGGGGGTGTCTGGAGTAGAGCGGCCACTTGCTTCAGTCAGCCATGAGCGAGCAAGAGGTACACACGTCTGTTGCACAACGCATTATTATTAGGTTTTTGGCGAAAGAAGGTACTAAACCTTCCGAAATTTTGAGAAGGCTCCATGCGCAGTTCGGGGAAGCAAACCTTTCGAAGATGCAGGTGTATGATTGGCACAAAAAAATTTAGCGGGCCGGGATTCAGTGGAAAATGAGCCCCACCAAAGACGGCAACGAACAAGCATCACTGCAGACAACATTCGTGCTGTATGGGACCTTATTGAGGAGGATCGGCGCATAACAATTTCTGAAATTACTTCACATGTTGGAATAAGCTTCGGAAGTGTTCAAGCCATCATCAGTGATGAACTCAAATTCCGAAAATTGTCTGCCAGGTGGGTTCCTCGGCTCCTCAGCCAGGAACAAAAAAATTTGACGAAAATGCATTGGATACCTCTGGAACATCCTCCTTACAGTCCAGATTTGTCACCCTGTGACTACCATTTGTTTGGGCCACTGAAAGAAGACCTGGGAGGAAGGTGGTTTGGTGACAATGCAGCGGTAGAGGAGTTCGTGCACAACTGGCTGACTACACGTCATCCCTCATTCTTCAAGGACGGCATCAAAAAGTTGCCAACTTGATGGCAAAAGTATGTTGGAAATGCAGGAGACTATGTAGAAAAATGTGGTGGTGGTTTTGTATTTTTTTTTGTTAATTCAATAAAATTGTAAACAATAATTCTGGTTTATATTTGATTCACCCTCATATTATGGCAAATTTTAGGAAACATTTCATATTGTTGTTCCATTTTTCGAAGTATCACCTTCTTGAAGGTTTACAAGTAACTGATGCATGAACGATGAGCCTTTCAAGTTCTTTCTAGCCCTTCCCTTCTTGAAGGTTCACAAATGTCATTGGTGTTCACGCATTAAGTAAGTCCTTTGAGATCTGTATCTCAAGTATATAAAGCGGGTGAAGAATGCAAATGTTAGAGTCAGTTTGGAAGTGATAGCATGAAGGTGATAAAGTCTCATAAACTGCGATGGGCTTTGTAGCATGAATGGGGAATGAAAGAGGGGCATGCAAACTTCTTGTAGGAAAACTAGAGGGAAAACACCCAGTTGGTAGAGCAAGAATAAAGTGGGAGAATAACATTAAGCATGATTTGAGGGAAGTAGATTATAGGGGATGATTGGATAACATTAGCTCAGGATAGTGATATGTGGAGAGTTTATTTCTGCAAGATCATGAACCTATGGGTTTGATAGTGCCATTGAGTTAGTTAGTTCATTATAATATCGGTTCAGTTAGTGACAATATAAAAATCTAAAAAGATGAAAGAGGCACGTAAAATATTATCGTTAAGATAGAATGACCCTATATATGCATTATATTATAGATGAAAATAAGTATAGTATTTTGAAATATCTGTGTAAGTAGAGGCATTTTTACTCCTGGAGAAGTTATATTGTATAAGAATCCAGATACATACAGTCTGACACAGAAGTTAGTCATGTTTAATATGACCCATTCTGTTTGCAGTTTTTATTTCTGTAACTAATATGGTGCATGAATGGACAATAAAAGATATGTACTAAAACTTCTTGTAGGAAAACCGGACAAGTGCCCAATAGGTAGGCCAAGAATGAGGTGGGAGAATAACAATGATTTGAAGGTGAATGAATTATACTGTAGAGGAAATGATTGAAAAACATTAGCTCATTATACAGATGTATGGAGAGCTTATGTCCATGCAGCCATGAACCTGTTTGATAGTGTCGCATGTTAGTTTAGTTTGTTAGTTACAATGAATAATTACGAAACATTAAAAATAACTATGATGATCTTGTAGAAGATTTCCAGGCTGTTGGCCGTGGTCTTGAGGCTTGTAGTTCCCCAATGTTTCGCCAGAGACTGCATCCGGCATCCTCAAGGGTTGTCTTGAGACTAGCAATTTTGTCGACTGCCTGCTCTATTTATACATTTATCCGTGTTCTCATGTCATGGATAAATGTATAAATAGAGCAGGTAGTCGACAAAATTGCCAGTCTCAAGACAACCCTTGACGATGCTGGATGCAGTCTCTGGCGAAACGTTGGGGAACTACAAGCCTCAAGACCATGGCCAACAGCCCGGAAATCTTCTACAAGATCATCATAGTAACTCCGGCCGTGAAAGCCTAAGTCAATATATTAAAAATAACATTAATTAAATTAATATTATTAGTTAAATGAGGCAAAAATTGCTGATAAGGGTAATTTCATAAGTCATGTAAACTATTTTATATCTTCTGAAAAGGTTGAAAATGTAGCTAGTTCAATGTATACATTTGAAAACCTGTTTTACCATATGTCTAGATCCAGGATTTCCAAGGAAATTTGAAAGTACCAAAAAAAATAAAAATTTTAAGTGATTCTACTACAGGTCTTAGGAGACCCTTGGGGTAATAGGAGGTTGAAGCTGTCACCATTCTAGACAATCGGCATAATATGTCAGCCAAGTTGTCCCTGAGTGATGACCGCCATTATCCCCAGAACAAATGTCCAGTAATTATTTCCATTAGAGGCTATGTTGATTCCAGGACCATGGGGCCACCAGAAGGTTTAGGCCAGTTAAAAAATCCCTAGAATTGAATCCCCAACCTTCCACCTTGTAGCACAATGTATTTTAAAGTACCAACCAAATGGTAAAATAACATTGGGACAGCCTAGGAAAAGATGGTTGGAAATTTTTTTTGTAAAAATTCATAACAGTCTATTCAGGACTACCAACTTAAAATGAAGATGATGATGAATAAAAGCTGTTTTGCAAGTACACATTGCCATTGTCAGATTGCATTGGTGCAGCTAGTTGACAACACTCACAATAGTTAGTATACTAGAGCTGCAAGTTAGATGTAAGTAAAGTTGAGATCTTGAAACACCTTCCCTACTTACCTTATCTCAGTCCATCCAACTTTGATCTCATTCCAAAAGTGAAGAAGACACTATGTGGGAAGTGGTTTACAAACAAGGCGAATATATTAATATAAAATTATGGAATATTCACCTGAAAGGTCTGTCTCCTCAACTTAATTAATTATTTAACTGTAGCGCTTTCGGGACTTGTCCCATCATCGGCAGGATTCAAAACTGGTGTTTCACTGAAGATCTGGTAGAGGGGGTTACATGTATTGGGTTCGTTTTTGTTTATCAGGCTGTCGTCGTTGTGAGCTGCTTTCATGATTTCCATCTCTTCGAGTATGTTAATCTTCGCTGGATTATTTTCTCTGTGCATTACTGTTAGGGTGTTTTCAATATTTAACATGCGATGTCCTTCATGGATAACGTGTTTTGCATAGCTTGATTTTCCTTCTGCGTGAATGAAGTCTCAAAAATGTTCTTTGAATCTGATGAAAAGAACATTTTTGAGACTTCATTCATGCAGAAGGAAAATCAAGCTATGCAAAACACGTTATCCATGAAGGACATCGCATGTTAAATATTGAAAACACCCTAACAGTAATGCACAGAGAAAATAATCCAGCGAAGATTAACATACTCGAAGAGATGGAAATCATGAAAGCAGCTCACAACGACGACAGCCTGATAAATGAAAACAAACCCAATACATGCAACCCCCTCTATCAGATCTTCAGTGAAACACCAGTTTTGAATCCTGCCGATGATGGGACAAGTCCCAAAAGCGCTACAGTTAAATAATTAATTAAGTTGAGGAGACAGACCTTTCAGGTGAATATTCCATAATTTTATATTAATTTTGAATAATACCTCAACAGAACACTCATGAATCTTATAAAAGTTGAAGGTGAATATATTAATAGTATTTCGATAAGAGATGGTACATACAGGCAAAGTGCACATAGCCGATGGCATTCAATGCCTTCAACATCATTGGAAAATATGTTTGGAACCCTGGGGAAATATTTTGAAGAGTATGATGATCTTGAAGAAGATTTCCAAGCTGTTGGCCGTGGTCTTGAGACTTGAAGTTCCCGATGTTTTGCCAGAGACTGTGTCAGGCATCCTCAAGGGTTGTCTTGAGACTGGTAATTTTGTCCACTGCCTGTCCTATTTATACAATTCACTGCGATGTGTTCTCTGCACGATCCATTCCTTCGTAAATTGTATCTGCCTTCTGATTAGTTAGTGGTAGGGACTTCCATTGCACCAATGAGGTTGCTGTTTGATGGTCTAGTAGACTGTTCTTGTAGAGATTTACATTTGGCATTTTTTATAGCCAGTATCCATACTTTGTTGACTTTTAATGATTCTTCTTTTCTATTAAAACTGTTTTTATGTTTGAATATCTCTATGACTTCTCATTGTAATTAAACAGTACCAACTAAATTGGAAACACCATCTTGAAAGAATGACTTCAAATCGAATCCCCAAAGCTGTTTATAATTATATACCAAGAGGACGAAGATCACTGGGCCGTCATATGAAACGCTGGAGGGAAAATTTTCCATAGGATCATAACAGGCCTTGGCCTAATACTTGGAAGGAAGAAGAAGATTTCTCATTGTAGACTAGTAAAATAGTGTGTGAGTTAGATAATATGTCTGCATTCTGGTAATCTTTTTCAAGATCATCATAATAACTCCGGCCGTGAAAGCCTAAGTCAATATATTTTGAAGAGTGTTTGATATGAATAATGTAATAAAACAATCACTCATAGTTATGCAATCTTTCAATTTCCCTTAATTTTTGGATCCTATACCCAGACCCAATTTGATACTAATATTGCAAAGCACATTCCAATGATCTTCAATTGCATAGAGTGATTTTCTATTTCTACTACTTTATTGCCTGATATAAAATAGCTCCATGACTTATGAAACAATATTCATTTTTTGCAATAAGTGTACTAGAATCCTCTTTTACCCCAATATTTGACAGAGAATATGGATCAATGTAAATATAGCAGCAGCCTCATAAAAAAATATTGTGTCTATACCCATACATCCTCAAGTGGGGCAAGGTGCTCCCTTGCATGAGTTAATTAACCAAGTTAATTTAGTTAAGCTTATTTTTCTACAGATGTCAGTGAGTGACAAGTCCATTGCCTCCTAGTAGGCAACTAAGGTATTACTCTGATGGGAAAGGCCGATTAAATTTTGATCAAAGACTCTAATTTAGACTTGATGCTCTTTTAAGAGCCTGAAAATCTTCAGACTCAGCATCCATGGCTTAAAATGTCTCCTGGAGGACTTATCCCTTGGATTTTTCCATCTTAAAAAAACAATTCATTGACCTGGGGCAGGTTTGAACTTGCAAACTTTGAGAATAGAGACTGTTAAGGTTGTTTGTACAAAAATGAATTCTTATATAAATGGCTAAAAAAACTTGACAATGAAACTTAAATCCAATATTGAGTATTTGATTGAAAGAATGATTTCTAACTATAAAAAGAGGTGTATTTCTTTTCAAATAAAAAACAGAAAAATACACAAAGGCCAGAAGCATAACAAATACTGATCCAGAGTATGCAACATATAGAGTAATCTTACCATTGAATTCAGATTATTCAAACTCCACTGTATTATTCTTTCATTATATTAAACCTTTTACTTCAGGAGCACAATACAAAGCCAGAAGCAACAAATTGCAACTTTTAATTCGTTATAACAACAACGATTAAATTATAAATCAAAACTACAAAGGAATAAACAACCTTCCTCCATCTATTAATTTTACAGAACAAACATGTGAACAATTTACAGTGTTATTAGGCCTGTAGTTTGTTGATATTTTTATTTACTATATTTATAACCTGGTCAAGAAGTAGACCTGGAATCTGGCAGCAGTATTGCATGCAAGAGACATGTTTAAAGAAATAAATGGTATATTTACTTGATGATGGCAAATGGAGCACCATATTCATAAACTGTCAGTCCCACTAATACCAACAAGTCTGTGCTTAGTTGAACGAACACAGTACATGAGAGGTCTTCTAGTTGACCTTCAAGTGTAGAATTATTTGAACACATCTGGTACACGCTATATTGCAATAAAAAAACTTTGCTATAATGTGACAATAATTATTCCTAATCATTAATCCTTTGGACAGTATTCCCACTGCAGTTTGGCAGGTCTCTTTTCCCTCAACCAGGTTACAGAAAATAGTTATGTACGCAACAAGGGAACTAAGTAGTACATTACTAGTTGAGGACATGTTTTAGCGAGGGCTAGCAAATAAGTTTGAGACTAGTAATGAACTTACTTCCCAAATTGCATATATAATTTTGTTCACTCCTATACTAACAATTATTATTATGTTTAATTTTTTTATATTTTGTGTGAATTTATATCTTGGTTTGAAGAGTTCAATTGTTTGATAGCAAGGGAATGTTGATAAAACAACTGCAATTGTTTATTGTTGTCTAAATTAGTGGCAGACAATTTAAATAACAGTTTTTAAATTTTGTGGCTAATATTAATAATAATAATCGTAACAACAAACAAGCCTTGAAACATATTAAGGTAGAATATGTTTATCACTCACCTCATATTGTTCTTCTTATTTGATTATAAACTAGTTTCGGAACATAGTTTCTGTTCCATCCTCAGTATCATCACGACCGTTGTTCTGTCGTCTTGAAGAGTTGTCCTTCTCTCCTTCCATTGGCTGATAGAAGAACAATATGAGGTGAGTGATAAACATATTCTACCTTAATGAATATACCTCATAGTGAGAATTCCTAAAATAAGTACTTGAAACATATGTCTAACAGAAACAACAATATGAGGTAAGAATTATACAGACAACACTTTTTATTAAGTAAAACCTTATAATGTTACTTCCTATTGCAATTTCAAATTGTTCAATCACTACAAGTTTAAATTATAAAAGTAAGAAATAGGTGTGATACAATAAAATTGTACTGTATTACTCAATTAAATTTTAAGTAGAAACATTTTTTATTATTAATTAAATCAATTACTTTTCTTCCCTAGGAAAGTAAGTTGAGCAATTACATGATGTTGTCAATGCAAACCAAGGCCTCTCTGGTAAATTCAACTTACTTCCCAAATAAATAACAGTTTTAAAAAACTAAAACAACACGCTTTATTAGAAAACCGAACTAAAAAATGAAAAATAATTCTAATTTCCAACGTGCTTGGGATAAAATTAAAGTGGTCAACAAAAAAATCATCTCCAACACATCTAGAATAAAACTAGAATTATCTACAAAAAAAAGAAATAATTTTATCATCAAAAGCATGGGGTGCGCTATATCAATTAATATATTTGATAATAAAGAGATATTGGTAAAAGTAATGTCTCTAAGAAGAAAATTTAAAACCATAAAAAGCACTCCACACTTTTGATGGTAAAATTATTTTTTTTTTGTAGATAACTCTAGTTTTATTCTAGATGTATTGGAGATGATTTTTTTGTTGACCACTTTAATTTTTTCCCAAGCACATTGGAAATTAAAATTATTTTTTATTTTTTAGTTTGGTTTTCTAATAAAGCGTGTTATATTAGTTTTTCAAACTATTGATGTTTTTATTATTAATTTAACATTTCTCAATGAAAGATAAATTTTTCTCTTCAAATATAATTTCAAACTATTATTTATTTTTTAGTTTAATTGATTGTCATAAACCGGAATCCCATGAAAATTTAATGCTTACGATATTTTTAGTGTCTATGCATAAATATAATTATATTTTTTTAAAATTATTATTATCTAACATTGTTATAATATTTTTTGAATATTTTAATATAGATAAATAGTTACAGTTAATCGTATCCTTCTCATATTTTTTGGATAAATTACAATGGGTAAGTTTACAAAATTGTCATTAATATTTTACAGAATAAGATAAAAATGTAAATATCTTTAAATTCGATACTATTGTAGTATGAGCTAAAAGTAACACTCTTCTAAAAAACAAAATCCTCCGGACCGGATTTGAACCAGTGACCTATGGATTACTGAAACTATATACCACTACAGTCCACTGCTCTACCAAAAGAGCTACCAGAGGATATAACATCAATTTCTTACAATAATGGACTAAAAAGTTGATACGTCCGCAACCTATTATACCTCTCTCTATTTTTTGATGTCCTGATGATCCTGGCCAGGATCTTCGAAAAAAATTATGAAATTATTGTTGTCATTGGTCCTTTGCAAGTATACAAAGTTTCAAGTCGATCCAATGTTTTTAAGTGGGTGAAAATTGTGTTGAAAGATTCCGTTACATAGATAGACAGATACAGGTCAAGCTGATATAAAGCATGTAAAAACATTATTAATATGGGAGTGAACAAAATCTGTTGATGTTTTTATTATTAATTTAACACTTCTCACTGAAGGATAAATTATATTTGGAGAGAAAAATTAAACTCAGACCCCAGTCTGAGCATATAATTTTTCTCTTCAAATATAAAATCTGTTGTCAAACTTTTTGCATGGTATCAAAACATTTTTAACAATAGAATGCCTCAATTTTTAGCAAATGTTTTGACATATTATCAGTGTCATACAAAATAACATATATTTATCTGAATTTATTTATCTTAGTTCCTCTTGAGAAATTTAAGCAAATTCCATTTAACAATGGATAAGTTATTGTACATATAGGATTATTTAATACCAAGCATCAGATTAATCAATGTGACATATAAGATCAAATGTTCCACAAACATTAAATTTAAAATATTACAATGAAATTTATGTGTTCAATAATTCAGATTCAACTCCTCCTTTTTAAAAATTAGTTAATATTACAGCTCTTTCACGTTTTGATTACCGATCGGAGTTTCAGCGCTGTTATCGTGTTTTGAATAGAGAACACGGTTGGAGATAAACATCAGACTATTCAATACAATGCCGTCTAAAGATTACCTAACGGATAGAAGAGGTGTTCTAATACAACTATGGCACTACGCACTCTCACAATGTCACAAGACTATGTCCAGACTGCAGTGATTCATTCCTACTGACCTGTCCTGTACAAGCACCCCCTCTACTTTTCCCTTCCAACTTCAATAGTTCCTACTTCTGCCGTCGGTAACAAAAATGTAACAGAGCTACATATTATGAAATAAGTTTACAATGAAATAATTATGTAACATGTAAACAAGTTTCATACATGGTTTTTTGTATAACAAAATTATGTACAAAATTAATAAGGTCAATTTTCTAAAGAAATACTGTCAAGTGTATGTCTTCATTATTTTATTTTGTGTCTAACCTATAATGTGGTACCCTCATCTTTATTCTCCTTCTGAAGGAAGCCATGTTTTAGATTTTTATACTTTTAAAAATCCATCACTCAAGCTGGGTTTGAACCCATGAACTTTGGAACCAGAAATTAGCATGGTAACCACTAGTTCATTAGGATCAACAATAGTTCATTCAAAGAAATAAATTTTGTCTAGTGACTTATTATAAGTGAAAATGCATTTATCAAAAGACATTTTTGTCTAAGCTGATAAAAATGAATTATCACTAAAACCAAGAAAATTATAATTTGAACAATAAAAACTACTTTATCACATAATTGTTACTGTAGTAATTTTATGTAACTAATGTCATTATTTATCAAATTAATAATATTCTGACCAACGCTAAAGGTTGTTTATAATTCTAGTACACGAAAAATGAATTAATTCTGCAAATCTAGGTAAAATTTTATCACTCACCTCATATTTTTTTTTATTTTTTTATCAGATTAAATGTGAAGAATGTAAGAAAGTCTACATAGGAAAAACTAAGAGAAATTTGAAAACAAGAGTGAAAGAACATCTCAGAAACATCAAGAAAGGAGAAGTGGAAAAATCTGCAGTGGCTGCCCATGCATGGTCCAAAAAACATCTTATCGAAAAGAAGGCTAAATTATTAAAACAAATAGAAAAAACAAAGAACTCATTGTTTGGGAAAATCTACATTCAAAAAGAAAGAAAAGGAAAAATTATTGAACTTTGAAATTCCCAGGGAAAATGACTTGATTTTGAGGTTTTTTAGTCTACCACCAGAGGGAGCAAAAGGCGGCTCTTCAAGATGACAGAACAACGGTCACAAAATTACTGAAGATGGAACTGAAGTGTAAAGTTCCAAAACTAGGTTAAAAAAAGACGAAAAATATGAGGTGAGTGATAAAATTTTACCTAAATGAATATACCACATAGTGTGAATTCCTAAAATAAGTAATTCTGCAAAATTGAATTAGTAAGAATACTGATATCACCTTTAAACAAATGCTCAATACACCTTTAATTATTTATTTTATATGTATTATTTAATTATTTGCATACCTGAGTTACCATATATACTTCAGTAATTTTACGCATATGAATCATAATAGCCAATTGCAAACTCAATGTAATTGGGCAATTTATACAGGATTATCACACAACCAGACCAATATGAGTCTAAATTCTGAGAAAGCATGATGATAATGAAATTATTCATTATTTAGTATAAACTAAACTTTCACATTATTTATAAATGATGCACTACAATGGAGATAAAAAAAATCATATTTTGATATTTTTATTCTGTCCATTACATAAAAAATGACTATGTAACAATAATAATAATTAAAATATTAATATTTTTAAAACATATGTAATATTTTGAGTAATGTTTAAAAAATGTATCAAAATGAGAATCACTACAAAACAATTGTCTCCTCTATAATCACTGAAATCTTAAACAAATGAGGGAGAATATTACTTAGTAAATATGGTAACTATTTAATGTACAACTTCATTCTTAGATCACACATTATGAATCACTGCACATGTAAACTTGTTTTATTTCTCACATACAAGAATATTGCTCAAATTCAAATGTGCCCTGAGCCTGGCACTCAACAAACCAACTTATTCTGTACCGCCACTTCACGGTACAGTGTTGGCACATCAGCAACCACCACACGTAGAAGGTGGAGGCTGCAAAGTTACACCATTATCTTCATCCCCAGGCTTGGGCCTGCCACGTCGACCGGGCAGCATAGCTCTGTCTACAGCCATCTCCATTCTCTTCATGACTCGATCCAACAACAAATCAATTGCTTGTGCCACATTGTGTCCAGTCATTGCACTTGTTTCTAAATATTGTAACCTACACAATTAAACCATTATTAGCAGAATTAGGGAAACAAAAATTTTAATATAGGATGACCATACATATTTTTTAACAGATTTTTTTTTTATTTTAGAAAGAAAAATTAACACTTGAACTGGGACTCAAACCCTGGATCTCTGGCAATAGAATAGATTTATTTAGCCTGGTGGAGTTAAGGCCATGTGGCCTTCTCTTCCACTCACCAGGACAAACATATGTTACATATAAATATAAAAAATTACAATAATAGTACATATCTGTCAAACTGAATAATAATGAAAATAATGTCCACTAGAATAAAATTAAATACAATTAAATTTAAACTAATGATAGAATGTATACAGAAAGGAATAACAGCTCGAATCTACTATAAATAAAAAGAAAAGAAAAAGAAATACAAAGAAAGTAATAAACTATTGCTTATTATACAAGGCATTAGGCAAATATATTGACAAATCTTAAAACTATTTTTATTAAATAATGAAAAAACAAATTATTAATTATTAAAAAGTAATATTAGTGAGTTCTTTCTGTTAATAATTTTATTTTCAATTTGTTTCTGAAAGATGGTAAAGTTTGGCAGTATCTGACATAGGGTGGAAGGGAATTCCATGTTCTAGCAAGAGAAATTGTAACAGATGTTGAATAATAGGTAGTGTGATGAGGAGGGATATAAAGGACAATGTGCTCAAGGAATCAGATATCTAATTTACGTGTATCAGAGAGTCTAGTGAAGCGGTGTGATAAATAATAAGGTAATGACGTGTGTAATATCTTATAGAGAAGGCATAGGAAATGAATGGTTCTACGATCTTGTAGACGAAGCCATGACAATTGTTCCAGGGATGGTGTAGCATGATCAAATCTGCGTATACCACAAATAAAACATATGCAAGAATTATGAACACGTTGAAGTCTTTGAATAAGAACAGTACTTAGGTCAGTAAAAAGGGTATCACAATAATCAAAATGAGGCATTGCAAGCCTTCAGTCAACGAGAATTGTATACGTGAATAGAAATGTTGACATTCTTACCAGTGATCAAATGGCATAATTGGTATCGCACTGATGTACAGAATCAGAGATCCAGGGTTCAAGCCCTGGTTCAAGCATTAATTTTTCTTTCTTAAATTAGATTTTGGCTCAAATTTAGAAATATTTTTACCTATGATTTTCCATACTACATTGATGTAATACTGTTGCTCTAAGTACTTTTTCCGTCTTTACAAACATTTTGCATTTTAAACATTTTGCAACAATACTTATAACATTTATTTTTACAATTATTAAATATTTATCTATGTATTCAGTGATTTCTTCAAAGTTATGTAGAATCATTGTGTACATGTCCGAACGCTTAATGGCAGAGATATCTGTGAAATTGGAGTAACCAATATTTAAAAATATTTTAAGAAATGGATATTCACTCACTTCATTTTGTTAGGTTCCGATGGGACAAGTTGGTGTACATCAGATTAGTTTACACTTCATTTAATAATAATTAACTAACTCACTGGCACTATCGAACCTGTAGGTTCATGGCCATGCAGACATAAGCTCTCCATATATCCCTATCCTGAGCCAATTTTTTCCAATCATCCCCTGCATAATCTACTTCCCTCAAATCATAGTTAATGTTACTCTCCCATCTCATTCTTGGTCTACCAACTGGGCGTTTTCCCTCTGGTTTCATGCATGTCTTTCATTCCCCGTTCGTGCCACATGTCCTGCCCAACACAGTCTATGAGACTTAACTGTTCTCATTATATCTGACTTCCTATAAAGACCATGTAGTTCACTGTTATGCAGTCTTCTCCATTCACCTGTCTGTTCATCTCTCTTTGGTCCAAAAATTGTCCTAAGAACTTTATTCTCAAATACTCGTAATCTCCTTTCCTCCCTTAAAGTAAGAGTCCATGTTTCACATCCATACAATATAACCGGTAATAACAGTTTTATATATTTTCAGTTTAACGTTTTTTGAAAGGAGTTGGGAAGTCAAGAGTCTCTGTTATGCATAGTAGCACATACATGTAAATTATTTTGTTATGTTAGGAAGGGGAAAGTTAGTGTACATCCATTTGGGAATTTATTGCAAAGGCTGGTCATACTAATTTTAACACATATCTCTGCCAACTAGCAGAAGTTTCTTTATGCATTCACGCTGCACACTATGATTCTGTAAAACTTAGAAAAATTCTTAGTAAAGCTAAACTAAACGTTTTCTAATATTTGTATTAAACATTTAAATTCATTAACTGCAAAGCTTACAATACTCACCCATATTTCTCTGCAATCTCTCTGACTCGATGCTCACTGATAATTCTCCTATCCTCTAAGTCACACTTGTTTCCACATAGTACCACATCTGGATCTTCGCAGTAAGCATGAGTCTGCGTAATATTACAGTAAACGTTTTCACACATGTATAGTTAAAACATACAATACAAATTAAATATTTCCATATCTGAGGATTCATTAGCATGCACTATCTCTCTGTGATACAGGTTCTCAATTCCCTCTCTGAAATAAGTGCACATTCTAGAACAGCTGTAATCGTATCATTGCTCTAGGAAGCAAGATTGAGTTGCTCCATACTCAGGTGAGAGGCATGAGGTAAAAGGAGCAAAAGACAGGAGGATCCAAAGGCAGTGGTGGTTCTTAGAAATATGCAGAAGTAATACTGCCATACAAAATGATAGGCCTAATATATATATTTTTCACATATAATAACAAATTCACTGGTGCTAATATCAAATTCAGAGGTTAAAGGCCGGAAGGCCATAAGCTCTCCAAATAAACTTATTCTGAGCTAATATTTTCCAATCATTCACTGTATAATTCACCTCCTTCAAATCATGGTATCTTCCACCTCATTCTTGATGACTTATCTTCTGGACCCTTTTCCTTTGGCTTCCCTACTAGTTTCCATGCCCCTCTTTCATTCTCCATTTGTGCCACAAGTCCTGTCATCACAGTCTATGTGACTTCACTATTCTTATTATATGTTTCCTATTTAGATCATGTAGCTCACTGTTATGTAGTCTTCTCCATTCACCTGACTGTTCATCTCTCTTTGGTCCAAAAATTTTCCTAAGAACTTAATTTTCAAATACTAATTTTTCTCCTGCCTTAAAGTAATAAACCATGTTTCGGATCCATATAATTGGATTCATAAAATAATATGATTATTAAATAATAATTTAATAGTAATAAATAATAATAATATGTATGGATAAAAAACTGACCAAATGTAAAGAGGGCAATTATTAAAGGAGAAATAAAAATAATTAATCAGTTCTATTGAATATTTTCTTAAATATATTTTATTAAGTTACTTTTACAAACTAAGAATTAAGGTCTCCTGCTGATATAAGTAATTTTAATCTCAAAAATGTTAATTAAGAAATTGTTTAATATTTTTGGGCTTATTATTTTATATGAAAACATAATAAAATACAAAGGTTTATCTTTAATAATAACAAAAATTAATTTAAAGTAATGTATTTTACTGTAAATTAAACACTTTGTGGCATTATCTTGTTCTGTAATAAAATATTTCCTCCTATGAAGTATTGGTTTTGATGATGTAGGCCCCTATTGTCCTCCAAGTACCTAAGTGATTAGATAACATTGAACTATGAAGCTGTATGCATATGAACCACCACATAAACATCACTGTGCTGTCAGGGGAAAGAAGACACATGATGCCAACATTTCCTCTCAACTCCTAATCCTGCAACTACTGAGGAAACATGCTCTGAATTGAGTTGCTCACCAGTTGCTGACAGCTGTTCTAGAATGTTCCTTACCCAAAAATGTCCATCAGTCTTAGCTGGAATAAATCCTGTGATTTTTGGGTCCTCAAGTAGACATGCCACCCAAAAACCAAAAAATCTGTTATGTACTGAAGCAATTATACAAGTTATATAATGATTTATAATTATTAGCATGGAGCACTGGTGGAATTCCCTTCCAGGGTTCTGTCTCAATGATTATGCTGGCTTCTGGATCTGGAGTTTATGGCTTCAAACTCAGTCAGGATCTATGCCAGCCTTGATATTTATTATAGTTAAATATTTGGAAAAAATATTTGTATACTCTTTTTTCATCTTATAAAGCATGAGTTAAACGCAAAAATAATCTCCATTCAAACAAGTATTTCTATTTGAAGAGAAAAATCTATCCTTCAATGAGAAGTGTTAAATTAATAATAAAATCGTCAAGTATTTCTATGTTTATTTGTTTCTTTACGATATGTAACACTTCATTATCAGGAAGCAGTTAGAGCTTTGTAAGGCAAGTTAATTTAAAGAAACACTTTGCACAACACCTATTGCATAAGATTATGCATGAACTGACCAGTTTAAAATATGTATTTCACAAGACACTATCGTAAAAATCTTCAACTATTTTTAAACTATAAATAAAAAATCTAAAAAAAAAACTTTTAACTCAGTGAAGTATTAAAAAATTACAATAGATATTTATTTCTTCATAAATTTCCTTGTTTGTATATTCTTATTTATTAAAATTACAATAGATATTTATTTCTTCATAAATTTCCTTGTTTGTATATTCTTATTTGTTTAGAGTCAATGAAAATTAAGCGAATCTTTTTATTTTTTTAAAAGTTATACATTTAGGAAAATTATAACAATTTTTTTTGTATTCATTCTTTTTATCCTCCCTCCATTTATAGGAATGGTCTGCTGTGTTGCATTGGGTGGTAGCATACCTGCTACCTGTGTAGCAGGACTGGATTTATATCCAGCAGGATTGAAAATTGTAATTATAAAATTAACTTAATTGAAAAATTTTAATCTGTAGGCCAGGAGGGATGGTCGTGTACAATTTTAATTGATACATTGTGCACCATATTCCTTTATTAAATTGCAAATCGCTCTGCATTACACATGTTGGGAAGGTATGTGATACTATTGATAACAATTCATCCGTCGGATGGGGATGTTAACCCTAGTGGCCTCCTTGGTGTTTCTTTTTTACAGGAGTGGGCTACAGGCTGGCACCAGGTTTTACCTTCTCCCTTCTCTTCATCATTATCCCCCAAATAACATGCTTTACACTATACTAATTCTGAGCTAAGTTCCAATTGTACTGTAAAGAAACTTACATAAGATATTACTCTGCCAACTCCATCACCATATGACCGAATTGTGTTCAATAGGAACATTGTTCTTAGGCAACATCATATTTTACAGAAAATAAGACTGAATATAACTTAAGATGGTACCAATAATTATGAATTTCCTCCATTTCTTATTTATTTATGACAAAAGAAATTATATATGGACCTACCTAATCAGACGTTTATGCTTTTTCCATGATGTCAATAGATAATCTTTATTACCACTACAATTTCATTATGAGCAGAATTTATGTTCCATGCTGACTCACCTGTAAATTCTATTATTATTTTCACCATATCACTAATGGTTAAATCATCATCATCATCATCCATGCAAGTATTAGGCCGTGTGGCCTGTTACGGTCTCAAAGAGGAATTTTCCATCCAGCGCTTTTTTGGACGTCCCAGCGATCTTCTGCCTTGGGGGCAGTAGCGAAGTATGGCTTTTGGAATTCTATGAGACGGTATTCGTTGAAGATGGGCTTTCCAGTTGTTCTGGTAATTTTTTATATGGTGAAGAATGGGTTCTACATCCAACTCTTCCATAATTTCATTTCTTTTATGGTCCCACTTTGTGTAGTCTGCTGTACGGCGCATAAATCGCATCTCATTTGCTGTTATTCTGCTTTCATCACTTCTTCGTATTGTCCATGCTTCACTACCACATCTTAATACTGGTCTTGCGAGAACCTTATAAAGCTGTAATCTTGTGTTCTTCTGTACTAAAGATGATTTCATTATACTGTTAATTATCCCCGTTGTTTTTGTAAAATTTGTGATTTTCTTTGATATATCAGCTTCATCTTGAAATGTTAAATTATAACCCAAATAATTAAGTTCATTTACTCGTTCTAAAATTTCATCATCGAAAACAATTTTGCGAGGTATAGGGTATTTCCCACAATAGGTCATCAGTTTAGTTTTCTTTGTATTGATTTCCATATTGTACCTTTTTGCAATTATATTAAAATTGTATATAGAATACTGTAAATCTGTTTCTGTTGGAGCTATTAATACCAAATCATCTGCAAAAAGCAAAGAGTCTATTTTATGGTTTCTATTAATTTGGATAGAACCGTGTCTCATCTGTCGACCAATGGTTAAATGTGGGATATTTTTCACTAAACTGTTTGAAAATATTCAAAATAATTTGTTTCTTTCTTCTTTTCAAATACTTTGCCTTCGTATGTTTAAGAAATTCTATAGCAATTTTATAATTTTGAAACAATTGAAATTCCAACATATTCTGCATTATGTATGCATAAGAATAAAACAATGTTTATTTAATTATTAAAATTGTAATTATATATTTTATGATTCTCCCATATAACTTATAAAGACATGTGCTAGATAATATATATTTTTATTTCGTTTATTTTGAGTATTAGAGAGCGAACTACTTTTTCTTACATGCTTAAAGGTAAAACCATTATTTGACCAATTAAAATGTGTACATCTGTTTATTTACATCACAACTGGAACTTAGCTTAGAAGAGGTATATACAAACACATAAAACATACACTCATTCTATATTCCTCTCTGTACATAATACATCTAAACATACAGTGGTCTACTGGAGAGGCACGTAAAGTGAAAATAGATCACATTAACACATCTATCTGCCTAGCCAGAACCTGAAGCACAAAATGTGCAGTGGGAGACATTAGAACACACCATTTATAGGAATTACACCTTTCATTTGAGACATGGAGGCCAATTCCCTGGATGGTTGTCTGCAAGCAATGTACATAGTGATGGGCGACCTCCCTGGATCTGTGGTTAGCAGGATGCCAGTGCACCACCGAAGACAGTACAGGACAGCACAAGATAAAATGCACACACTCCGACCCAAGGTGCTGGAGGTTTAAAATCCCCTAATCTAATAAATCAATGAGTCATTTTAACATCTTACCTCATATTTCATGTTTTTCAAACACGGTAACTATAGTTTTCAAATGATCTTGTCATTCATTTTCAACCGCCATTATGACTACCGGATATTCGTTGGAATCTCCCTCTATAACGTTGCCATCTGGTGTTGATTTGACGAACTTTGAGATATCGTTGCCATCTGGTGTTGATTCGATGAACTTCGAGATGAGGTCACGTTCATCCGGAATGTCGAAATTCATAGATTTAAATTTGTTCTTCTGTATAAATATTTTCTCCCAAACTGTCAAATCCAAAGGTTTTTCCAAATGTTTTAGAAGTTAGCTTCTTTTTCAATTCTATGACCTTCCAACAAACTATGTGCTGCAATAGCTGATTTTTCAATTTCACCATTTTTAATATTTCTAAAGTGTTCCTTTGTGCGAGTGTCCAAATTTCTTTTTGTTTTTCCTATGTATACTTTATTGCAATCTCGACAATCAATTTGATAAATTCCAGATTTTTTACTATCTGGGGTGTTCATTTTCTTATTGGTTATTAATAAGTTACCAAGGCTAAATTTATTTATCGGTGCCAATGTAATATTGAATTTCTTGAAAATTTTTTGAAATTTGTTATGTATTCCAGGATGATAAGTGATTTTCTTAAATTGTTTTCCTTTCTTTGAATCAGATTGCAGGGTAGTGTATTCTTTTAATCTTTTTTGTTGTCTGAATTTCTTCAATTTAGTTATAATTATTTCCTTTCCAAAACCATTTAAATTAGCTATGTCCAAAATGTGATTGTATTCTTTCTTAAAATCCTCTTCATTTAGTGGAACATTCAATAATCTATATATCAAACTGTTGAAAATTGCATGCTTATGCGCAATATGATTGAAACCTGAAGACTTTATGTAATTGTCAATATGACTATCTTTTCTGTATATATTGAATTCAATTCTATGTTGTTGTTCATTCCTTCTTATGTAGAGGTCCAAAAATGGGATTTGGTTATTATTTTCTAATTCCATAGTAAATTTCACAGAATCATCCTGGAGGTTGAGTAATTTTAATGCATCTTCAATATATTTAGAATTTATCACAGAGAAAATATCATCCACATATCTATACCAACATTTGAACATCCAGGGATAAGCATTGGTGATATACATTCTAAATAACCCATAAATAAATTTGCCAAAAATGGTGAAAGTGGGTTTCCCATAGCCAGACCTGAGATTTGTTTATAAAATTTTTCATTGAAGGTAAAAAAATTGTTGTCGATACAAAGTTTTGTAAGATTCAAATATTCATTAATTATTTCTCTTTGTAGTTTCAAGGAAATAAGCCATTTTTCTAAAATATTTAATAATAATAATAATAATAATAATAATACTTTATTTATTCTGGCAGAGTTAAGGCCATAAGGCCCTCTCTTCCACTCAACCAGCACAAATACAAATAAATATTCGACAAATATAGATATACACTGTACTAATTATAAACAGTTAAAGATACAATAAATGTAGCAATGTAAATGTCATGTACAAACAACATTTCATAGGGTAATAACAATAATGATACGATAATAATAATAATAGTAATAATAATAATAATAATATAAATATGATACATTATACGGGAAACACCAATTAATTTAACATCTTCCCAATTGGGATGCTCGGAAATAAAGAAATGACATCAAAAGAAACCATTCTATCATTACAATCCAATGTGATATTATTCAGTTCATTAACTAATTCAATTGAATTTTCAATACTTTTGTTGTCGAAACTTGGTAGTTCATTAAATTTCTTAGTAAGCCATTTTGCCAAATTGTAACAAGGTGAGCCAATATTATTAATAATGGGTCTCATCTTATTTCCCTCTTTATGTATTTTTGGGAGCCCATACAATTTTGGAATCTGTGGGTTTGATACTTTCAACTTGTATTTATCTTGTTCTTTGATGGCATATTTGATGTTTTTTATTGTATTAAAAGAATTGAATTCAATATATACAGAAAAGATACTCATATTGACAATTACATAAAGTCTTCAGGTTTCAATCATATTGCGCATAAGCATGCAATTTTCAACAGTTTGACATATAGATTATTGAATGTTCCACTAAATGAAGAGGATTTTAAGAAAGAATACAATCACATTTTGGACATAGCTAATTTAAATGGTTTTGGAAAGGAAATAATTATAACTAAATTGAAGAAATTCAGACAACAAAAAAGATTAAAAGAATACACTACCCTGCAATCTGATTCAAAGAAAGGAAAACAATTTAAGAAAATCACTTATCATCCTGGAATACATAACAAATTTCAAAAAATTTTCAAGAAATTCAATATTACATTGGCACCGATAAATAAATTTAGCCTTGGTAACTTATTAATAACCAATAAGAAAATGAACACCCCAGATAGTAAAAAATCTGGAATTTATCAAATTGATTGTCGAGATTGCAATAAAGTATACATAGGAAAAACAAAAAGAAATTTGGACACTCGCACAAAGGAACACTTTAGAAATATTAAAAATGGTGAAATTGAAAAATCAGCTATTGCAGCACATAGTTTGTTGGAAGGTCATAGAATTGAAAAAGAAGCTAAACTTCTAAAACATTTGGAAAAACCTTTGGATTTGACAGTTTGGGAGAAAATATTTATACAGAAGAACAAATTTAAATCTATGAATTTCGACATTCCGGATGAACGTGACCTCATCTCGAAGTTCATCGAATCAACACCAGATGGCAACGATATCTCAAAGTTCGTCAAATCAACACCAGATGGCAACGTTATAGAGGGAGATTCCAACGAATATCCGGTAGTCATAATGGCGGTTGAAAATGAATGACAAGATCATTTGAAAACTATAGTTACCGTGTTTGAAAAACATGAAATATGAGGTAAGATGTTAAAATGACTCATTGATTTATTAATTAAGAACCTCATAATGTGTTTCCCAATTTTAACTTTGAATCCCCTAATCTGCCAGATCATGTTTTGTTTGATTTGATTTAGTGAGGTTTAAGTTTTTTCTTTTTGTGCTAGTGAAACCATTAAAATTGTTTTTTTTTTCAAACTTATTATTGGCCCAAGAATATACAAAATCTTTTTATCTGTTTTAATATTGCTGCATTCTTTACTAGTTCATCTAGACACACCAGTGGTATGAAAACTAGCCGAATTAAACTTGTCAGATTATAGTGATGTTAAACATGGTAACAAAACTTCTCCAGGAGAGGAGATTAATTTTACGATGTGAAGTGTATTATTTCTTATTTGGTTTAATGATTAACTCATAATTTAATTTCCTATTGATTATGATTAAGTTTCTTCCAAAGCTTTATTAATAAAATGTATTTATTAAATACTTGAAAAGATAGAAGCTTGGAATAAACTTTTAGAGAAAATTTATAATTTGTTATAAATATTGTAAAATTAAAATTATAATATAAAATTAAAAAATTGTTATTTGATAGGTTATCTTCTCAACTTTTGTAAACTATTAATTCGCTGTAGGCCTTTCGGAACTAGTCCCATCATCATCAGAAGAAGAAGAAGAAGAAGAAGCAGGGGATAGGTACTAGTATTGCATTCAGGTCAGTAGATCAGGCCTACCTCCTGCTCCTTCGGCTGATAATGGGACTAGTCCTGAAAGGTCTACAGAGAATTAATAGTTTACGAAGTTGAGGACCTATTAGGTAACAATTTTATATTATAATTTTAATTTTATGACTAATAATGGAATTTTATCATGAATTTTATTAATGTTGACTATAAATATTGGTCAGTTTATGCTAAAATCATGCAATTATGATCCATGTGGACATGCATGAATTATTTCATTGCATGTGGCACTGAATCACAACACTTGCATACCCTCAACTGGTCTAGCCAATTCCTTATTTCCAGGAAGGACTGCTCATTAGTCAAGTCAAATAGAAGCAAGAAGCCCATTGCATCTCTGTAGAAGGCAGTTGTTAGACTACGGTATCTAAAGCAAGACAAGACAAGGTTAATACAACACTAGGTGGGATGCAGTGCTAGTTCTAATGCAACTATATCTAGTGTCACAGTTAAAACACTTCTCTTCAATTAATTATGTTACAAGTTCTGTATAAAAAAATAAAGGAAAGAGAAAAGTTTATAATTTAATTAAACAATTAACCCATTCGCTTTCGCTTCAGGTTTAAATGGTCAATGTATTTCTGCAGAAACCGGATTTAAGTTACCATAAATTATATTGTCTATTTTCAAGCATTAAAAACAAACAAAAGATAATGGTACTTGAGATTACAATGTACCTTGTCTTCTGAGTTAAAGGCCATTTAACAGCCAGCGAGTCTACATCGTCTTTTGAGGTGAATGGGTTAATTTGGAATAAAGATGTACTCATCAAGGATGAAAGGGCAATGTATAAAATGTATTTCAAGCCAGTGACTTGGACATATACAAAGAATGGATTTGAGCAGAATCCAAGCTACAGAAATGACATTCTTAAGCAGAATGATATATAAAACAAGAAGATAAAGAATACTAATGTCGAAATTAGGCAGACATTAAGGTAGAAAAATTAATAATAGACAGAGAAAAATAAATTTAAGAAAATATGTATAAAGTATAAGCTGCTCAAAAAAAGATAAAAAAAGTAGTAATAAGGAAAAAGCTTCAACCAACCATTCTATTTAATAATCTAATTTCACCGAAAAATGATTTGGATATCTGAAAAGAATATAAAAGAGAAGCTGCTTACCCCAGAGAATGTTAACTCGGAAGATACAAGGTAAATGACCATGAGGAAAGTCATGGGAAAGATAGATTTACCAAATAAAGAAAACCTTAAAAGAAAAGGAATGTAAATGGGAAGAATTAAAAAGAAAAAAGCATGAGAGGATAGAGATGATAGGAGACATATTTGGAATCAACCTTCTGAAATAAGGACACAATAAGAGAATGATGATCAAAGAAAGAATAAATCAAATCAATAGTTAGATCTAAAAACTTGAAGTATTTCAATTTCTATTATTTCATAATATCTGTTGGTGTATGAGATGCAATTTCATCTTCAAAATAGACATAAAATTAGATTGTATCTTATACAATGAAGATAGGCCCAGATCTATTTCTAGAACAACTCATACTCTAGTTTTTTCCATCCAAGGTCTTGGGAAGCATGTTACGGTATCAAGTTCTCATTATCAAATATACAGCTTTGGGAGTTTCAGAAGGATGTTTTGGGTACATTAGCCAAAGAAAAGAATGCATAATGTGGAAAAGCAGAAAATTACCAGAAATACAGACTTATGGTCAATAAAATTGTGAAAATGGAATTGCCATTTCAACAAAAACTATATGAATATAAACAATAAACACTGACAACTTAAATAGAGGGGATTTTTAATTAATTATGGTAAACTATTTCTTAAAATTCCTTTTCTTTGTTTTAGAAAATGTAATTTTTATGACAATATTTGGCTTCCATTTTTTATACAAAAGCATCTTAAACACAACAAAAATGGTATATAAAATTAATTCACTTCAGGTAAAAAATGTTTTAAAGTCTTAAGAAGTGGTTATTTACATACATCAGGCAAGATGAATAAATCCATTTTTACAGTTTGACTACTCAAATAAAATTAGGCGAGTCAAAATAACTAACTCATAATAATTAACAAATATATCGTTGAAACAAAATCTACAGAAGTACCTTTCAGTATGTGCATGTGTGTACAACTATGAACTTTCAGATCAATTCTGGATAGCATAATGAAAACTAAAATATGGTTGGAAATGTCCTTTACCCAAGGAACCTTTATTTTTTTCATAGTACAAAAAAAAGGGAAGTTTTTCCATTTTTTGATGTTATATTTTAAATTAATACTTTCCAGAATTGGACAAAGTTTTATTTTAGAAAGAAAAGTTAATACTTGAACCCCGGATCTTTGACTATGCACATCAATATGATAACCATTACACCATCCAAGCTCCAATATAAATGTCAACAATTCTTTCCACTTACCACCGCTGTGGTCTCGAGGTGTCATGCAGCAGGCCTGGGTTTGATGCCCAGTCGGGGCAGTTTTTCTGGGTGAGGTTTTTATCAGGGTTTTTCCTCACCTGTAAGACAAATGTCAGGAAAACTTTAAGGCCCAAATGGTCCCCGAAATCATGTGGCCATCATCATCATCATCCTTATCATTATTATCTCATCTTCATCATCATCCTTCACCGGTGTGAAAAGCAACGGGAAGCTACCAACCTACAATTCCCTAGTAAAGCTGCAAAGCATAGCATGAAAATGCTATGATTGCAGTGAAAGACCTGCCCTCAGGCAGAACTACTATGGATGGATACAATGCTACCAATAGTGCCATCTGATGACTTCCATCCAAAGTATTTTTATATTTATGTTTCAATTCTCAATAAAAATACTTCAAATAGAAGTCATCAGATGGTGTTGTTGGTAGTAATGGTTATTGACCTTCAATTAAAAGAGAATTATATAAGTGGAAAGAATTGTTGACGTTCGTATCGGAGCTCGGATGGTGTAATGGTTTTCATACTGATGCACAGAGTCAGAGATCTGGGATTCGAGACCTAGTTTGAGCATTAATTTTTCTTTCTAAAATAAAACTCTTTCCGTGTTTTTAAAAAATAATGAATGCTATAAGATGGCAAGATGTGAGCCCATTTCCCACAGCATGTATATACTTGTTCTGTGTCATGATGCAAAATGAAAAAAGAATGCTGTCAGTCAATAATGTGATAGTATATGGTGAAATTAAATGTTTCTTACCTCTCCTCATATAAATCTTCTAAGTAGTTTGGCTAAGAAACATACAGCGTCGATTAAGTAGCTAACAATGTATTTGTTTGCTTTAACGTTTTCGTTATGCTTATCCATATTAACTTAATTTTAATAGCCCGGCTTCGGGACTCTTCAATTCTAGTGTTTCCAAAATTATGTAGCGCTATTTCACAGTTAACATGGGTTTCAACTAGTTCATGACTTTTTCAGCGCATGAAAACTATTTACATCAGAAACCCCCTTTGTCGCCCAAACATTTTTCTCCGTTGAAAATAGAAGGCAGGGCTAACAGGAATCATGACTTCCTGCAGCCATATGTCATGTTCATAATTAAACAATGGACTTTTGTTTTTGTTTGAATTATAATGATATTTAAATAAGGAGTTGGTTTATAACTTGTTTCTTTTCTACAAAGCTTCGGCAGGAAATGTGATGACTTAACAAGTCTTCAGTAACTCAAGCACATTCCTCTCCCATGATAATATTTATTTAGTGGTTTAATTATTGTATTTGATACACACTATGTTTATATAGGACTTACTGGGAGCAACTGAAACCTCATTGTTAGCTATTTCTAGAGTGCTAATAGGGCAGCTACAGAATAGCATTGGGCTCAGCTTGAAATGCAGCAGGATGTACTACCGATGAACTTGAATGCGCCTGTGCAACATACTCTCATAGTCATCTTCCATGTAAGCTTCAGGAAATCGGCTAACAGTTTGAGTATTTAAAATGTTGATGCACATGGTATTGTATTGGAATGCTACAGTATATATGCAATGCATACAATATATATTATTAACTTACTATTGTTCACAACATTTAGATTACTATCACTGTTGTATCTCGTTCGGTATTATGTTTTGTTTTAATTAAATATCAAAGAGTTTAATTCTAACTCTTGAAAATGTTAGCCAGGCTAACAGTGCTAACATGGATGCTCCGCCACATGCCTTAAGGGCTTCACTCATATAATTTTGTTGATATACTCTCTAAGAAAACGATCCTAGGGTATGCATATCCCAGGTTGAATACTGCTGATTTAAATTGTATGCAAATGTTCATTGTGTTTTATCTTGGATGCCAAGATTGAAGAAAATGTGTATACCATACAAACATAAAGAAAAGGAAATTGGATGCAGAAATAAGATTAAAGTTTTGCAACAGACCTATGTCTTTTTTTTTATCATTTTACATTTCTTATGTGTTCTTCATTTCTAATGTTTTTTTTTTCAATGCCATCTGTTTGTCATTCGACATTTAAGGTATTCTCTCCTGGCATTGGCGTATTGTAACCCACTTCTGAGGATGGGGCGCCTGGAAGGCAGGTTACGCTGCCCCAATGATATGATGGGTGATGACGATGGGTAAAGATGCACCAGGAGAGGCCTTAAACCTAAACTTAATCTAATGAGGTGAATATGATATTGATGATAATGATGGCCAGATGATGTTCGGGGACCGTTTGGGCCTTAAAGTATCCTGACATTTGTCTTACAGGTGAGGAAAAACCCCGAAAAAACCCTCATCCAGGAAACTTGTCCCAAGCGGGGTGATCAAACCTGGGCCGGCTGCGTGACAAGGCAGCATGCTACCTCGAGACCACAGCAGTGGACTTAGTTCTAATGTTTAAATTTCTCTTTGTTTTCCCTATGTATACTTTATCACAATCTGCACATTTTATTTGATATATTCCTGATTTTTTATTATCTTCAATTTTTTTCATTTTTGTTGGTTTTCATAAGTTTTTTTAGGCTATAATCATTCTTTGGTGCTAAACTGATGTTGAATTAGAAAGTAGAAGTAGAAAAATTTGCTCATGTTTGGACAGAAAAACACAAAATAGATCTAAATACAAAATTATTAAAACAGTTAGAAAATACCAATGAACTCACGATATGGGGAAAAAATCTATATACAGAAGAACAAGGAAAAAATTATGAACTTTGAAATTCCTGGGGAAAGGAGCATTATTACCAAGTTCTTTGGAACACAGATCCAGGGCCGACAACTTGAAGAAAAGAAAAAAGCAGTTTGTGCAACGCTGAAGATGGGGCAACAGCCTTGAAACATATGTCAAACTAAACAATCATATGAGATAAGAATGTTAAAAAAAAATACAAACTAAATTATCAGACCTATGTCTACTGCCAAAGCAATAAAAATTATTTTATTATTAACATCTTCAACAGAAAATTCAGATATGTGTGGTAGAATGGATGACACTTTCTGAATGAAGCTGTGAACATATAAGAATAAATGAATACTCTCTTATAAAAAAAACATGAGCAATAACATAGGTAGACAAGACCACCAGTGCTGGCATCCATTAATTACATTGGACAAAACAGAAAAAACTAATAGATGGAGTAAGAAGCAGTTCTCGTGGACGATAGAACATTGGTCGTGAAACTACTGATGATAAAACTGCCTAGGTTTTGAAACCAATTTAATTAGAAGACTGGATATAAGGTGAGATGCAAAGATTTTTAATTTAAATCTTAAATTAAACCTCATAGTGACATTTTCTATAATAATTCAATAGAAAAAACTACAGTATTATTCAGTTGTGTAATGTATTTATTATGTTTAAACTGTGACACAGAAATTAAAACCTTCTCTAATTCTATAAATATGCTGCCTATCATTTTCTGAAACAACTAAAAGGCATTGTGTTATGATAATTGTTGTTACATTACAAGTTTTACTGGATGAACAATCCTAGGTAATTTTTATATCAGAAAACTAAGTCAAGTGACACCATGAATGAGTGACACAAAGTATTTTGTAGAGTGAGAGTATGAGAAGGACTTTTTTCTCAAAATTTATATGAGTAATATTTTTATGAGGTAAATCTATCAACATTTAATTTTAGGAAGTGATATTTTGAGGTTATTTTAATTATAATATTTTTAGTCTGAACATCTTACCTCAATATTGAGGTAAGATGATCAGACTAAAAATAATATAATTAAATCTATCAACAGTTTGAATTGATAATATAGTCACTGTTACTCCACCAGTAGCTAAATTTGAGATTTTGAGTCTTATGAATTCAAATACTCAATCCTCAACTGTACACAATACAAAATCTTAATCAAAAATGTGCAATGTATTTCACACTGTTCATTAAAGATTTCATACACAGTTGAGGATCGAGTATTTGAATTCACAAGACTCAAAATTGCAAATTAGCTCCTGGTGCAGTTATGAGGTTTTGGAGTAAGAGCGTTGATATACATTATACAAACAAGTTTAGTCTGCCTTCATCTTACCTCATAATTTCGTACAAATGAGGTAAGATGAAGGCAGGCCAAATTTATTTATCAAGTAAAATCTCATAATGTTACTTCCTAATATATTTTCATAATATACACTTCACCTCACCTCTTATTTTGTTTTCTCATTTGAAACATATTTTGGCATACGTCTCCACCATTATAGGTCAGAAATTAACTCTGTGTTAACCATTAGAGTTTTGTATATTCCCTCCCTCTGATAATTGGTAGACAAACCTTATAATTAAATTTTTTTTCCCGGGAACTTTAAAATTCTCAAGGTAGCATGCTGTCTTGTCACGCAGCGGGCCCGGGTTTGTTTCCCAGTCAGGACAGACTCCTGGGTGAGGTTTTTTCCTCACCTGTAAGACAAATGTCAGGAAGCTTAAGGCTCAACAGTCCCCAAAAATCATCCAGCCATCATCATCATCATCCTTCACCAGTGTGGAAAGCAACGGGAAGCTACCACACCAATAATTCCCTAGTAAAGGTGCAAAGCATAGCATGAAAGTGCTATGATTGCAGTGAAAGGCAGAATTACTATGGATGGATAATAAGAAGTAACATTATGAGGTTCTACTTAATAACTAAGTCAATCTGTACCAACTGAAGAAAGAGTAAAAATGGTTTTGAAACATGTCTTACAAGAAACAACGAAATATGAGGTAAGATGAAGCAGACCCAATTTGTATATTTTTTCTTCAAATAAAATTTGTCTTTTGGTGAGAAGTGATAAATTTAATATTCCATTCCTTAGTAATTCTGCCCGGGGTCTTTCACTGCAATCATATCATTTTCATGCTATGCTTTGCAGCTTTACTAGGGAATTATAGGTGTGGTAGCTTCCCATTGCTTTTCACACTGGTGAAGGATGATGATGACAATGATAAGGATGATGATAGCTGGATGATTTTCGGGGACTGTTGGGCCCTAAGCTTCCTTGCATTTGACTTACAGGTGAGGAAAAACCCCAAAAAAACTTCACCTAAGAGCCTGTCCCGACTGGGAATCAACCTAGGCCCACTGCATGACAAGACAGCATGCTACCTCGAGACCACAGAGGTGGACTAAATTTAATATATAAGATAAAATTGAAGTACTGGTGCACATCAAACTAATATGCATTTTCTCAGGGATCAAGACAAATTCTGCATTTGAATTTCATTATCATTTTTTGTTTTAATAATAATAAACATCATTTCTTAATGTCAGTGCATACCATGCTCATCTCTGATTCTAAGGTTCAAGCACAGCCAGAATCAATGGAATATTTTAAGAATGAGCTTGGTTTCATTCAAATGGGAAGAAAAGCTGTGTGTCCCATATTGTAAATTTACAGCAAAAAAATGCAAGCCTGAAATAAGAGACCTCTGAGAAAAATTTGTCAGCCCTTTCATGACCAGATTTCAAAATCAATTCTAATGTTAATGCAGTGAGTTGTTAAAGAAAATCATTAAAAAAAATAAAAATGAACTATTTTAACGTCATAATTTAATTTAACATTTGCAATGATGAACAAATTATTATTTGAAAAAAAAATTGTATGAACTGGGATTTGAACCCAAGACCTCTAGCTTTATACACTAGTAGGCTACTAGTTGCATTATTCAGGCATAAATGATGGCGCACTAGCAAATAAAGCTAGAGGTCTCAAATTCCAGTTCAGGCATTAATTTTTATTTTCAAATAAAAACAAATTAACTAAAGGCTATCCGCTCTTAAAGTGATCCTCATCAAAACAAACCATGTGACCTGCTCACTTTTCATTGGTTATGGACATACGATGTAGAAGCAATAAGTACGCAAAAAAGTAGTTCTCTTCATTAAATTAAAAATATGTCCTCTAAATATACTTGTTATTCTTCGTGAATGAAAATAATATTCAAAACATAGAAAATTTTGTAAAATATACCTAATCAATACTTAGAAATTAAAATAGTTTATTACATATGGATGATGTATTTGAGTAATGCTTCAGTCGATTCTGATGCAACAAAATTGCTGAAGGTGTCGAGTCTTCTGTTGCTGTGTCGCCATCTAAGTTTTTTAAACACAAGTCTGGAAAACCATTGAATAGTGGTCAAATAGCAGTTATTTTAAATGTATTTCACAAGTTCAGTGAAAAATTTCGCCAGTTTTCTTGTAATCTAACTCATTCAATGATCACATGTTGTATATACTTCACATGTGCTCCCTGTCAATGTGACAGTAACTATGGCACAAATGGAGGAAGGATACAATTGGCATTTGTTTATGTTAAGATCACACTAAGAGAGGATAAGGTATAATTCATTTCTTATTTCATTCAAATTTAGTATAATTTTCATTTGCACAGACATGAATACAATAATTGCAATCAACAATAGATATACACAGAATACTGATCCTGAATAAGTTTCTTCAAAACAAATTGAAATTAAAAAAAAAAAATGCTTCCACAGCCATTCATAGCCATTGCTTCTTGCAAAAATTTTACAAAGCGCCACGTAAACTCCAATAAGAGGTTTTTCAGTCTTCAATTTGTTTTGTACTTATTTTATTTCAACGTTCAACGCATTGAACTGTTTTAATAATTCTTGTTGAGCTACAAGACATAGAGAAGTGTATTCATAGAAATAAATAAATTATTCAACACAACTAAGCTAGTACAATTTATAGTAAAGAGAAAAATTTTGCCTGAATCAGGAATCGAACCCCATACCTTCAGCTTTCCTGCTGATTTTCTGACCACAGAGGTATCCAGACATTCATACCGATTCATGCAGAAACCTTCTTCTTACAACTTCTCTCACTTTAATCCCTAACTCCAGAATGGTGAATCCATTATTCACACTGCATATGACTTGAAGACATTATGGGATTTAAATACATCTATAGTCCATTTGCTCAGTTAAGAGAATCTTCCCGCGCAAATATTTGAAGGGATTAGGGGCAGGGGGGTGAATTCTCTGTCTACTTGAAGGCAGCATCAGGTACAGGAAGGGTCGGAAATTCTTTCTTTCGAAGGTATTGTACACTTTTGTATTGCATTTAGTGGTGAATTGACATATGAATTGTGCTATGTGAAGTTTTTTTTTTCAACAATGAGTGAAATTATAATAGCAGCGTTATTTTTTCTGTGTATTATTGTGACTGTGTGTTTAATAGGTGGTACAGGTAAACCAATTCATTCAGATAGTAAGGAGCTCGTGTGTCGCGTTCACAATTTTTTTTGAAAGTGAATTTGAAAATGCAAAAACTGGCAAACCTTTATTATCAGTCAGTCAGGTGTGGGACAGAACAAGTGGCGCAACTGGCTTATCAAAGGCTACTATAGGGAGAATTCTGAAAGAAAACCAGGAGACAAATGAACTTAAAAGTCCGAGTAAGAAACGTCCTCGTGAGTGTAAGAAAACAAATGTAGATGGTTTTGATCGCGATGCTATAAGAAGATTAGTCCTAAGCTTATAAATAATGAGGGCTAAATCCCAAGTCTTAATGACATTCTCAGAGCATACAAGGCAAAAATATAAGGTGACTTGACTCGATGGGCAGTATGGAAAATTATAAAAAAGATAGGATTTCAATTCAAGAAAAATGACAATAATAATAGATTGTATATACTTGAACGTTCTGACATAATTTCAAAGAGAAACCAATATTTATATACAATAAAAGACATTCATACTTCAGCGACAACAATATTATATATCTTGCAGAGACTTGGATTAATGGACACGATGAATGGATGACCACCACTCAGGTAAAAGTTCCAAACCCTTGTAACGGTTCCTGTCCTTATTGTTGTTCATGCTGGGTAGTAGCGACGAGCGGTTGTGTAAATTAATTATTTATTAGTATTTCAGTCTAAGTCAAACTAAACACTACCATGAAGAAATGGGCAGTGATAGATTTTTATCTGGTTTTTTTAAAGACCAGATAACTTCCCAATATTCCACCAAATTCCGGCATTCTTAATGAGATATAACTTTGCAACTTATCATTCCGTAGGGCGAACTTAACAGGGCACCCACATCAAACTCCAAGAAAAGTGAAATGCAGGAATGGTGAAAAAAAATACCATTTGATGAGCGCATGGTCAAGGCAACCTTATGTAATATAATAAAATTGCAAAAACCACACTTTAAAACATATGAAATAGACAAACTAGCAGAGACAATGGGTCATGTTGTTGTTCGCTTACCATCGTAACACTGCAAATTTAATCCGATAGAATTGGTTTGGGGCCTCCATGGTATCTTTACCTTGTCGTGGTGGAGTGGCTTGTGTGCTTAAATGATCCTGAGAGCTATGCCGGCGGTAGCATTGCTGCCGATAGGGTTACCCATGCCGGACTGGTCGAAGGTGATAAGCCAGACGAAATAAGTACCTTGGTCGAAAGAGTGACGATCTTTCACCATAAAAATACAACCGTCAAGAAATGTGGACATGGGTTCAACTGGGGTAAAATTTTCCGGAGGTCAAATAGTCCCCATTCGGTTCTCCGGGCGGGGACTACTTCAGGGAACCCATGCCAAAGGCTCAAACACAGGGACATGTTCCTAGGAACATGGAATGTTAGGACTTTATACAATAGCGGGGCACTAGAGATATTAACGCGGGAATTGGATAAATCGCCCTTGGATATAGTCGCTTTACAGGAAGTTAGGTGGCCAGGAGAAGGTAGTCAGGAATCAGGAAGCTTTGCATTATACTATGGTGGTGCAGAAAGACCTGCATTTGGAACGGGTTTTTTAGTCAGAAGGAGGATCCTATCCGCTATCCGAGATATTAAGTTTGTTAGTGATAGGATATCATACATAATTCTAAAGGGTAAATGACATGATTTTATAATTGTAAATGTACATGCCCCCACAGAAGATAAAGATGACAAGATCAAGGATGAGTTCTATGAAGAATTAGAATGCTTATTTGATAGCCTTTCACGATATCATATGAAAATTGTCTTAGGAGATTTTAATGCAAAAGTGGGGCGGGAAGATATATTCAAACCAACAATAGGCAAATTCAGTCTTCATGAAGATAGTAACGACAACGGGGTTAGATTAGTCACATTTGCCACATCAAAGAATCTCATTGTTAAGAGCACAACATTTCAGCATAAGGATATTCATAAATACACCTGGACGTCCCCAGATGGAGAAACTCGGAACCAGATAGATCATGTATTAGTGGATAAACGCTGGGACAGTAGCATCATTGATGTTAGATCAGTTAGAGGGACAGACTGCAATTCAGATCATCATCTGGTCAGGGTGTGAAAATCAGACAACGGCTATCGCTTATGAGAGGAACAAACGCTAAAGATGATTCTGTAAAATATGAATTAAAAAACTTGAAAAATGATGAAATGCGGCAAGAATACCAAATCAAAATTGCTAATAGATTTGAAGTACTGGAATCTTCAGATGACAATGTGGCAAACGAAGAAGAAACTGATATAAATAAAGAATGGGAGGCTATAAGAGATACTATTAAATTGTCAGCATCAGAAAGCATTGGTTGTTTAAAAAAGAGGCAAAACAAGAAATGGTTTGATGAGGAATGTGCCGACATTGTAAAGAAAAGAAAGCTAGCAAAAATGAAATGGTTACACGAGCCAAATGAGGTAAATTTAGAGCAATTGGGTAGTGTTAGACGGGAAACCACCAAGTTACTAAAGAGTAAAAAGAGGGAATATTTGAGAGAGAAGATTAATGATCTCGAAATGAATGCAAAAAATAGGAACATTAGAGAATTATATCAGGGAATTAGTATAGAGAAGAAAGGGTTTCAGGCTAGAACAAACATAATTCGGAATGAAAATGGGGATATGATTGCAGATTCCAAGAGTATATTAAATAGATGGAAAAGTTATTTTAATCAGCTATTAAATGTACATACAGAACAGGACATTGAGGAGGATAAGTTACAGACAGCAGAAATGCTAGTCGCAGAGCCAAGTGCATTAGAGGTTGAAATGGCAATTGAAAAATTGAAGATGTATAAAGCATCAGGTTCAGATGAGATCCCAGCAGAACTGATAAAATCAGGGGGAGAAAAATTGATGGACAAGATACGCTGGTTGCTTAGTATGATTTGGGAAAAAGAAGCTCTTCCAGATGAATGGAAGGAATCAATTATCGTACCAATTTATAAGAAAGGAGATAAAACTGATTGCAACAACTATAGGGGCATCTCATTACTTTCAACTTCGTACAAAATTCTAACAAATATATTAGTAAGCAGACTTACTCCCTATATTGATGACATTCTAGGAGATCATCAATGTGCATTTAGAAGAAACAGGTCTACAACAGATCAGATTTTTAGTATAAGACAGATTTTAGAAAAGAAATGGGAATATAATGGTACTGTACATCAACTATATGTAGACTTCAAAAAAGCATATGATTCAATTAAGAGGGAGAAGTTATATAGTATCCTGCTGGAGTTCGGAATTCCTAAAAAGTTAGTTAGACTTATACGAATGTGTCTAAATGGCTCAATGAGTAGGGTGCGTGTAGGCAAACAGTTTTCAGACACTTTTGAAATCCAGAATGGGTTGAAGCAAGGAGATGCACTATCTCCTCTACTATTTAATTTTGTACTAGAGCATGCCATTAAATCTTTAGAGAATGAGGAAGGCTTACAACTGAATGGTATTAATAAGCTGTTAGTTTATGCTGATGATGTAGTACTACTGGCCGATAGCGAGGAGATACTAAAGGCCAACACGCACACACTATTGAGTAACACTAAGAAATTAGGACTGGAAGTAAATATCAGTAAAACTAAATATATGGTCACACGTAGAAATACATTATATAATGGAAATGGACAGCTAATGACAAATGAGGGAAATTTTGAGGAATTGGCTGAATTCAAATACCTAGGAACAATAATCACAAATAGGAATGAGATGCACAAAGAAATTAAACATAGGCTCAATTCTGGAAATGCATGCTATTATGCATTGCAGAGACTTTTGATGTCCCAACTCCTTTCAAAAAACGTTAAGCTGAAAATATATAAAACTATTATTCTACCAGTTATATTATATGGGTGCGAAACATGGACTCTTACTTTAAGGGAGGAAAGGAGATTACGAGTATTTGAGAATAAAGTTCTTAGGAAAATTTTTGGACCAAAGAGAGATGAACAGACAGGTGAATGGAGAAGACTACATAACAATGAACTACATGGTCTTTATAGGAAGCCAGATATAATAAGAACAGTTAAGTCCCGTAGACTGCGATGGGCAGGACATGTTGCGCGTATGGGGAATGAAAGAAGTGCATGGAAACTTCTTGTAGGAAAGCCAGAAGGAAAACGCCCAGTTGGTAGACCAAGAATGAGGTGGGAGAACAACATTAACTGATTTGAGGGAAGTAGATTATACAGGGAATGATTGGAAAACATTAGCACAGGATAGGGATGTATGGAGGGCTTATGTCCGTGCGGCCATGAACCTACGGGTTCGATAGTGCCAGTGAGTAAGTAAGTAAGAATTGGTTTGGGCCCAAGTGAAAGATTATGTTCGAAAATATAATACGAAATTTTGTATGAGTCACGTAAAAACTGTTTTTCAAAAAGCCATTAATTCGGTGAATGTGGAAAACTGGAGAGAAGCTTGCCATCATGCATATAAAAGGGAAGAATTTTATTGGAAACACGATCAGCTGATGGATAAACTGTCTGATAGATTTATTATCAACCTTGAGGATGATAGTGATGACAGCAGTGAACTCGGAGGCCGAATTGGAAAGAGAAAGTAACGATGTTGCTGATGAATTGGAGTGACCTGTAAGTACAGTAATAATTTATACATTTATACATTTTTCCTGGAGTTGATATTATAATATAATAATAATATAATATAATTCAAGTGCACGGACGGGGTGTTTCTCTCATAGACGCTATAAGTGCTAACATATTTTAGAAACCTCGGGCTAGTTGCTCCCACTCTCCGACTGGCCATGCAGCAACTGTTTGAAAATATATGCGGGAAGATTCTCTTAACTGAGCAAACGGACTATAAAAGCTACTAGATTTAAAACAACAAACGCAAGGGTCATGTAAAACAGGATTAGTCATAAATGAAGATAAAACAAAATATATGAGAACATCAAGAGTAGAAGTAAATCCAATCATATATAGTCCCAAATGGTCAGAAATGTTATAGTATTAAATACCTGGGTTCTCTAAGTACCTCTAAAAATGAATTAAGTGAAGAGGTTCAACCAAGGATTACAATAGGCAATACATGCTTATATGCATTAAAACAAGTTTTAAGTCAAAAACAATAAGTACAATAGCAAAAACTAAAACATATAAATCAATACTGAAACCAATAGTTATGTTTGGAAGCAAAACATGGACATTATCAGGAAAAGATAAGTTCATATTAAATGCATGGGAAAGAAAATTACTAAGGAAGCTATATGGAGCAGCACAGGAACAAGATACATAGAGAATTAGAACGAACCAGGAATTGAAAGAATTATATAGGGATTTAGATCTGGTAGGAGATATTAGAAGAGAGAGACTGGAATGGATAGGACATGTGTTGTGGATGAAGCAGGAAAGAAGTGCATGAAGGATTTTAGAATGGAAACAGGAAGGATGAAGAAACATTGGAAGACAGAACTAAGATGGTTGGATAAGGTTGAGGAAGACTTAAGACAACTGAAGGTTAAAAAGAAGTAGAAGTAGACAGAAGCTAGGAATAGAGAAGAATGGGCACATGTTATAAAGGAGACCAAGGTTCATAGAGGACTATAGAGCCACCAAGAGAAGAAGAAAGAAAAGCTATTAGGATGATATCCATCTATCTATAGTAATTCTGCCCGAAGGCAGGTCCTTCACTGCAATCATAGCATTTTCATGCTATGCTTGCAACTTTACTAGGGAATTGTAGGTGTGGTAGCTTCCCGTTGCTTTCCACACCGGTGAAGGATGATGATGATGATGATGATGATAATGATAAGGATGACAATGACAATGATGGCCATATGATTTCGGGGACCATTTGGGCCTTAAAGTTTTCCTGACATTTGTGTTACAGGTGAGGAAAAACCTCACTCAGAAAAACTGCCCCGACTGGGGATCGAACCCGGCCCTGCTGCGTGACAAGGTAGCATGCTACCTCGAGACCACAGCAGTGGAAAGGATGATATAAATAAACAAATTATTATACAGCTAAGCTTGTACAATTCATAGTAAGGAGAAAAAATCTGCCTGAATCGAGAATTGAACTCTAAACCTTCTGGTCTCCATGCTGATGCTCTAATTACATGAGATGGCCCAAGGACGTCTTTCCATGTGGTCAGTAATGAAGTATTGTTATTGGAAATCTGTTTCTGAACATATGTTGTAAATCTCATATTAACCTAACTAAAGGGTTCAATATTTTTATTATTAATTTCATACATCTCAATGATGGATAAATCATATTTGAAGAGAAAAATTATACACTTAGACTGGGGCTTGAACCCAGGACCTTTGGCTTTCTAGGCCAAGACTCTATCAACTGAGCTATCTGAGCAAGTTCCAATCTAAACACAATTCTTTCTATTATATACGCTGTTAATTCCTGTGCACCAAATGCTATGAAACCTTTGCTTCTATCTTGCAAATGGCAGCTTCTTTATTAAGAAGACATTTATTTGGGAATTTTACATTACATTATAAAGCCAGTATGGCTTCTTTTGATGTTTTTTTATTCATTTCATACATCTGAGTGATGCACAAATCATATTTGAAAAGAAAAATTATACACTCAGACTGGGGCTTGAACCCAGGACCTTTGGATTTCTAGGCCAAGACTCTACCGTCTGAGCTATCTGAGCAAGTTTCAATCTAAATGTGATTTTTTCTCTTATATACGCTGTTAATTCCCATGCATCAAATACTATGAAACCTTTGCTTCTATCTTGCAAATGGTGGCCAAAGGTCCTGGGTTCAAGCCCCACTCTGAGCATATAATTTTTCTCTTCAAATATAACTAAAGGTAAGTCCTCCTCCACATCATCCACCCATCATAATCTTGGTCTTCCTCTCTTTCTCCTTCCTTCTGGTTTCTCATCCAAAATTTTTTTGACTGTTCTTGTGTTTTCCATTCTCAAAACATGACCGAACCATTCCAATCCACGCATCTTCACAATAGCTACTATACCTAATGATTTAAATAATCTATATAACTTGTGGTTCATTTTAATTCTCCAAAGTCCTTCCTTACATGTTGATCCATATATCTTTCTTAAAATCTTCCGCTCCCAATTCTGGAGAAGTCCTCCTATTTTACTGGTTAAAGTCCATGATTCAGATCTATACAACACTATAGGCCTTATCATCATCTTATAAAGTTGAATTTTAAGGTTTTGTGAAATATACCTTTTCCTTAATAAGTTTTGAAATGCATAATAGGAATTATTTGCAGCATTTATTCTTGATTTTATTTCTATTTCCATTTCATTTAGATTATTCACCTGTGCACCAAATATTTAAAACAATTAACCTTATCATATAGTTAATATAACTGAACAGATGAAATGTTTTATTTGAAGAGAAAAATAAATGCCTGAATTGGGTTCGAATATCAATTCACTTATATTTTTCTCTTCAAATAAAATTTGTCATTCGGTAAGAAGTGATAAATTTAACATGTAAGATCAAGAAAAATTTCTGTCTAAACCGGGATTTGAACCCAAGATCTCCATCTTTAAATGCTAGTGCACTAAACCACTGTGCTACTTAGGCAATCCACAGGAATTTCAAATAGAAAGAGATTTGTCTCTCTTCCTGGATTACCTAAGCAGCGCCAGTGCATAAAGCTGGAGCTCTTGGGTTCAAATACCAGTTTAGGAAGATTTTTTTAACTTTTATACGAATAAAGCACTATGAGGTTTAATTTATGATAAGTTAAAATGTTTCATACCTCTCCTCATACTTAATCTTCTAAGAAGATCGCGATTTCAAGACCATTGTGGTCCCATCTTGACGACTGATGTTATGTCGAACAACTTGTTCTTCCCACTGTTGGTGGACCAATGAACCTCCGGATCAGGTCAGAATCTGCGGGAATCTCGAAGCTCATAAGTTTTTCTTTGTTTTTCTGAATGTGGACTTTTTCCCAAACTGTGAGTTTCGTTTGTTTGCTATTTGTTTAATTAGACTAGATTTTTTTTTTTTTGCTCTTTAACTTGTATTAACTATTGCATGTGAACAGCAAGCCTGAGTACATTAATTTCAATATTATATTTGTAATTAGCTGATATAATGTCTTCTTAGTAGAAGTGAACCTGCTGTAATATAAATAGAAGTTCACTAATAGGGGTATAACAGAATTTCAAATAGAGAAAGATTTGTCCCTCTTCTTGGAATGTCTAAATAGCACAATGTTTTAGTGCACCACTGTGTAAAGCTAGAGATCTTGAGTTCAAATCCCGATTTAGACAGAAATTTTTCTCTTTACTCGTATTAACCAAACATTATCTAATTTTTTTATTAGGAATATTCCACAATACAGTGTTTCTCCTTCAACCCAAAGTGATTTGTCGCTAGAGGTCTAGCTTCTATACTTCTCCTCACTCCACCTATCCAACTTTCTCTAGGTCTGCCTCTTCCACTTCTTCCACTAGCTTTCCAATCAAGGATCTTCTTTGGTATTCTATCTTCTTCCATTCCTAATGGTATCATTTCAATTTTTTTTTCTAATATGTTTTTTCAACTTGCATAATTTCCCTTATTGTGGTTTTTGACTTTATCCTCTACTGAAATTATTGTCGACCGCCTCTAAAAATCCATTTCTACTGCTAACAGCTTGTTGGCTTGTTTTCTACTTACTCACCAGGTTTTGGACCCATATAATAAAATGCTTTGTAACAGAACTTGAAATATAGTTTTCTTTGTTCTGTAAATATATTTCTATTTTAAAGCACTGAGTTCAACATACCAATGATTCTTCTTCCATCAGTTATTCTTCTTTCAATTTCTGTAGTTGAATTCTCATTTTTATCTAAAATAGATCCTAAATATTTAAAATTTTTAACATTACGTATTTTTCCTGGATTACATTTTAGTTCATCTGTTGTAAACAATGAAAGATATTGTTTTATTATAATTTATCTGTAATCCCCATTTTTTGTATTCTATCTCTAATTTCTATTAAAATTTTTATCAACATTCTCTATAGTAAAATTAAAATGAGTCATAGATATCTCACCTCATACAGTGTTCTTCACAGCACAGAGTCAGAAAAATAGCTGAAGATAGGAACGACTGTTCCTGAAACCGTGGTCCTGTGCTGTGAAGAACAGAGAGTGTATGAGGTGAGATGACCTATGACTCATTTTAATTTTATTAAATTGTAAACCTCATAATGTTATTAATCCATATTTGGTTCGTCTTCCGGGCTTATAATGTTAATTCCCATCATAAGTTCTATGAAATTATCTGTAGTGTATACATTTAATTCAAAATCATCAATCTCTTACTATAGAAAATCAATGTTCACAATATAGTTTTATTATTGTGTAAGGTTGGTATTCCTAGTTTGAACGTCATCAATAGAGACCGAATGTTAGGGAAAATGACTATAGTTATTTATTATAAATATTGTAAAAGTGACTTCATATAAGTTCATACCAACGACCCTAGAGTTGTTTTCCATAAAGTTAATTTTGCCTATAAATGCCTATTTCAGCTTATAATGCCTATAAATGCCTATTTGCAATTTTTTCTTGAAATTAACTCAGTATTTCAATGAAATCAATTGAAATGGACAAACTTCATGGTACAAATCATTTCATAGAAGTTTTCAAGTGTTCTCTTTATAAATTCCCTTAGAATGTATTAGAATAAGGGTGGCAATAACCCATTAACCTAGCAGGTAGATGGTTTTCCCCCTCAATGCACTCCCGTTAGGTAAATATTGTATTTTTTCACCTCATGCATTCCCGTTAAGCGAAATAACCCTAAGCTATGTCCCATTGTATTATGCTCCAGCTCTAAGGTTTAGAGAAAAGTTATTTGCTTCTTTTCAATACAAACATTGCTGAGTGACAAAGAGGGTAGATGGCTCAAGCTTTCTTTCTCTGTCTCACACCTGATGCTGAAAGCCGGCAATATTATTTTTGATGTTTTTAACACTTAATTCAGTCTGCAGTCCTCATTCACAGACAGGTGCTTCAAAGACAGTGATGCAGCAAGTGTATTGGCTTTTTTCTTTTTTTTTTTTACCATTAGAACAGTATTTTAAGATACCTAAAGAGCGGACAATAGTAAAAGGCAAACTAACCAATTTCGTGAAAGAATCTGGTGCGGAAATATTCTCAAGTGACGGTTCTGCTCTTTGTAAAAAGGTAAAGTGAAGGTAAAGTGATCCCACTACAGGCCTCAGGAGGCCCTTGGGGTAGTAGGAGGTTAAGGCTCCCACTTTTTCTTGACAATCGGCACTTGATTTCAGCCGGGTTGTCAGCCCTGCGTGACGGCCGCCTTTACCCCAGAACAAGCGTCTGGTACTCATTTCAGTTAGAGGCTGAGTCGACCCCAGGGCCATAATGCCGCCAGAAGGTTTGGGTCAGTTTAAAAATCCTGACCCCACCGGGACTTGAACCCTCGACCTTCCGGCTTGTAGCGCAGTGCCTTAACCACTACGCTACGGCGTGCCTCCCTTTGTAAAAAGGCAAAACAAATTTCAAAAGCATCTCTGATATCTTCACATGCAACTGATAGCATACGTTTATATTCTTATGGTAAGACTGTAAAAATTTATGTTATAGACCATTTTTTGTAAGAGCCTATTTTGGATTTTTTAGTGCCTACATTAATGATTTTCAGTGCCTTTTTGCCTGCCTCTTTTGAATTTTTTAAGTGCCTAACATACAGACTCTAGTCATCAATAGTTCCTAGGGAGTAAAGTTATCTAAGGATTTTTATATATTAAATTTGGGAATTTTTAACATTATGAGGTTCAATTCATAAGAATTAAATAAATCGTGATTATTTCTTACCTCATACTTCTATGTTCCTTTAAACACAGCACTGCAGTATCGGCGACTCCTTGTCACCATCGTCAGCTGTTTTCACGATTGTCAATTTTTTCTTTTGTTGATAATTATCCAAACTGCCATCTGATGTTCTTTTTAAAGAATTATTTTCTAAACTGCCATCTGGTGTTCTTTTTAATGAATCATTTTCTAAACTGCCATCTGTTGTATTTTAGAAGAACTTTGTAATCAACCTCAGTTCATCTGGAATTTCGAAGTTCATGGTTCTAGTATGTTTTTTTTAATATATATTTTTTTTTCCCCAAACTGTTAAATCTAAAGGTTTAGATAGATGTTTCATAAGTTTTGCTTCTTTTTTCAATCCTATGATGCTCTAATAAACTATGTGCTGCTATGGCTGATTTTTCAATTTCTCCATTCTTTATGTTTCTGAAGTGTTCTTTTTTACGAGATTCCAAATTCCTTTTTGTTTTTCCTATATATATCCTGTTGCAATCTTTGCAATCAATTTGATAAATTCCAGATTTTTTGTTGTCTGGGGTGTTAAATTTATTATTAGTTAACAGAAGATTACCCAGGCTGAATTTGTTAATTCCAAGAAAGATGTAAAATTCAAGAAATTTACTTACCATCCTGAAGTTCATAATAAGTTTCAAAAAATTTTCAGAAAATTTAATATAACATTGGCTCCAATTAACAAATTTAACCTGGGTAATCTTCTGTTAACTAATAATAAATGTAACACCCCAGACAACAAAAAATCTGGAATTTATCAAATTGATTACAAAGATTGCAACAGGATATATATAGGAAAAACAAAAAGGGATTTGGAAACTCGTAAAAAAGAACACTTCAGAAACATAAAGAATGGAGAAATTGAAAAATCAGCTATAGCAGCACATAGTTTATTAGAGCATCATAAGATCGAAAAAGAAGCAAAACTTTTGAAACATCTATCTAAACCTTTAGATTTAACAGTTTGGGAAAAAAATATATATTCAAAAAAACCATACTAGAACCACGAACTTCGAAATTCCAGACGAACCGAGGTTGATTACAAAGTTCTTCTAAAATACAACAGATGGCAGTTTAGAAAATGATTCATTAAAAAGAACAACAGATGGCAGTTTAGAAAATAATTCCTTAAAAAAACATCAGATGGCAGTTTGGATAATTATCAACAAAAGAAAAAATTGACAATCGTGAAAACAGCTGACGATGGTGACAAGGAGTCGCCGATACTGCAGTGCTGTGTTTAAAGGAACTTCGAAATTCCAGACGAACCGAGGTTGATTACAAAATTCTTCTAAAATACAACAGATGGCAGTTTAGAAAATTATTCATTAAAAAGAACAACAGATGGCAGTTTAGAATAATTCCTTAAAAAAAACATCAGATGGCAGTTTGGATAATTATCAACAAAAGAAAAAATTGACAATCATGAAAACAGCTGACGATGGTGACAAGGAGTCGTCGATACTGCAGTGCTGTGTTTAAAGGAACTTCGAAATTCCAGACGAACCAAGGTTGATTACAAAGTTCTTCTAAAATACAACAGATGGCAGTTTAGAAAATTATTCATTAAAAAGAACAACAGATGGCAGTTTAGAAAATAATTCCTTAAAAAAAACATCAGATGGCAGTTTGGATAATTATCAACAAAAGAAAAAATTGACAATCGTGAAAACAGCTGACGATGGTGACAAGGAGTCGCCGATACTGCAGTGCTGTGTTTAAAGGAACATAGAAGTATGAGGTAAGAAATAATCACGATTTATTTAATTCTTATTATCTAAGGATACTATAGAAGAGTTCTAATAATAATAATAAGAAGAAAATTATTTATTGTACTGCATATTTTCTGACAAATATTTTCTAACGACTTTGCCTCATTTCTGATAATGAAAAAATTGAATAAACAGACCTGCAAAGGATTTTTCATCCAGTATGTGGTTAATAGAATAATATTATATTATTGTTAATATTTTCAAGATGAATTGGTAACTAAAATGTTAAGTTGGTGAATTCATATTCACGAAGGCTTTGTGTTCAAAGCATTTTCAATCACATGGAGAATTAAAAAAAAAAATTGGTCAGACATGTTAAATTACCAATTCAATTTAAAAACATATAACACTATCTAATGTCATGCGACATGCCTGATTAGCACCTTCTCAACTATCATATACACCACTAACCAATGAAGTGCAACTAAATTAAACTACTGCAAACTCTAAACAATTTATTTTCTAAGTCTGAACCCAGGATCTGAGACTAAATTAATAATATTTATATTTGTTACTTGCTGCATACCTCTCCTGCCCTGCTGTATCCCACAGCTGCAAGTGCACTCTCTGGCTGCGTCCCTGAGATCTATATACCTGTAACATCAGAATGCATATTCATCTATTCACATGAATTTGATTAATTATTATTTAATGGATCTTAATGATAAAGTTTAAGAAGAGATGTATGGAACCAATGCCCAGTAGTATTCTACCATAGAGAAAATGAATAGAGGGAAAACTGTATACAGTGACATCTAAAAATTTACGGTCGTTTACGATGAACTATAATGAGCAAACTACAATGGTAGTGCTGTTTCATAGTAACAGAATATGTAACTAAATAAAACAAATGCAAGGCACACAGCGTGTTCACTCAGGATTATGAGAAATTAGTCATTTTGTAAATTGAAATTTTTAACTGCTATCCTTTCGTTCTATGTAGACGGTACTGTAAAAATTGTATATTATTGAAAGTTAAAAATCATTACTTAGAAAATACAAAAGAGCTGACTATTTGGGAAAAAATCTATATTCAGAAGAACAAAAACAGAGTTATGAATTTTGAAATACCGGCGGAGTGTGACCTTGTTTGGAGGTTCTTTGGCCAACCACAGGATGGAGCTGATATCGACATCCAGGGTGTGCAACATAATGCAACATAAATCAAACCAGTCTGGACAAGCTGACGATAAAACAGAATTATTTTGAAACATGTCCAAGAACAAATCAACATTAATATTGAGATAAGATGATCAGAAAGAAATTAAAATAACCTCAAAATATCACTTCCTAAAATTAAATATCATTACTTAGATTTTATTTTACTCTAACTCATAAGTAAATTCAAACTTGTTTTCGTTGTTAATGTGAATCTATTTTCAAAGAAAAACCTACTAGAAGTGATAAAATTCTAACATTTGTTATTTAACACTTGTCAATATTGTTATTTTAACACAGTTCCAATAATGGATCATATTATCATATTATAATTTTTCTTTTCAAAATATAATTATAATATTATAAGATTTGTCATGTCATGTGATGTTAGTGTACAGTAATTTCTAATAAACTTTTAAAAAATGTGAGTGACTTTATAATGGATTTCGGATCTACGACATGACTAAGGTTCTTTAATAAATATTGTATAAAATATGTATAGGATGCAACATGTTCATCGAATGGAAGATCACAGAATACCCAAACATATGTTAAGGACATCCACTCAAAAGACTTCTGGATGGTGTTTCTCTTGAGGCCGAAACAGGTCAACAAATAGCCTAAATTCGTGAATGTTTTATGATGATGATGATGATGATATGTATATGAGAATAAAAGGGTAGGTCAATTGTACATATTTAAAAGAGCTCATAATGTACATTTTAAAATTTTAATAAATGAAAATTCATTAGGATGTTTTATTTATTTCCATTCTTCCCTTCTGTTAAAATTAAAAAAAAATCTTTAGATTTGAGAGGCTGGGTACAAATAATTCCATAATTATATTTAAATTAAATATTGGGAAGTAAACATTATGAGGTTATATCATTAATAGTGAGTGGAGAACATTATATTAAAATATGTTCTCCATTCACTATTAATTCCATAATTATTTACCATATGGTGTTGTATAATTATAATTAATAATTTTACCACTGACGGTGCTGAATTTCATATTAGTACCACAAAAAAATTTTTAAAATGTAGATGTCGTTAGTTGTTTTACACTAGTGCTGTTTGTGGCATGTACGCGAAACTTGTCCACTTTGTCCTCTGGTTCCTCGGTAGTATGGTACCATGTGGAATTTGGATAGCTATAATAAGTAGCATCTCCAGCTTGAGAAACCAGTTACAACAGATGAAGGATCTGACTTGCTGATTAGATGTCATCCTTATATTAATCGTTCAAAGCTGTAATTGACATATGTGGATGTGAGATCAGCAGTTGGATAAAAGGTCAAGGGCCTTCTAGCACTGATTCACCATAAATTAAGTTTATACCTTCATTGCCTGAGAAGAGAAAATATCTTGGGTGGGAGTGTAAAAAGACGTATCTCCAAAATTGTAAAAAATGAGTTATCTACTAAGAAAGAGAAGACTCTCTTGTACAGGATATCTCATATCATTACTGGTTACCGAGCTATTTCAATCTATATTTTGAGCCAACTTTCATTTTCAGAATTCTTGGTGTGGAAAAAGATACATCTACATATGAATGGGAGATATATCTCTTTACACTTCTAAGTCATTGTGCACAGAGAGGTATAATGTAAATTGAACTTTTATAGGAAAAATTACTATGAGGTTTAATTTAAATTAAAATTCTTTATACCTCACCCCATATCCAGTCTTCTAATTGTACTGGTTTCAAAATGTATGTGGTTTCATCTTCAGTAATATCTCAATCGATATTGTGTCGTTCAGAAGAACTGCTTCTTACTCCATCTATTGGTGGACCGATGAACCTCTGAATTAAATCAATTTCCCCACGAATTTCAAAATTCAAGAAAGAAAAACTTATGAATTTTTAAATTCCCAATGAATTTAATTTAATTCAGAGGTTCATCGGTCCACCAACAGAGGGAATATGAAGCAGTTCTCCTGAAGACATAACATCAGTCGAGATAATACTGAAGATGAAACAATCTAGATTTCGAAACTGGTATAATTAGAAGAATGAATATGAGGTGAGGTATAAAGAATTTTAATATAAATCATAATGTGTTTTTAAGAATTAAATGGATCGTGATCTCTTCTTGCCTCATACTTCTATGTTTTTTTAAACATAGCACTGCAGTATCAGCGACAATTGTCACCATCCTCAGCTGTTTTCATGACTGTCAATTTTTTCTTTTGCCAGTAATTATCCAAATGCCATCTGGTGTTCTTTTGAAGGAATTATTTTCTAAACTGCCATCTGGTGTTCTTTTGAATGAATCATTTTCTAAACTGCCATCTGTTGTTTTTTTGAAGAACTTTGTAATCAAGATTCCAGACAAACTGAGCTTGATTACAAAGTTCTTCAAAAAAAACAACAGATGGCAGTTTATAAAATGATTCATTCAAAAGAACACCATATAGCAGCTTAGAAAATAATTCCTTCAAAAGAACACCAGATGGCAGTTTGGATAATTACTGGCAAAAGAAAAAATTGACAGACGTGAAAACAGCTGAGGATGGTGACAATGGTTGCTGATACTGCAGTGCTGTGTTTAAAAAAACAGAAGTATGAGGTAAGAAGAAATCACAATTCATTTAATTCTTATGAATCGAACCTCATAATGTTAAAAATTCTCAAATTTAATATATAAATATCTGTTTTCACTACCATGTATTAACATTCCTCACTTAATGCAGCCAACTGGAAGCGGCTTCTTTGATAATCTCATATTGAATGCTCTGGGAGACTATCAGATTGCAACCTGTTGCTAATCCAACACGACAATACTGGTTTAGAGTGTCCTCAATTAAAATTATCAGTTTAAGCTTGACTGTTGAGTGAAGTTGTTGCATTATGAATGTTTCAATTGACAAAAAAAAATGGTTTTCTCGAAGAAGTAATTGAGGCTTCTCCTGAGTCCTCCAAAAAGAAATCAAAGCTGTTAAATTCAGAAATTCAAATACAGAGTGGTAAAATACCACATTTGAAAGGAGATGAAAAACAAACTAAAGGTAAAACAAAAAAAATACAAATACTGAAAGCACCATTAATGAAGAATTAGTGCCAATTCAAACATCTGCTTCCACTAGTAAAGAAAATGCGGACAGGTCTAGGACATGATTGATAAAATTACAGAGAGATTATTATTAAATACAAGATCACTTGGAAAAAGAAAAATTGAAATACCAAAGATAATGATGGATTGATGATATTAACGAATGGCATTAAAAAATAAGAGTAAGGAAATGACTGAATAAAACAAAGGAGATACAAGAATGATAGAGACTTCTATTATACTATTTCCAAGCTAAGTTGCAGTTTGTATTGTAAACAAACTTGTATGAGATATGACTCCACAGACTCTGTGTATTGGGGGAACTGTGGTGCTACATTTACCTGCCATATGAGTGAACTGTCATCTATAGAAACATTGTTCTTGGGCAACATCGTATTTAATGGGAAATAACACTGAATACTAATTAAGATAGTACCAATAACTAGGACTTTTATTTCTTATTTATTTGTGACAAAAAATATATATATATCGGCCTATCTAATCAGATGTTTATGCATTTTCCATAATATTGATAAAAAAAATTAAAGGTAAAGTGATCCCACTAAAGGCCTCAGGAGGCCCTTGGGGTAGTAGGAGGTTAAGGCTCCCACTTTTTCTAGACAGTTGGCACTTTATGTCAGCCAGGTTGTCAACCCTGCATGACGGCCGTCTTTACCCCCAGAACAAGCATCTGGTACTCATTTCCATTAGAGGCTGAGTCGACCCCAGGGCCATAGTGCCGCCAGAAGGTTTAGGTCAGTTTTAAAAATTCTGACCTCACCAGGACTCGAACCCTTGATCTTCCGGCTTGTAGCGTAGTGCCTTAACCACTATGCTACGGCGTGCCCCCATAACATTGATAGACATCCTTTATTTGCAATTTCATTATGAACAGAATTTATCCTCCATTCTGACTCACCTGTATATTCTGCTGTTATTTTCACCACATCCTCAATGGCTAATGTGGGATACTTTTCTCTAAATTGTTTGAAAACATTGAAAATAATTTGCTTTTCTCCACTTTTCAATTTTTTTTTTTTTTTTTTTTCCAGTCTCATAAGAAATTCTACAAAAATTGACCATTTTAAAACAATAGAAATCCCAATGTATTCTGCATTGCACGTGCATAAGAATTAAACAATGAAACACTTTGATGTTATATTTTAAATTAACACTTTCCAGAATTGGATATAGTTTTATTTTAGAAAGAAAAATTATGTTCGAACCTTGAGTCGAACCCCGGATCTCTGAATTTTACTTATACAATTCTCCTTTCAAAGCAATGGTTATCGCACTGACGAGAGTGAGAGATCCGGGGTTCGACTTCCGGTTTGAATGTAATTTTTCTTTCTAAAATGAAATGCTTATTTATTTAATCTATTAAAATTGTAATTATATTTTAAAATCCTCCCATATAACTTATATAGACATGTGCTAAATAATACATTTTTATTATTTTTTATTTATTCCAATGTTAACAGAGCAAACCACATTTTCTTACCCGCTTAAAGGTAAAACAGTTATTTGGCCAATGAAAATGCAGTCCACACAACTGGTTTGTTTACATTACAACTGGAACTTAGCTCGGAAGAGGTATAGAGACCAGGACTCACAGTGCACTATACCATTGATTATGATACCAGAGTTTTAGACTAATTAATAATAAAAGAATATGTTGGATAAGCATAATCTCCATAACAAGTTGTTATACTTTGGCTTGAATTGCACATAACTGAACTTTTTTTTTTTAGTTTTGCTATATACCAAATCTACTTCTTTAGGCCTACATCATAAACAATAAATTAACTTTTGGTAATTAACACAGACATAAAGAGATAGAATGACAATTTCATATCTAATAACTTTGGATCTAGTATAGGTGGAAGCAGTAGTTTGCTTCTGTCGCCATATTGTGAGTCTGATTTCCATCTGAACACTTGTTAGGTTGAAGCTATAATTTCATTAATTTGATATTAATATCAGATTTGTTTATCAATACTAACTTATTTATTAATCATTATGTTAATTATTTTTTATTATATTGTTTTGCTATTTCAACCATATTAATTGGATTCAGTATTGGGCAATAGCAAGAACTGAATGAAAATAGACTGAAACCATATTAGAAAATTAAGACTCTCGATGCTATTCTTTTTGCAAACGATTTAGCTCTTCTAGTACTTTCCGAAAATAATTTGCAACGATCAATTTATAATTTATAAAAAATAGGTGCCAAATTTAATATGGAAATATTAATTAACAAAACTAAAATTATGGCATTTCATGGGAACAACCCCATACAAAGTAAAATCTGTATCCAGATTAAAATTTTAGAGAGATCTAATCAATTTAAATGAGAAGGATATCCCTGAAAAAATTACTAGTTATAATAAAAGTTTGGGAATTATTAATCAAGTTATGAAACCATCCCTTGTACAAAAAAACACTAAATTACGTTTATATAACACTTTGGCTAGACCAGTGTTGATCAACGGTAGTGAAGCATGGACACTAAAAAGACAACATGAAAGTAGAATAACGGCTTGTGAAATGAGATTCATGCGCAGAACAGCGGGTTACACCAGATGGGATCGGAAAAGGAACACCAATATCTTAAAAGAATTGAAGACTATGCCAATTTTGGAACATATTAAACAGTACCAACTAAATTGGAAACACCATCTAGAAAGAATGAGTTCAAATTGGATCCCCAAAGCTATTTATAATTATATACCAAGAGGACGAAGATCACTGGACCGTCCTATGAAATGCTGGAGGGAAAATTTTCTATAGGATCGTAACAGGCCTTGGCCTAATACTTGAAAGGAAGAAGAAGAAGACTCACAATATACAGCTATGGCAACAACTTCTTGCTTCAGTGCTAAAATAAATATTCCCTTGGTATAGAGCATTAGTTTATCAAATTTAGAGCAATTCCATGGCTTTCAATTGCATTCATAAAGTGATGAATGTCTAAAAAATGTGGGAGCCTCAACTTCCTACCATCTGAAGGGCCTCTTAAGGCTTGTAGTAATATTAGTTTTATCTCTTAAGTTTAAATGATAAAGTTGGGCATCCTTATTAGCTTTTTAAGTCCATACCAAACTATCTTAAACCTAACCAAAGTAGTTGAATATTGGTTAAGAACTGTTAGGCATTTTAACTGAATAGTTTATTAGACTGAATGATCCAACGTACTGAATAAGTCGCTCAACTGTCATGACAGGAACATTAGGTGAGATTAGATTTAAAGAAAGAAAAAAAATGTTATACAAGAATAGCCTAAGCAATCTAGTAATTATAAATTATACATTGCATGTAATAAAAATTGTTCAAATTGACTGCAACGTTATTATGTTATTTTTGTTGGCTTTTTAAGACTAAATTATCTTATACACTAAAATATGTCGAATAATAAGATAGCCATTTTGAAAATATGTAGGCCTACTAATATAATGGAAACCAAATGAACTAGCTATATGAGAATAGTTCAGTGACTTTTGCAAAGCCTTAACGTTTCCTATTTAAAATATCTACTGTTTTACCACACAAATCATAATATATTTGTTACTCAAAACTATTTCATAAATAGTAGGCCCACAGGAATAACAAAAGGCCTTTCTTTAAAGGCCACACACTGAAAAATAACAATGATAATAATAATAAACTTACTAATCTTTTCTCTCGAAAATCTATTCCAACAGTTGATATGAATCGTGAGTTGAATGTGCCATCTGTGTACTGATATAAGAAACTAGTTTTCCCTACTCCAGAATCTCCCAATGCCAAAAATTTTATTAAATAATCATAATCCATTGCAGATAGAAACCTGAAATCAATAAACAAACATATAATTGTCAATATGCAAATTATTAAGTTCAAGAAATGTGAGGTTATGGGCTATAAAACATTTTAATTTTTACGGATTTAAATATTACAAAGAGTAAGCATAAATGTTAATTATAAATCTTAATTAATTAGTAAATCAACATTTCCATATAATGAGAATTTTTCATTTCGAAAATAAACACAATTAAATTTTAATTTATAATGTAACTCCAAATATATGTACCAGAATTTATTTTCAACTATATTCAAAATTTCTGAATTAATTTCGGACTGAATCTGAACAAATATATTTAAAATAAATCTGTATTGATTTTTAAAACAGTTTTCAAGAAAATATGAAATCTACCTGTTGCAACGTTAACGCCCCCTCAAAACAATTGAACGTTTGTTAAATTGTCAAAGAGTTTCATAAGCAAAGACATATTCAAGGAGGAAATCAGCTGATTTTTAAGTAACATTTCTGTATTTAGGGCAAATTCCAGTAGCCTAATATATCAATAAAGTGAATAAACATTGAAGAGCCAAATTGACCATACGATGGATGTTAAAGTTGAAGTCGAATATTGGTAAGTTATTTACGCTATAAAATCCTACAAAACTTCGTTTATCTCTCAATTGAGAATTCTCTTTGGCAAGATGTTACAGAAAAGCCATCGACCTTATATAAAGTTTTCTTCTTCGTAATACCATGTTAAAATTATGAATTAAAATGCCCAAATACCTACTATGAGAATGCATTGCGAGATGTTTAAAATACTACGAAATTATAGTAAAAATTAAAAAAGTACGTAGGGCAACAGTCTCATAATAATGTATGGAAAAGCATAGAGTGACTTATTAAAAAGTTGAGCCATGCCTCTTTTTTAATATATTAGTTTGATCATTTACAAAAATATATATTTAAAACTCCAAAGGGATAAGAATGTTAAATTTTAACTTGTAATATAAACTTAGGATTAAGCTTTATCAAGTGCACTACATTATTATAAAATGTTTTGATTATAAAACCAAAAAAGTCACCGAAATATCAACCTGATCACACTCACTCACTGGCACTATCGAACCCGTAGGTTCATGGCCGCACGGACATAAGCTCTCCATACATCCCTATCCTGAGCTAATGCTTTCCAATCGTTCCCTATATAATCTACTTCCCTCAAATCATAGTTAATGTTATTCTCCCACCTCGTTCTTGGTCTACCAACTGGGCATTTTCCCTCTGGCTTTCCTACAAGAAACTTCCATGCAAGTCTTTCATTCCCCATACGTGCAACATGTCCTGCCCATCGCAGTCTACGAGACTTAACTGTTCTTATTATATCTGGCTTCCTATAAAGACCATGTAGTTCATTGTTATGTAGTCTTCTCCATTCACCTGTCTGTTCATCTCTCTTCGGCCCAAAAATTTTCCTAAGTACTTTATTCTCAAATACTTGTAATCTCCTTTTCTCCCTTAAAGTAAGAGTCCATGTTTCGCACCCATATAATATAACTGGTAGAATAATAGTTTTATATATTTTCAGTTTAACATTTTTTGAAAGGAGTTGGGACATCAAGAGTCTCTGCAATGCATAATAGCATGCATTTCCAGAATTGAGCCTATGTTTAATTTCTTTGTGCATCTCATTCCTATTTGTGATTGTTCCTAGGTATTTGAATTCAGCCACTTCCTCAAAATTTCCCTCATTTGTCATTAGCTGTCCATTTCCACTATTTAATGAATTTCTATTTGTGACCATATATTTAGTTTTATTGATATTTAATACCGATAAGAACTAAAATTGTTATTAACAACAATATAATAGAACAAGTTAATAACTTTACTTATCTTGGCTGCAATCTTTCGTACGACACATGTAAAGACATAGACATAAAATTGGTCAAATTTCAAAAACTTATAGGAACAATAAAAAGCATTCTTTTCCGAAAAGTACGTCCAGATACAATTCTAAAATTTTATAAAACAATGGCTCTTCCAACTCTACTTATGGTTCTGAAACCTGGACTCTTACTACAGGTAAATTAAATAGGATAGTAGCTGCAGAAATGAAGTTATTAAGACCTTTAGCGGGTTATACGCTTTATGATCACATGCGTAATGAAGATATCCGCAAAGCTCTCAACACACCAGCAATAACTGAAATCATTCAAAAATATCAAAATAATTGGCATGAACACCTTCTGAGGATGCCAAACAATAGACTACCTCTGCAGCTATTGAACTACAGACCCACAGGGCGAAGAGACCCAGGAAGACCTAAGAAGAGATGGAGGGATCAATTTCTTTCCTGAAGCGGAACAGGCCAATTGGCTTAATCCATGCCTGCCATTGATGATGATATTTACTTTCAGTCCTAATTTCTTAGTATTACTCAATAGTGTGTGCATGTTGTCCTTTAGTATCTCCTTGCTATCGGCCAACAATACTACATCATCAGCATAAACTAACAGTTTATTAATACCATTGAGTTGTAAGCCTTCCTCATTCTCTAAAGATTTAATGGCATGCTCTAGTACAAAATTAAATAGTAGAGGAGATAGTGCATCTCCTTGCTTCAAACCATTCTGGATTTCAAAAGTGTCTGAAAACTGTTTGCCTACACGCACTCTACTCTTTGTACTTTTTAGACAAATTCGTATAAGTCTAACTAATTTTTTAGGAATTCCAAACTCCAGCAGGATACTATATAACTTCTCCCCCTTAATTGAATCATATGCTTTATTGAAGTCTACATACAGTTGATGCACAGTACCATGATATTCCCATTTCTTTTCTAAAATCTGTCTTATACTAAAAATCTGATCTGTTGTAGACCTGTTACTTCTAAATGCACATTGATGGTCTCCTAGAATGTCATCAATATAGGGAGTAAGTCTGCTTACTAATATATTTGTTAGAATTTTGTACGAAGTTGAAAGTAATGAGATGCCCCTGTAGTTGTTGCAATCAGTTTTATCTCCTTTCTTATAAATTGGTACAATAATTGATTCCTTCCATTCATCTGGAAGAGCTTCTTTTTCCCAAATCATACTAAGCAACCAGCGTATCTTGTCCATCAATTTTTCTCCCCCTGATTTTATCAGTTCTGCTGGGATCTCATCTGAACCTGATGCTTTATACATCTTCAATTTTTCAATCGCCATTTCAACCTCTAATGCACTTGGCTCTGTGACTAGCATTTCTGCTGTCTGTAAATTATCCTCCTCAATGTCCTGTTCTGTATGTACATTTAATAGCTGATTAAAGTAACTTTTCCATCTATTTAATATACTCCTGGAATCTGCAATCATACCCCCATTTTCATTCCGAATTATGTTTGTTCTAGCCTGAAACCCTTTCTTCTCTATCCTAATTCCCTGATATAATTCTCTAATGTTCCTATTTTTTGCATTCATTTCAAGATCATTAATCTTCTCTCTCAAATATTCCCTCTTTTTACTCTTTAGTAGCTTGGTGGTTTCCCGTCTAATACTACCCAATTGCTCTAAATTTACCTCATTTGGCTCGTGTAACCATTTCATTTTTGCTAGCTTTCTTTTCTTTACAATGTCGGCACATTCCTCATCAAACCATTTCTTGTTTTGCCTCTTTTTTAAACAACCAATGCTTTCTGATGCTGGCAATTTAATAGTATCTCTTATAGCCTCCCATTCTTTATTTATATCAGTTTCTTCTTCATTTGCCACATTGTCATCTGAAAATTCCAGTACTTCAAATCTATTAGCAATTTTGATTTGGTATTCTTGCCGCATGTCATCATTTTTCAAGTTTTTTAATTCAAATTTTACAGAATCATCTTTAGGGTTTGTTCCTCTCATAAGTGATAGCCGTTGTCTGATTTTCACCCTGACCAGATGATGATCCGAATTGCAGTCTGTCCCTCTAACTGATTTAACATCGATGATGCTACTGTGCCAGCGTTTATCCACTAATACAAGATCTATCTGGTTCCGAGTTTCTCCATCTGGGGACGTCCAGGTGTATTTATGAATATCCTTATGCTGAAATGTTGTGCTCTTAACAATGAGATTCTTTGATGTGGCAAACAAATAAATAAAAATGAAATAAAACTTAATTTTAAATAAAATAATAAAGAAGATACATCACATCCAAGGAAAATAACACAAAAAAGTATTCTCATAAATAAAATTCTAGCATATTCAGCCAAAAAAATTAATGCAAGTGACCAATCTAACCCCGTTGTCGTTACTCTCTTCATGAAGACTGAATTTGCCTATTGTTGGTTTGAATATATCTTCCTGCCCCACTTTTGCATTAAAATCTCCTAAGACAATTTTCATATGATATCGTGAAAGGCTATCAAATAAGCATTCTAATTCTTCATAGAACTCCTCCTTGATCTTGTCATCTTTATCTTCTGTGGGGGCATGTACATTTACAATTATAAAATCATGTTGTTTACCCTTTAGAATTATATATGATACCCTATCACTAACAAACTTAATATCTCGGATAGCAGATAGGATCCTCCTTCTGACTAAAAAACCCGTTCCAAATGCAGGTCTTTCTGCACCCCCGTAGTATAATGCAAAGCTTCCTGATTCCTGACTACCTTCCCCTGGCCACCTAACTTCCTGTAAAGCGACTATATCCAAGGGCGATTTATCTAGTTCCCGCGTTAATATCTCTAGTGCCCCGCTATTGTATAAAGTCCTAACATTCCATGTTCCTAGGAACATGTCCCTGTGTTTGAGCCTTTGGCATGGGTTCCCTGAAGTAGTCCCCGCCCGGAGAACCGAATGGGGGACTATTTGACCTCCAGAAAATTTTACCCCAGTTGAACCCATGTCTGCATTTCTTGACGGTTCTATTTTTACGGTGAAAGATCGTCACTCTTTCGACCAAGGTACTTTTTTCGTCTGGCTTATCACCTTCGACCAGTCCGGCATGGGTAACCCTATCGGTAGCAATGCTACCGCCGGCATAGCTCTCAGGATCATTTAAGCACGCAAGCCACTCCACCACGACAAGGTAAAGATACCATGGAGGGAATATCAACCTGATAAAATAGTTAATATCTGACAGTATATCCCAGAATCTCAACCGGGAATTTAGGCTACAAACTACTTAATCAACATCATGTCACATTGGAAACACATTTCTACTGGCATTTATGGACTAGGGTTTTTCAACTCCTTAAGTTTTGCTGACATAATTTTAGGCTTAAGTTTAGAATACTTTACCTATGATTTTCCCTACTCATTCTTGTAAAACTGTTGCTCTACCTACTTTTTTCCATATTTCCTAACATTTCATGCTATTTTAAATGTTTTACAACAATACTTATAAAATTTTCCTTACCAATTATTAAATATTTATCTATGTATGCAAAGGTTTCTTAAAAGTCCTGCAGAATTGTCGTGCGCATATGCGAACACTTAAAGTAACTTCAGCCAGAGAGCGAAGATATCTGTTAAATTGGAATGACCAACATTCGAAAATATATTTTAAGAAATGGATGTTTACTCACTTCATTTTGTTAGGTTCCGATGGGACAAGTTGGTGTATGTCAGATTAGTTTACACTTCATTAAATAATATTCATGTAATTTATTTTGTTATATCTATTTCTTATAAACATTTGGGAATTTATTGAAAACATTGGTCATACCAATTTAACACATCTGTAGAACTTGGTAGAGTTGCCCTAATTTTATTTTAATACATTAGCAAATACAAACTCATTTCAACTATTCAACTACTAGGTCATGATCTGGTTATAATAACTAACAGTAATGGGCATGTGTGAAAAAAATTGGGAATTGTCACCAAGAAAGCAAATATCATAATTTTATTTTTTTTTAAATTCTCTTGTAGAATAAAAACAGCCCTAGTCAAAGAGTTAATTTTCCAGAAGTAAAAAAACTTTCTACAATCTACATACCGTACTTTGCAGTATAAATAAATTTATGACAATGATTCTATTGGTATGTCACATATATATGTGTGTGATGTAACCAGGTTGTAATAAAAGTCTCCCATCTATTGTATAACATTTATAAATCTTCTTCTTCTTCCTTTCAAGTATTAGGCCAAGGCCTGTTACGATCCTATAGAAAATTTTCCCTTATGGGAAATTCTCATATAAGACTTGAAAGCATAATAATAGTCCCTTCGATTGGTTGCTGGCCAAAGGAAGGCAAGACCAGTGATGGGGCTGCCATCTTATAGCCTCTGGTCAGGCTTTCTGGAGAAGAAAAGAAAATAAAGGAAAGAAGAAATGGAAGAAAGGAAGGACTCCCTAGCCCTCGGATAAATCTTATTTCAACAAAAAGTGACGAGGGCTGTTTGTATTAAAAAAAAACTTCAGATTTTCATGAAAATTTACATAGTTGTTAACCATTATCATTATTTGCATATGTAGAAACTCTCATCAAGTTTTCTTGGAAAAAACCTTCCCTTACAGGAGGATGAAATTTTATAAAATTTATTTTATAACTTCCCTCCTTTAGACATATTTTCATGAAACATTAAACTCATGCTATTTTCTCATGCACATCTCATAGGAAAATGCACAGCCTAGCTTGACAAAAAAATAACACAAGAAAGCCTACATTTATATTTTTATATGCACTAAAAAAATATAGAAAATATTTCATTATGTGGAATACTAATAATTTGACAAATCTTATTCTTTGATTATAATTTTATGTAATTACACACTTTATAAAATGCTTCATAAATAATAAAATGAAAAATAGGTAGGATATTATGCTACAGAATCTATGTTGACAAATTACTCACATGATGAAGTAACATGAATAGTGCAGGGAATTAACCAGCTATGAATTTTTTCTTGCAAGGACTCCCCACACAAAGCATTCTAAGCGATAACTTTTGTTGGTTGTAGCAAAGATGCCATTGACAGCATCATCAAAACAAGCATACAGTTTAAATCTTGATTCATGTAGTATATGTTTCACTACTTTTTTTTCAAATTTCGTAACATATTCAAAAATGAATTTTTGTCCAGCTAGATTGTGCATTTATTTTTTGTTTGTGCATCATAAGGAATTCATAACATAAACTAAAAACAGTTAACTTTTTTTTTCAAGCGCAACAGGCTAGAAGGCCCTTGGCCTACCAGCCGGTGCTGGCCTCACATCCACATGTGTCAATCACAGAGGTAGACGATCATCCAGCCAGTATAGGGGTGACATGTGGTCAGCATGTCAGATCCCCCAGCCATTATAGCTGGTCTTCTCAACCTGGAGCTGCTACTTATTGTACCTACACAAATGCCTCACGATGCTGGGTGGGCACCGGTCCCATATTGGCTGAAATTTCATTTAAAAATGTTTTCCCCCATGGGGACTCAAACCAGCGCAAGTCCCGTAGATCTGCGCCATGGCTTCCTGCCTTAACCACTCGGCTACGGAGCCGGACAGTAGTTAACCAAATCATAATCTAACCCACTCAAATGTACCAAAACATAAGGAAATGTAATGTCATATCTTAATCCACTTACCTCTACACATGTCTCAAAAATTGAAAAACCAATCAGTCCAGATTGATATAAATTTCCACATTCTTCATTACTCCAGTATGAGTAACTTTCAAAACAATCCCATAAAGGGAATTCTAACACAGACTCAAAGCATGGCTTTCATGTTAAACTTTTCCATCTTAACTACATAGTGTATTATGAAAAAATGGTGATATAGCATTTTCTTCTACGAATACTAGTACCTATTAACTAATTCCATGGTACAACAGGCCTAGAAGGCTCTTGACCTACCAGCCGGCTGCTGGCATCACATCCATATGTGCTAATCACAGAGATAGATGATCATCCAGCCAGTTGTAGGAGTGACATGTGGTCAGTATGTTGGGTCCCCCAGTCATTATAGCTGGTATTCTCAACCTGGAGCCATTACTTATTGTAATTACCCAAATTCCTCATGATGCTTGGTGGGCACCAGTCCCATATTGGCCAAAATTACATGAGAAAATTTCTTCCCAAGGAGACCCGAACCAGCTCAAGTTCCATAGCTCTGCGCCAAGACATCTTGCCTTAACCACTTGGCTATGGTGTAGGTACCTGTACCCTTAAATATCCTGCTATAATTCAGCTGCTTCATTATTCTTTTATCCAAAGTTCTGATTATTGTGATTGCTTGAATGCTCAAATTTTCAACGGATATATTCAAATTCGAAGAGAAAAAATAATTACACTAATTAAATCCTTTTATATGTATGTGTAGTCAACCGCTCTGGTGTCAAGGTAGCATGCTGCTTGTCACGCAGCGGGCCCAGGTACGATTCCTGGTCAGGACAGGCTCCTGGGTGAGGTTTTTTGTCACCTGTAAGACAAATGTCAGGAAGCTTAGGGCCCAACGGCCCCAAAAAATCATTCGGCCATCATTATCATCATCATCATCATCATCCTTCACCGGTGTGGAAAGCAACAGGAAGCTATCACACCTACAATTCCCAAGTAAAGCTGCAAAGCATAGCATGAAAATGCTATGACTGCAGTGAAAGACCTGCCCTCAGGCAGAATTATTATGGATGGATGGATATGTGTGTGTATATTAAGGTTAACCATTTTTATTAGATTTATAAGATAATTTAAGAGTGCTTAATGATATTATTTTAGAAAGAAAAATTATATTTGAACCGGGAGTTGAACCCCGGATCTCTGACTCTGTATATCAGTGCAGTAACCATTATGTGCTGACATACAGAGTCGGAGATCTGGGGTTTGACTCCCAGTTCAAACATAATTTTTCTTTCTAAGATAAAACTATATCCAATCCTGGAAAGTGTTAATTTAAAATCTAATATATATAAAAATGAATGTTTGTTTGTTTATGGTAAAATCAAATGTTTCCTACCTCTCCTCATACAAATCTTCTAAGTAGATTGTGATTTCGAGACCATAACAGTCTCATCTTCAGTTACTATTTTGGCGACTGATGTTATGTTGATCAGAAGAAACACTTCTTCTTCCCTCTGTTGGTGAACCGATAAACCTCTAGATCAGGTCAGAATTTGCGGGAATTTCAAAGTTCATAAGTTTTCCTTTGTTTTTCTGAATGTGGATTTTTTCCCAAACTGTGAGTTCCTTTTGTTTATCAATTTGTTTAATTAGACTGGTTTTGATTCAATTAAATGTTTTTCGGACCAAGCATGAGCAGCTACTGCTGACTTTTCCATTTCTCCATTTTTGAAGAAGAAGGATTAAATATTTACGAATAAGGTTCTTAGGAAAATTTTGGACCAAAGACAGACAGACAGATGAATGGAGACAGACAGACAGATGATTTCCAAATTCTCTAGATAAATTCACTCCTCACTTCGTGAGTCGTGAATTTATCGATAATTTGGAAATCACTCGTGACATTACTTATGATTAATAAGATATTATGAGTGAAAGTGGGTATTTTTCTGACGTAGACTTCTTTGAACTTTTATAGGAAAATATTACTATGAGATTTAATTTAAGATTTAAATTAAAATGTTTTATACCTCACCTCATATCCAGTCTTCTAATTATACTGTTTCGAAGCTTGGGCAGCTTCATCTTAAGCAATTTCTTGTCGACTGATGTAATGTTGATCAGGAGAACTGCTTCTTCCTCCCTCTGTTGGTGGACCGATGAACCTCCACATCAAATCAGAATCCCCACAAATTTCAAAGTTCATAAGTTTTTCCAAAAAAAAAAAAAAAGAAAGAAAAACTTATGAACTTTGAAATTCCCGGGGATTCTGATTTGATCCGGAGGTTCATCGGTCCACCAACAGAGGGAGGAAGAAGCAGTTCTCCTGATCGACATAACATTAGTCGACAAGCAATTACAGAAGATGAAGCTGCCCAAGCTTCGAAACAGTGTAATTAGAAGACTGGATATGAGGTGAGGTATAAAACATTTTAATTTAAATCTTAAATTAAATCTCATAGTAATATTTTCCTATAAAAGTTCAAAGAAGTCTACGTCAGAAAAATACCCACTTTCACTCATAATATCTTATTAATCATAAGTAATGTCACGAGTGATTTCCAAATTATCGATAAATTCACGACTCACGAAGTGAGGAGTGAATTTATCTAGAGAATTTGGAAATCAAGAGTGGCATTTGTTAGGACTATTTAACGAATAAAATTAAGCTGTTTACTCACAAATCATTATTTAACTATAGTTATTTTAAAATATTTATATATTTAATGTAAACGGCGATGTTTGAAAACAAATGAGAAACGATAGGTACGCTTCATCTGCTTCTTTTGTTTATCACTGCTACCAGATCATACTATTTATGCCAAAGGAACGCAATATTGTAAGAATGCTCTCTAGTGGAGAAAAAATGTAACACATCAATCTGTATATTAATTCATTTCTGATGTCATATGATGTAAATATGACAATTATATTTTTCTGGATTATTACCTGGGAAAAAATACATTTAAGTAAGTGCAAACAGTGGTTTCTTTTTTTGGTGGTATAATAAATTGCTACAAATGTTTTATATTAACTCCTGCAAACGCTATGTGCACTATATATACAATCTGGTAGCCGTATTTCTTATAGGCTCAGTCACTGCAAAATAATGGTCAGACCTGTTCAGAATATTAAAAAGGAGGAGATTTATTTAATATGGTAATTATAACACTGATAAATATTTCGTGAAACACGACTCTGATTGGTTGTAAAAACAGAAATCATTGAAACGCGATTGGTCATTGACTCCCATTTGCGGCATGAGTTAAATAGTCATTTATATTTCTATCAATATTTCAAATTTTGATATTGATTTGATTTAGGTACAATTTGATCGCTTACCTCATATTCTTCTTCTTCTTAGACAAGTTTCGGAACCATCTTTAGTTCCATTGTCAGTATTTCCATGACTGTTGTTTTGTCATCCTGAAGAACCGCCTTCTGCTCCCTCTGTTGGTAGACTGAAAAACCTCAAGTTATTTTTCCAGGGAATTTCAAAGTTCATTAATTTCAAGTTTTTCAGTCTACCAATAGAGAGAACAGAAGGCAGCTCCTCAGGATGACAAAACAACGGTTGTGGAAATACTGACAATGGAAGCAAAGATGATTCTGAAACTAGTCCAAGAAGAAGAATATGAGGTGAGTGATAAAACTGTACCTAAATAAATAATATCTCATAGCGTTAATTCCTGAAAAAGTAATTTGATAATGATATTAAATTCTTATACCATTAAATTTTTGCTCCATTTTGAATATAAGCAAAACATCTGTGAGTTGTAATATAATTTGCTCTCTTAGCACTTTTAAACACTTTTGAAATTCAGAATGGGTTAAAGCAAGGAGATGCACTATCTCCTCTACTATTTAATTTTGTACTAGAGCATGCCATTAAATCTTTAGACAATAAGTATTGAGTAATACTAAGAAATTAGGACTGAAAGTAAATATCAATAAAACTAAATATATGGTCACACGTAGAAATACATTATATAATGGAAATGGACAGTTAATGACAAATGAGGGAAATTTTGAGGAAGTGGCTGAATTCAAATACCTAGTTCTCCTGATCAACATTACATCAGTCGACAAGAAATTGCTTAAGATGAAGCTGCCCAAGCTTCGAAACAGTATAATTAGAAGACGGATATGAGGTGAGGTATAAAATATTTTAATTTAAATCTTAAACTTCTTTGTTGAGAAAACATGAGAATCATTTGTCTGTAAAAGAGATGCAGGTGTTTATAATTCATTGTCTAAGTAAAAGGGTAAAAGTGATTATTTGTTAAAGGCTTAGAAAGGTAGCAACAACTATACCTAAACTCTGAAGTTGGTTAATGCAATGATAACACTAGATTTATGATGAAATTTCAGAGTTAGGAAATTTTTAGGTTCCCTAACCTCAGAAAAACAAATTTGCAAATCTAAATGATTATGTCAAATTATGGTGGATTTATAATGTTGTAAGAAGTATCGAAATAATTTGTCCTGAACCTTGTGTGAGACTATATCTGGCCAGATCATAGACAAATCTAGTCTAAATATGCCTATTGACTTATTCTAGTATAAGTTATAACTAGAGTCCAGATGTTAGGCACTTAAAACATCCAAAATAGGCAGGCAAAAAGGCACTAAAAATCATTCATATAGGCACTAAAAAATTCAAAATAGGCTCTTACAAAAAATGGAGACATGACTTTTTACAGTCATACGTTAAGAATATAAACATATGCTATCAATAGCATGCGAAGATATCAGAGATGCTTTTGGAATTTTTTTTTTGCCTTTTTACAAAGAGCAGAGCCATCACTTGAGAATATTTCTGCACCAAATTCATTAACTAAATTGGTCAGTTTGTCTTTTACTGTTGTCTGCTCTTTAGGTATCTTCAAAAAACTGTTCTAAAGGTAAAAAAAAAAAAAAAGAAAAGAAAAAAAAAAGCCACATACACTTGCCACACCACTTTGTCTTTCAAGCACCTGTCTGTGAATGAGGACTGTAGACTGAATTATTCAGTGTTACCAAGATCAAAAATAATATTGCTAGTCACCTAAAGGTTTCAGCACCAGGTGTGAGACAGAGAAAGAAAGCTTGAGCCATCTACCCTCTTTGTCACTCAGCAATGTTTGTATTGAAAAGAAGCAAAGAACTTTTCTCCAAGTCTTAGAGCCGGAGCATAATACAATGTGACATAGCATAGTGCTATTTCGCTTAAAGGGAATGCATGAGGTGGAAAAATATAATATTTACCTAAAGGGAGTGCATTGAAGGGGAAACCATCCACCTGCTAGGTTATTGGCTTCTTGCCACCCTTATCCTAAAATATTCTAAGGGAATTTATAAAAAGAACACTTGAAAACTTCTATGAAATGATTTGTGCCATGAGGTTTGTCCATTTCAATTGATTTAATTGAAATACTGAGTTAATTTGCAGAAAAAAATTACAAATAAGCATTTATAGGCATTATAAGCTGAAATAGGCATTTATAGGCAATATGAACTTCATGGAAAACAACTCTAGGGTTGAAGGTATGAACTTATATGAAGTCACTTTTACAATATCTATAATAAATAACTATAGGCATTTTCCCTAACATCCAGTCTCTAGTCATAACCAATCAGAATTATTGTAACAAATTAATTGAGTTTGCTGGATTGGAAGTATCTCTAGTGGGGACACTAGATCTTTCATAATGAGTAAAATACTTGTTCAGCTTCACTTTGCAATCTTCATTTGATACTCCAAAATAAACACTCCGCATTCAACATTTGCCAGTCATGGTATGGTAAAACATTTCAATTCAGAGAGAGAAGTCTCTAATTTTCTTGAAAATGTTTAGTATACGGACTTGTTAGAAATCATAGTTTGGGTCGATTATTAATGAGGAACTTGGTTTACTTCTCATGAAAGGCTAGATTAATCACTCATGTATTACCAGTATTCTTTCTAGTATATGCAAAAGAATATTCATTGTAATATATATTAAAATAATTTAAATCCAACCGCCTTACAAGTTTAATTTTCTTCATTGAATCCTAGTACTCTACATGAATAAACTATAATCCAGTAAATGCCAAGTGCTAATATATCAATTTACCAGTTAACTTGATTCTAGTGAATAAAATAGTTTGATGAAAACTGTAAAATTACTATCATAAGTAATGCCATGAGTGATTTCCTAATGATTGATAATTCACGATGTCACAAAGTGATGAGAATTTGGAAATCAAGAGTAGCATTTGTTAGGACTATTTAACGAATAAAATTATGCCGTTTACTCACATATCATTAAATTTAAATATAGTTATTTTAAAATATTTATATATTTAATGTAAATGGCGATGTTTGAAAACAAATGAGAAACATTTATTATGTTTAATTTGTTCATCACTACAACCAGATCATATTATTTATTGCCAAAGGATCGCAATATTGTAAGAATGCACCCTAGTGGACAAAAAATGAAATGCATCAAACTGTTTATAACCAACATTATAGGTTATTAATTAATTACTTTCTTATGTCCTATTATGTAAATATGTCAATTATATTTTTCAGGAACGTAAATACTTGGGAAATAATACATTTAAGAAAGTGACAGTGGTTTCTTTTTTTATGGTATAATCAATTACTACTAATGTTTTTATATTATATCCCGCAAGCGCTATCTGGTTATATTCATGCACCATATATACAATCTGGTAGCCACATTCATTCTAGAATTCTTACATTTTAATACATAAATTGTTATATTCAACGTATTTGTTAGAGAGTCTGTCACTGCAAAATAATGCTCTGACCTACTCAGAATGTTAAAAAGGAGATTGGCTACAGATGAGACACGGTTCTATCCAAATTAATAGAAATCTAAAAATAGACTCCTTGCTTTTTGCAGATGGTTTGGTATTAATAGCTCCAACAGAAACAGATTTACAGTATTCTATACAGAATTTTAATATAATTGCAAAAAAGTACAATATGGAAATCAATACAAAGAAAACTAAAATGATGGCCTTTTGTGAAAAATACCCTATACCTAGCAAAATTGTTTTGGATGATGAAATTTTGGAACGAGTAAATTAATTTAATTATTTGGGTTATAATTTAACATTTCAAGATGAAGCTGATATATCAAAGAAAATCACAAATTTCACAAAAACAACGGGGATAATTAACAGTATAATGAAACCATCTTTAGTACAGAAGAACACAAGATTACAGCTTTATAAGGTTCTCGTAAGACCAGTATTAAAATATGGTAGTGAAGCATGGAGAGATGAAAGCCGAATAACAGCAAATGAGATGTGATTTATGTGCCGTACAGCAGGCTATACAAAGTGGGACCATAAAAGAAATGAGGAAATTATGGAAGAGTTGGATGTAGAACCCATTCTTCACCATATACAAAACTACCAGAACAACTGGAAAGCCCATCTTCAACGAATGTCATCTCATAGAATTCCAAAAGCGCTACGTTACTGCCCCCAAGGCAAAAGATTGCTGGGATGTCCAAAAAAGCGCTGGATGGAAAATTCCTCTTTGAGACCATAACAGGCCACACGGCCTAATACTTGCATAGATGATGATGAAAAAGGAGGAGCTTGATTTTATTATGATAAAATTAAATTGATAAAATTGAGGTGAAAAATGACTGTGATTGGTTGTAAATCAAAATTCATTGAAATGTGATTGGTCATTGATTCCCATTTGAGGTATGAGTTAAATAGTCACCATAAAAATATCTCCTGTTTAATCGTGAGATAGAATAACTAGGCTACCGAATCCTTACAAACCCGAAACACTAGTCCACAGCAACCCAATCTAAATTAATCTATCCAAAGCAAAACACACCCCAAAATCTTCTTCAAGGGATATGGAGAGCTTATGTTTACACGGCCATGAACCTCCAGGTTTGACTGTCATGGAGTGAGTTAGTTATACTTTTAAATTGAAACCATAAAAGTTAACATTAATATTCAGGATTTTTCATTTATAACCTAACGGCCATACAGCGTTTTGCCTGTATGCGGTTGGGTGTGCCAGCTTTGATCCTACATAAACTCAACAAAAGCTGTGTACCTGTTAGGTTATTAATGAAAAATCCTGTAGTACAACATATAGGAGGACATAATCTGTATAATTACAAAAAAATCAGTAACATTTCATTTGCATCTGTTAACAGTGGTGGCTGTGGTTATCTACCCCGATATGAACAATTAAAGGAGCAAATAAAGTCAACTGTTCCAACAGCAGAAGTCGTAGGCAAGGAAGGACGAACAGGTAATGAAGGAATTAAAATCCATATTACGATTTTTACAATTCATAAATAATGAAAAAACAATAGTAAATCCAAAGTACAATATCAGTGAAAAGTGAAGGCAGATTGAAATAGTTGCTGTAAATAACTAGCAAGATACAGTAAATGTGCTGGATTTCTTGCATACAAAGCAGAAATGCCAGTCTGCTAAAATCAGTTTTATTAGCAATTTTTGTGGTTATTATAAAAATTACAATAGGAAGTAACATTATGAGGTCCTTCTTAATAAACAAGGTGAGTCTGTTGCATCTTACCTCATAAAAGTTGAGTTCTTTTAGGACATGTTTCAAAAAACACTTCTGTTCCATCGCCTACTTGTCCAAACTTGATTTTTATGTTGTTGGCCACGGATGTCGACTCTTACTCCATCTTTTGGTGAACTTCCACTCCCCAGTAATTTCAAAATTCATTATTTTATCCCTGTTCTTCTGGATTTAGATCTTCTCCCAAATGGTGAGTGTTTTGAAACATGTCCTAAAAGAACTCAACTTATATAAGGTAAGGTGCAACAGATTCATCTTATTTATTTTATGTCTAATTTTCAACAATTTCATCTAATTTACATTCTATTTGGTCTCTAAGCAATTTTTTATTTAATTCAGACCATACGGTTTCAAACTTATTGACTGTTTTATGTAAAGCCAGTCTCAATGACGTTGGAATATTCAGGAATTTAGCATTGAACTCTCTATGGACCCAAGGGCCAATTCATACTTGTAACATATCTTGCACACAAAAATTTTTAGTTTTATACTCGCATAACTTGCAGGTAGGAACAAATGTATGTACCGAAAGAATATTTTCGGTACGTAACATCTGTGTTAGTGTATCTTTCCTCTACAGTGAGATTCTTGAACAGTGCCAATTTCCTTCTTCTTTGTGCTTTCTCCTACTTACCTCCCCACCCATTCCCTCTGCGCTGTGTATAGTTCTGCAACTTCTCCTCTTCCTCGGAACACTCAAATATGTGATACAAGTTACAAACAGTGTCATCACCATCTTGGATATTGTCTGGATCACTTTGGTTAGCTCCAGTGGAGCTGTGTTGTTTTGTTTTAGTCCTGTAAGCCAGGATAGGGCATCCGGGGTGTGGACCCTAACCCTCGGCTGGACTGAAGAATGGTTGTGTGAGTGTGTAATTATTATTATTCTCATTATTTTGTTTTGTAAATTTATTTGATGACCAAGATAATTGATTTTGTTTATGTTATGTATTCATATTTTTCTTTAAATTCACATAATGGTCAAAAGTAATTTCTGTTTAATTAACCAGACTTATAATTTAAACATTAAATTCAATTTTTAGTAAAACTGAATGTTTAATTAGTTATGATATTGCTGCTTCATATTAATTCCTATTCTAAAGCTTTCTCAAGTCATATTAGCTCCCCTTTTCCTTCTAGCTTTCATGATTGTAAATACTATGCAGAGTTAGATACGAGCTATATAAATTACTACAGTGTATTTAATAATTTCATGGTAATAGTTAATAAATGTTAAAGATACAACATAGGAAAGATGAATCAATCTTTGCCTCTGATGGGCCTGGGCAAAGGAAAGTAAATAGCGTGGATATTTATGAATTGGGAACTACAAAATGGTAGTAGAACATATGAGCAAGGCTACATGTAAATTAATGATTCATTTTTACATCTTACCTCATATTTCATATTTCTTTAAACATGAGAACTAGTTTCCAAGAGAAACATCTCTCTCATTTTCAACTGACATTATGACACCGGCTTTTTGTTGAAATCTCCATCAATAACGTTGCCATCTGGTGTTGATTTGATGAATTTTGAGATGAGGTCACGTTCATCAGGAATCTCAAAATTCATGGATCTAAATTTGTTCTTCTAAATATATATATTCTCCCAAATTGTCAATTCTAAAGGTTTTTTCACATGTTTTAAAAGTTGGGCCTCTTTTTCAATTTTATGATTCTCCAACTAACTATATATTGCAATAGCTGATTTTTCAATTTTGCCATTTTTAATATTTTTAAAATGTTCCTTCGTGCAAGTGTCCACATTCCTTTTTGTTTTTCCTATGTATACTTTAGCTTTACAATTAATTTGATAAATTCCAGATTTTTTGCTATCTGGGGTGTTCAATTTCTTATTAGTTATTAACAGATTACCAAGGCTAAATTTATTTATCGGTGCCAATGTAATATTGAATTTCTTGAATTTTTTTAAAGATTTGTTATGTACTTCAGGATGATAAGTAATTTTCTTAAATTGTTTTTCTTTCTTTGAATCAGATTGCAAGGTAGTGTATTCTTTTAATCTTTTTCGTTGTCTGAATTTCTTTAATTTGTTTATGATTATTTCTTTTCCAAAACCATTTAAATTGGCTATGTTCAAAATGTGATTGTATTCTTTCTTAAAATCTTCATTTCATGGAACATTTAATAACACACAACAACAAATTTGAACTTTTTGTCGCTCGCAGATATGAAAATAGGTGATTTTAGTTAATTGGCATACGCTGATTTCGAATTTGAAGTCCGTTTTTCTCTATCGCCTAACAGCTTTTTGCAAGGATGTGTTGAACATTTTTCGTTATATTTCGCATATTATTGCTTATCTGTACTTAGTTTCAATTTTTTTTTTGCAATAATATTGTTAGAAGCAATTGATCTATGTAAAACCAAATCATATAAAATCCAAAAAGTTAAAATATTTTTTATTACGCGAGGGGTCTGTTTAGCCCCCGCCGTAATGATAGCGTTAAGTTCACTATTGTTTAAGTGGTCTTTGGCCCGAGCGGTTGGCCTTGGTTTTGGAGGATGAGTTCCACATTTAAACATGTTAAAAACACACTAAACGAAAAATTAACATTATTTATTAAAATAAAACCAAACATAAAGAAATATTAGATCAACAAGTTATTAAAATCAGCTGAAATCGCCACATTGGCAAACGTCAAAATATTAAAGTGTTAAAATTCAGAGAGAGAGAAAACAATCGTTTTAAAATATTCAACTTTGTTCATTATTCTATTATTCTAAGTTCTTTGGACCATTTGGTCCTTTATTTAATTCTATGTCTGAAAATGACCAAAGAATGATAAAAAAGATTCATATTACCAATGTAGCTGCAACCCCTGCTGGGGGACCGCATTCGGTCTCGCCGCGGTTCTCCTTTTTTTCCACTAAAAATCCCAGCTTTTATATGATTATCTTACCTTTTACCATCCCCTAAACTAATGGAAACCCTATTTTCTTTCCCCATCTGTAGTAATATTCCTAGTATGTCATGGCCATGTTATATAAGGTGTTTTTAACTTCTTATCCTAATGTGTTTGGGTTATATAAGTTTTCGTAAGAATTTCCTATTTGGTTGAAACTAATAAGTTGTTTTTGATATTATATAAGATTTCGTAAGTGTGTCTTCATTGTTTGACAAATATATTGATGTGAAATAGTCATTTTATAATAATTTTTCCCTAGTTTTTTTATCTATAAAGCACTTATGTATATTTTGGTTGAGACTTCATTCCGCATTTAAAGGGTGAATATGTATGCCCTATTTTTTTATATAACACACATGTATGTGTGTCTATCCTTTATCGCTTTTTTTATAGTATGTTATTATTATGGCAGTTAGGCCCTAGTGTTGGCATAACAATTCCCCCCCTAAATAAGACTATAGGTTTGAAAAACCGAAAGTCTTTTTTCCTTATAGGATATCTCTCACCTCCGGGGGGTTTGTCCTGACATGTATCTTATTAACTTACTTTAAGTGGGAGTGGAACTGACGTCATCAATTGGCGATTTCATCTGTCCTGGAAGTATTTTGTTCTCATCCTAAGAGGTTAGATCGTCTTTTACTTGTAAATTGCCCCGGATACCCTTAATTGTGTCGTAATATCGGTAAGATCTGTTTACTTAGTGAGAACACTATACTTCAAAAAAAAACAAAAATCACGATATAGCATGCCTTCGCGGCTCTAACACAATATGTTTATAAATTTAATTTTCCACTAAAAATGTTTACTGCTAGAAACAAAGGATATCGACTATAAAAATATTTTCACTAAAAATTCTTCTCGTCTCCGTCCTTCTTCCTTGTTTAACCCTTCTTGTGGTTTCTTTAGAAACGATGCACTTTTCACTTTTATTCATATCCGACGCACTTAACAACATTTCGTTTCTTTTTTGTTATTCACTTCGACGGTTCTATTTCGTGAACCGGATCACTGTTAAAAAAAAATATCAGAATTGCGGTGTCTGCTGTGGCCAGCTTGGATGTCAGGGTTCGTGTCTGCTTGTCTCGATGGAGGATGCGTTGTTCTAACGCTCGAGTTCGTGGTTCATTTTCAGCTGCCGTTGGTCCAGCTAGGCCTTTGATTTAGTTATACCTAGTTTCTTTAAACAAAACCCAGTTAGGTCCAAGGAGAACTTGTGAAGGGTTTGATAGGAATCAATCTTGATGTTGAATTTGTTTTCTTGCTTCATCTATAGGAAAAATTTGGAATGTAGGATGTTAGGCCAAGGTTGACGTTGGAGATAGTTATTATTTTTTATAATTGCCTGGGTTTGTTCTTTACTGCTAGTGAGGTGTTTGCCTTAGCTGGTTGCGAGTCTGGACATACACCCATCTTATGCTCCGTCACGAGATGTGTAGTTGGTACTGGCAGCTGCGCTCTCGTCCTTAGAAGTACAGGGTGTGGTTGGTCCTGGCAGCGTTATGCTGCGGCTCTCGTCCTCAGATGTACAGGTGCGGTTGGTCCTGGCAGCGTTATGCTGCGGCTCTCGTCCTCAGGTGTACAGGGTGCGGTTGGTCCTGGCAGCGTTATGCTGCAGCTCTCGTCCTCAGATGTACAGGGTGCGGTTGGTCCTGGCAGCGTTTATGCTGCGGCTCTCGTCCTCAGATGTACAGGGTGCGCCGTGAGTCTGGCCCTCTTAATCTTGCTCCCATCATGTAGTGTCGTGGTGGTGGCCGCAGGTCCAGGCGTGAAGCTGCAATCTTATGGCATTTGTTAAAACTTGGGAGGATAACTTTAAACATCGATTATGGGTTTGGTGCTATCCCGTACTACATGTGTCCGCATCCTTTTTATCACTCCTTGTCATAGAATGGTCAGTTTAATTTAACTTCATTGCTTAGAGGCTTCATTTTCAGCCATCTTATCTCCGATACTATGTTCCGAATCTTGCATATTAGACGTCCGAGCTTTAGATTGCATCGTTTAGGTTTGTGCACCCATGTTCCTATCTGTCCCTTATAGCTAGCCTCAAGTTGCAAAAGAAATGCTCTTATGTATCTGGTATTATGATTTCTCACGAATCATTTACGCCCTTATTGCAATTCAGGTTTTACTGGATTCAAAAATTGTCAGTATCTCACCGTATTTTACCGCTTGTTTTCAAAACTTTCCATTGCTTGGCTAAAATTTCAATTTTGCTTTTCCTTCTCTAGAGTCCTGGGTTCGATCGAGTGTGCTCGCCTACACATAAATCGCTAGGGCTTTAAGATGTAACTACTACTTAGTACGATTATGTAACCCGAATTCCGTATATCATTCCCTCGTGAGGTCTTGATTGTGAGAGCATTTCCTTTCTTCTATCCGGGATGCGTCTTTGCATCTTAAATTCTCTCGTTTCTAGCTTATCTGTCGATTTCCCGTGCTACAGCCTACAGAGTTAACTTAATAAAATGCGTCTTTGCATCTTAAATTCTCTCGTTTCTAACCTATCTGTCGATTTCCCGTGCTACAGCCTACAGAGTTAACTTAATAAAAAAATCTAAATGGTGTTGTTTCCTTAAGTCCTTCCTAATTCGTTCGGCAATATCTCATCTGTTCTCTTGAATTTCTGTATTTAACTTTTTACATTACTCCTGATTATGCGTGGACTTTATTCTGTGTCTTCGGTCCCCATCTTACCTATGGGTTTAACCTCTCCCTTTTGTCATCTCCTACTCTGTTATTTCCTCTTAATTTCCATATACGTTTTTGAGTTAGTTCCTGGTCTCATACGTGTAGACTTATTCCCTATCTTACCTATGGGTTTAACCTCTAAGTTCATGTACAACCCTATGTGTTTAACTTCTAATTCCGTGTATTATCCTTATGTGTTTATCTTCTATTTCCATGTACTACCCAATGTGTTTAACTTCTACTTTCTTGTATTACCCTATGTGTTTAACCTCTAATTTCGTGTACTTCCCTAAGTGTTTAACCTCTAATTTCTTTACTATCCTTATGTGTTTAACCTCTAATTTCGTGTACTCCTTATGAGTTTAACCTCTTTTTGTATGTAATATCCCTACTTAGGTCAATCTGTCTCTCTTGGCTCTACTCGTCGATCGCACAATCGTATGTATGTGTGTTTCCCTTATTATTCTTCTCTGGTGTCCCAACGTTTCTGATGTCCCTGGCTAGTAGTCGTTGTCTCTTCGTTATGACCATATCCTATGTGTGCGTACGACTTTTCTTCGCGGTTTTCCTGGCATCATTCTCGACTCTGGATATACCCCTGGCTATCTCTTTTCGTGCTTCGTGTATTCCTTATTTCTTGTAAATAAAGCCGGGTGAGCCAGCGAAACGCCCGAGCTGCGAGCCTCGAAGGCATGGGATATGCAACGGTTCCCTTCATGCCAACGGTGGCCCGGGCCCTTCCTGTCACACCCCCTAATTCTGTCGCTCCAGAATTTCCTAAGTTTCTGACCTTTTAGTCCTTGGCAAGTCGGCGGACTCGTCGAGCAAATCGCCTCAATGGAGGTGGTGTTGTTCCTTACTCCCTTCGGGGCCCAAGAAAACTCGAGCAAATCGCCTCAAGGGAGGGCACCGCCCTGCCATTCGGGGCCCAAGTTGTCCCTACCGCACTCCCGCTTTTTCCGTTTTGTATTCTGGCGGACTCGTCGAGCAAATCGCCTCAATGGAGGTGGTGTTGTTCCTTACTCCCTTCGGGGCCCAAGAAAACTCGAGCAAATCGCCTCAAGGGAGGGCACCCCCTGCCATTCGGGGCCCAAGTTGTCCCCATCCTATTGCCTCCGAAATCTCGATTTCGACGTTAATCTTAGGGAGAGTCTTCTTGAACTCATGGACGCCGCCTCATCGGAAAAGTGGATTGTATCCTAATCTCTTTGATGGGGTTCCCCTGCTGTCCTCATCAATCCCTAAACCCGGATATCACTAATGTTTCTCGTGGGTCTCTCTGCCCGTAATTATATTGTGCTTTCGTTTTGTCTCTAGTTTCTCGGATGCCTATCTCTCCCTAAACGATGCTGTTCCATATGGTCCCTAACGTCAGTGCCAAGCCGGCAAGGTTTTATGGCCAGTGCCTCAAGATCATTTTGGAGTTCTCCGTCTCTAGATCATGTCATAACGGGGGTGTCCCACCTTCCGACTTGCACCTGCCTAGCTTGTTGGCGAAGTGTTCAGGCAACTCGCCAAATTGTCGAGGGCAAAAGCCTCTCCAAAAGGGTCCTTAGTCCTTCCCAACTTGTATCTCTGTGTGCGACTATGTAAAAGTTTCATCTCTGTGTGTGTATTTCTAACGTTACCTAGCCTAGATTGACCTAAGTTGTAGCCTATCCTCTTATTATCCCTCGTAGGCCTAAATATGAAGAGTCTTAAGCGATCTAGTTTTCATCTATTATCGTAATATGTCATCCCATATGTGTGTGTGTCTACTACTCGACTGGTCACTAGTCCTAACTGACATGGGACAAGGCTTGCAGTATAAGAGTCTAGGCGCCTTTAGGCCCTCCAAACTTTTCCAAGCCAGTCCATCTCAGCAGGAACCATTTCCTGTAGTGTATTATCTGTTGTGTCATACTCAGTAATAGTATTTGTGTAACCCCTGGGTTCCCATTTGAACTTTCACTTTTCTACTAGATCGGATAAAACATCTCACTGTTTGTCAAGTATCCTAATTTTCACCCCAAAAAAACATGATAAAGCCTAAAAAGGAAAATATTTATGGGAATAAGTCTATCCTTTTTTTATCACTTCTGTAAGCATCTTGTTTCTGCCTCCACTCCGTATTTCTCACTAGCGGAGTTCTACGATTGTGCCAAATCTCCATTCCCCTCTTCTGTTCGAGCTCTCTCTTTTTTATACAGAATTTCCATTCTTTCCGTTTCCGAAACCTTAATCTGAATTACGGATCAAGCGAGTCCTCCCTTAATTGCGCTAGCCTCTATGGCTTTACTCAAGATTTAACTTGACTCATGATTTAGAAACGTCTCACACTGTAGTCGAGCCCTTTACAGAATGCGCCCGCCGGCATTGTTGTAAATCCCTCAACACCGCATGAGAGGTTAATCAAAAAATTTATTTTAAGCTATTATTTAGCCTGAAGTTCGGTCGTCTTCCCTTCCATGAGTCTAATGTTATTTCCTACGGGGAGGTGTGTGGTCCCTGCTTTGCTTTATTGCGCTAAATCTCCATTCCCCGCTTTGTTCGATTTCTCTCTAATTCATCCTAAGTTTCCCATGCCCCTTTTCCATACTCTTGTTTTCGAAACTAGAATCTACATCCCTCATTAGTTGCGTTCCCATTTTTTTGATTGCGCTACTTCTCCATTCCCCTCTTTGATCGAGTTTTCGTTTATTTAATCCTAAATGTCCAATGCCCCTTTTCCTTTACCATTTGGTTTCGAAACTAAAATCTACCATTGTGCCAAGTCTCCACCCTTTTTCCATTCTCTCGGTTTTCAAATCCAGAATACCTCTGATTGCTAGTACATGCCACTTGTATTTCCTGTTAGTGATTACTAACTCCTTTTATTTAAGGTACGCTTTCTGATGTCAAGAAAAATAATATTTATTTCCCTGTAAATGCAAATAGTATAAATTTTGTTCATATTCTTAATGCAGTTGGTTTGGAGTTCTTATCTATGTGGGTAATCTAACTTTCACCAAAATAAACACATTCCAGAGTCTTGCTGAAATTTTACAGCTATGTGACCTCCTAATAGACACTCAGTCTTCGTGCATGTAAATGAAGGACGTGTCTCAAAAAAAATAGTTCTCAAGATGGCGGTTTTCCATTCCTCCACGATGGTGAGTCCATATTTATTATTCAGAAAACTTCTATATTCTTGAACATCCCTAATATTAGTATTATGGTTATTGTTATTATTATTTGTCATCCAATCTCTTCCATATTATCATCTTTTATTATGAACGTATGATTTGTACCCGAACTTCGTGTATTGATTATTATTTTATTGTGTGTTTTATTATTATTAATTTTAAACCACTCAGTTATTAGTTCTTTCTGTTTTTTGTCTACCTCTCGATTTTTAACTGAAAAACGTTCCTACATATAATACGGTGCTCGTCTTTACCATAAAATACCCTAGGATAACGAAATCGGTATTATTTGCCTCATGCCCTGCCTTGTCAATGTCTCGCACGGTAGGCGGTTTAACTCTAATAGGGTTTAAAATTTCTTTGATATATTTAGTATGAATATTTATTTCTACTAGTATAGTGGTTAAAGCACTGCGCTACAAGCCGAAAAGTCGGGGGTTTAAGTCCCGGTGGGTTTAGGATTTTTAACCTGATCTAAACCTTCTGGCGGCACTATGGCCCTGGGGTCGATTCAGCCTCTCACTGAAATGAGTACCAGATGCTTGTTCTGGGAAAAGGGCGGCCGTCACGCAGGGCTGATAACCCGGCTGACATTAAGTGCTGATTGTCTAGGAATATTGGGAGCCCTAACGTTTCCGTTACCTCAAGATCTCCGGTAGGGGGAATATGTTACTTTATGTTACTTTATTTTTTCACTGTTATTACTTTATTTCCAAATTTTCACTTTTATGTTTTCCAACTCCCTAACTATTTCCTGCTAGTTTTCGGCTATTCTTTTTTGTAATTAAATTTTTATAGTCCTATTATTAGAATAATTTTTACTTATTTATTCTCCCAATATAAATCATTCATTTCTTTGCAAGTTATAATGCGGTTCCTTGAGCCTTACGTGGGCCAAGATTAATTACCTAACTAGCATTAGTGCAAAGGTCCCAGTGTGGATGCACGAGTTGCTACATGGAGACTTGAATATTAATCGATTTATTTTTCTTGTCTTTTTATTTGTTATGTCAATAATATTTTTGATTATTATCCCGAATATAATTAGAATTTTAATTGGTTGAGATGGATTTGGGTTAGTTTCATACGGAGTGCGGTAATGGTTAACATAGCCTCCGTTAGATGGCTCTGTAGTGAATGTTGCCATTTAGAAAAAAAAATAATAGACGTCAGCCACTTCCCATTTCTTTATTCTAACAAACAATTTACCTAGTTAATAAACCACAAATTAATTTTTCGTATCCTACCTCCGTCCATGATTCAGTAAGATATCCAAGATCGTGTTTTACGTGAGTAAATAAATAAAAAAAAAATGAATGTTTACATAGTACAAGTATTTAGTGCATTAGTGGCGTAAGTATAAGATGTGACCGCCATCTTGTTTGCTCAAATATATCACCCTTGTCGTAAAAAATTTCAATACGATAAAAAAATTTCAATTTAGTGGCGTGTAAAAGCAACCTATGATCCCTTGGGCTTGTCTCTCGTGGTGATGCTTTCAGAAATGATTTATGTGTACATGTGATCGTGCCACGCCTTCCCGATAGACGAAATAATAAAATATGTCATTATTAACGTACAATTATTAACAGTGGATGAGATATTGCCTTAATTAACAAAAAAACATTAAATCCCTTTCATTACTACATTCTACAAATATTCTGAAAAAAAATATCATAACCTAAGTTAACAAACAAAAAATATCATCTGACTGAAAAAAAACTTTGTCAAAATCATCAAAATTATTTATAACCAAACTCTATGTGTATATAAAAAAAATTCAAGTTCTGAAAATAATACATATAACATAACCTAGAAAAGATATATAGATGTCTGACTATAAAGAAAATAACATCTCTATGAGAAAAACATCAACAACACCAAAATTTGCCGTATATATCCAAAAAGTTTACCCATTGACAAAAACCATTAATTATGCCCAGAAAGATAATACATTTGTTGAAAAACATTAATACCAAAATATAACCTAAAAACAGCGATATATCCAAAATTTACCCATTGTCCATAAAAACCCTTAAAAAAAATAAAATAACCTAAAGCCAGTTAATAATAATGTCCCAAAGTTGAAGATTTTCTGGTTTCTCTCTGTTTTAAAAGACATAGTTTATTCATTAGTACCAATGTGACTCTTGTCTTCCGATTAAAAAAAAACATATAGATTTTTACTGTATACGAATTGAAGGTTAATTTTGTGGTCTAAGGTTCGTTTCTTTATCCGTGAATATAATAGAACATTATTTTCACGAATATACCATCGTCTGCTCACCAGTTTGTTACGCGAGGGGTCTGTTTAGCCCCGCCGTAATGATAGCGTTAAGTTCACTATTGTTTAAGTGGTCTTTGGCCCGAGCGGTTGGCCTTGGTTTTGGAGGATGAGTTCCACATTTAAACATGTTAAAAACACAGTAAACGAAAAATTAACATTATTTATTAAAATAAAACCAAACATAAAGAAATATTAGATCAACAACATATAAAACAATTTATTAAAGTCAGCTGAAATCGCCACATTGTCAAACGTCAAAATATTAAAGTGTTAAAATTCAGAGAGAGAGAAAACAATAATTTTAAAATATTCAACTTTGTTCGTTATTCTAAGTTCTTTGGACCATTTGGTCCCTTATTTAATTCTATGTCTGAAAATGACCATTAAGAATGATAAAAAAGATTCATATTACCAATGTAGCTGCCACCCCTGCTGGGGGACCGCATTCGGTCCCGCAGCGGTTTCTTCTTTTTTTTCCACTAAAAATCCCAGCTTTTATATCATTATCTTTACCTTTCACCATCCCCTAAACTAATGGAAACCCTATTTTCTTGTCCCATCTGTAGTAATATTCCTAGTATGTCATGGCCATGTTATATAAGATGTTTTTAACTTCTTATCCTAATGTGTTTGGGTTATATAAGTTTTCGTAATAATTTCCTATTTGGTTGAAACTAATAAGTTGTTTTTGATATTATATAAGATTTCGTAAGTGTGTCTTCATTGTTTGACAAATATATTGATGTGAAATAGTCATTTTATAATAATTTTTTCCCTAGTTTTTTTATCTATAAAGCACTTATGTATATTTTGGTTGCGACTTCAATCCGCATTTAAAGGGTGAATATTTATGCCCTATTTTTTGGTATAACACACATGTATGTGTGTCTATCCTTTATCGCTTTTTTTATAGTATGCTATTATTATGGCAGTTAGGCCCTAGTGTTGGCATAACATTTTTTTTAAGAAGGATAGATAAGTAGTTACTTTACAACACATGCTTAAATTATAGCAAAAATCTCACCTTTCAAAACTTCTTCCTGGATGACTTACACCGATAAGATGGCTCCGAAACGTATGTGATAAGTTGCCAGCAGTAATCAGCAAGTATATTGGTCACTGATTTCCCTTTATAATGCCTTTCCATTTCTAAAATGTCTTCGTGGAACCTTTCGCCATGTTCATTACTGACGTCACCCAAGTTTGGTGAAGAATCACTATGTTTAACAGGTCGCATGGCTGACTGCAAATTTGGATACTGAAGAGAAAGCTTAAATTTTTTAAGTGAAACCAGATATATTGACCATACAGAAATAAATCAGTGATGTGGTCCATAGGTTCCCTCCACAACATTTGAATGGCAAATGGCATGCACGAATGCGAACCTTTTATTTATTTTTTTATTTTTTTTTTTTTAAGAGGAATTAAACCCAATGGGTACAACTTGGACACTACACACACCCAGGCCCAAGGTTGAGATTTGTTTTAAAAATCCCTTACCCCACCGGGAATCGAACCCCGATCGCCGGAGTGGAAGGTAGGGACTCTACCGACTACGCCACAGCGACTGACAATGCGAACCTTTTAACCACCCTATTAAAATCTTTTGGCAATTTGTACAGCAAAAATTGGGGGCCAAATATTTATCAGTATCTCCAAATTTACTATAGTTCCAAAAATATAAATTGTACGCCTTTGTAACTAGTTCAGAATAAATTAGGAGAATTCTTACAGTGGCAAGACATTGCAAAATTATAAAAATACTAAATCTTACATATTAAAATATATTATAGTAGATTGTTTTAATTCAATTTCTTTATAATGATACACAATAATGCATATATCGACACTTCACAATCACAATGATGTAATGTAAGACGAACTGCTCAGAACGAGGTATTACAAGCCATTACTTCACGTATTTGACAGTGGAATCAGGAAATTTTGTATACCTGTGTATTCCTGAGGGTTTAACAATCCCTAAGAGTAATAAAACCGCACAAAAGAAAAAGAAGGGTGACCAGTTTGAGAGACAATACTGCCTGCAACTCTCATGGAAACAATCACTTCTGCTAAAGGTTGTCGTCGAAATATCTGACTCTGGTTAGGTGATTGGAAAAAACTAATATCATTTTCGTTATATTATTTTTGGTCTGGACATCTTACCTCAATATTAATGTGGATTTGTTCTTGGACATGTTTCAAAACAATTCTCTGTTTTATCTTCAGCTTTCCAGACTGAAAGCTGAAGATAAAACAGAGAATTGTTTTGAAACATGTCCAAGAACAAATCCACATTAATATTGAGGTAAGATGTCCAGACCAAAAATAATATAATTAAAATAACCTCAAAATATAACTTCCTAAAATTAAATATCATTTTCGTCTTCTGCAAGTCCAAAAACATAGTTATTGATACATTTCGAGCCTGCGAGTAATTCTTTGTTGTGTGTAATCTATGTATCAAACTGTTGGAAATTGCATGTTTATGCACAATTTACGAATTAAGAACCTCATAATGTTATTTCCCATACTTAACTAGGAACAAATGTGTTTGGGCAAGTCCAAGTTAAAGGGAATCAGGGAGAATCCATTTGTCAATTGGTAGTATTGTAGCAGCAACCAGCAAAAGAAGGCTGTAAGTGGATAACCAAATCATTAACAACCATGTAGAAAACATTTGAATCAATTTAAAGAATAGTTTGATTTATTGGGTACTCATTCATGTTAGCTCTGTTAAATTAAGAATTGTTCATCAATGTGAACAATGTATAAACCAAATTGGTTTTTGGGTGAAAATGATCTCCGAAACATAATACAGGTGAAAGAGCAAAATATAAGGTGAGGTGTATATAACCGATTCAATCTCTTGAAACCAACTTTTTCTACTACCAATATATAAAACAATTACCATTATCATCAGTACTATACCCGAGCCGCCGATTCTCTGGCTCTGAAGTTTAGGTTGTACGAGGGGTAAAGGGAGAACTTGCCCTCTACTGCCAATAAGAAAATGGTTGCAGTGGGAGTGAACGTTTGCTACAACCAATCACTGCTCTTGATGCAGCTACAGCGTGCTAGTAAGGTTTGAAATTGCTGAGATGTTGTCAGCTGTATGTCTGCTAACCACATACATAAAGCGGCCACTCCCACTGAATATCCATATCGGCAACACTGTCATGAAAACGTGAAGGCCGGAGAATCAGTGGAGGCAGTGTATATCCTAGGTCAGGCCTCGACTTCTTTAGGGGTTCTTTTCAACAAGCCTCTGTCTTTAGTTACTGTCCACCAACTTTTAACATTAAGTGTTCTGATATATTGTATTATGCAATCCATCCAGTAAAATGTCCACCGTGTTGTGGTCTCGAGGGACTAGTTTCCTGGAGGTGAGGTTTTTTTCCTCACCTGTAAGACAAATTGTCAGATAGCTTTGAAGCCCAAGAAGGTTCCCAAACATCATCATTATCTATTTAGGTAGAATTTTTTATCACTCATCTCATATTGTTCATCATCATTATCCCTCAGTATGGGAATTTATTAATTAAGAACCTCATGATGTGTTTCCCAATTTTAACTTTGAAGAAGCTACCACACCCATAATTCCCTATAAAGCTGCAAAGCATAACATGAAAATGCTATGATTGCAGTAAAAGACCTGCCCTAGGGTAGAACACTGTAAATAAATGCAGTGAATTTTTTTTTAATTTTCTTTTTGTTTGGAGATTGAGTCTTGGAAACAGTCTGAGCATATAATTTTTCTCTTCAAATATGATTGTATATTCATGCTTGAAAATTATTTAAGAAGTGGACAATTAATTGGAGGAGTACATTGTTACATTGTTGGGCTGTGTATGGATGAATTACTTCTCATTTATTCACAATTTCAATGTATTTATTGGAAAAACATTGTAAAAAATGATCACAAGTCAGTTGAAACATTTTAATTTAAGTAATAATTGAATCCACTTCTGTTCATATACCCTTCCACACTATACTTAAGGTAACATCATTAATTATGTCTTACATTTCTTAGTGATACTCAGTACCTATAAATAAAATTTTAACTCAAAAATGTATTAACACTTAGTATTTTTGGAATTATTTTTTAAACATTCATTTAACATAGAAAAATACAATGTTGCAACTTGGATTGGAGATAAGTAAAAATAAGACTAGGAAAATTTATCAGCCAAGTCGTAAAATTGTTATGGTGAGTTATAATTTCAACATTGTTAGCGGATTTGTGTATCTAGGAACTCTTTTAACCAATAAAAATGATTTAAGATTTTAAATAAATAGAAGAATTGGAACTGCAAAAATATTATGCTCTTCATCCCATATTGATGAGCCAATCTATTCTTAGATGTACCAAAATCAAAATATGTAGAACATTGATTAGACAAATTGCTACTTATGGTTCTAAAACTTGGGTTCTTGATTCTTATATCCATAATTGTTTATATATTTTTTAAAGGAAGGTACTGAGAAAAATATTGGGAGTAGTTTGTGTAAAGAACATCTGGAGAAGAAAATATAATAAAGAATTAATACAATTTATAGGAGATCTCATTGTTGTTTCAAATATAAAGTGTGGCCATTTGAGATGGATTGGAAATGATAGAATTCCAAGTACGAGGGCGGATCGGAAAGTAACGCACAATAATTTTTTTCTGCCTTGGTATTGCAGCTAGAATGTTGAAATTTCACAGAGATATAGTTTGAAGTTTTCACTACAGATGGTATTTTTTCTCAGGTGCACCTCTTGCGAGAGAAGCTTGAACTATGCAACAAAGATGGCGCGCATGCTACAGTCGTCCACCTGTGAGGGACGGATCGGATCGGAAAGTAACGCACAATAATTTTTTTTTAAAAAGTTTAATAGTAAAAAAAAGGAAAAAATCACAAATGAACTTACATCTTTTACCTACTTTTCGACATAGTCACCAACTTTCTCAACACATTTTTTCCATCCATCGTGTTACCAGTTTCAATATGCCCTGTTCGTAGAAGTCCGTTTGGTTGGAGTGTAGCCATCTGCGCACTGCTGATGCCTGCTTTGTTTCGGGCGTGTAGTGGTACGCCCACGACTCATCACCTGTGACGATTCCTTCCAGAAAGTCATGTCCTTGTGCGGTGTACCGCGTTAAGTGGTCCAAGCTTGCCATCATTCGCTGGCCCTTGTGGTCGTCTGTCAGGTTCTTAGGCACCCAGCGAGCACTAACTTTACGGAAGACATTGCTACGGTCCATACAATCATCCCCATACACGCCACGCATGTCCCTGTGAATTTCACTGGGTTTATGCCCTTTGGCCCACAAAAATCGAACAACACTTCTCTGTTCCTCACAGGTGGACGACTGTAGCATGCGCGCCATCTTTGTTGCATAGTTCAAGCTTCTCTCGCAAGAGGTGCACCTGAGAAAAAAATACCATCTGTAGTGAAAACTTCAAACTATATCTCTGTGAAATTTCAACATTCTAGCTGCAATACCAAGGCAGAAAAAAATTATTGTGCGTTACTTTCCGATCCGCCCTCGTAATAGAAAGGTGAAAGAAATCTTCTGTTTGCAACCCAAGAAACAGATTAAGAGGAAAACCTAAGAATAAATTGTGTACACCAAGACTTTAAAAAATACATGGGGATTCTTTACAACATGCGATGCAAAAAATTTTTTTAAGTTCCAATCATACACCAAACATGAAGTGGTTTACACTATGGAATCACAATATGCAGCCAACATATACATGATATTTAACAAACCTAATGCAATTTAAGTACCCTAACCTGTGAAAGAGTGCAATGCCCAAAAACAAATAGTAAGTTGTAAAATTCTGAAGTATGTGTGTACAGTTAATTAGTACATACTCTATGTTAACTGCTCTGGAACGTCTTCTTTGTTGAATAGAATATTCATTCAAATCAATATGGCTGCCTCGTCTTCATGCTACATATGTAGTTAAATATCATAGAAAAATATATTGAAATAATTTGAAAAATGGAACCCTAAGAACTAAAATTTAACAGGAGTTTATGAAGGAATTAAAAAAGTTGCATCACATATTGTAAAGAATAGCCAAATATGTAAAATAAACAATTGGGAATTTTTTTTATGGAGAGGGTTGTCTGAAGGAGGCTCATCTAGGAGGCAGTGGCCCTTATTGGGCTGTAGTGCCATTGAAGAAGAGAAGAATATTATAATTATTGTCTTCCCTGTACTAGCATTCTTGATTACAAGTGTAATGTTTTTTAAACCACGGTTTCTTTTGAGTTATCAACCTCAATATTTAAAAAAATCTGCTGTAAATGATGTGTGTTTAAAAAAATTTATTTAGACAACTATAAACTAATGTTTAATAAAGAAGTTAACAAAACCGAAAATGAGTATATCATATCCAAAATTGAACTGAAGAAAGATTATGCATTATAAATATCATTAAACTGTCCCTTATCACAACAGAAAGTAAAAGACGCTATGATACAACTACTACTTCTTCCTTCTTGCTGTCTTCTTTGTGCCAGATTTTCCTCCTCCATATTTCTGAGCTAGGGTATCAAAGAATGAATCAAGCTCTTGGACTCGTTTTTGCTGTCTTCCTTGAATTAACATTTTCAAATCATCATCTGTGTCACCTAATCCTTTCTCTTCTTTCAATTTTGCAGCTTCCTCAGCTTCTTTCTCCCACTGAAAAAATAATCACTAATAATAAACATTAAAGATTAGTTTAATCAAAATTTAAGTGGGGTGTAACACTGAGTTATTTTCAATTTATAAACGAGTTGGAAAAAGTGTTTTTACATCTCACCTCATAAAGTTGCATGTATTCACGATATCGGTTTCAAAGGTCATTCACTTTCATCTTCAATCTCCAACTGTCAACATTTTGCTGTTAATACCAACTTCCAAACTGCCATCTGGTGTCGATTTTATGAACTTGGAGATCAGATTTTTCTCATCAGGAATTTTAAAATTCATGGCTCTATATTTATTTTCCCAAATTGTTAATTCCAAAGGTCTCTAAATGTTTTAAAAGTTTAGTTTCTCTTCCAATTTTGTGATTCTCTAGTAAACTATGAGCTGCAATTGCCAATTTCACCATTTTTAATATTTACAAAGTGTCCTTTTGTACAAGTTTCTAAATTCTTTTTTAGTTTTCCCTATATATACTTTCTTGCAGTCATTGCAACTAATTTGATAAATTCATGATTTTCTACTCTCTGGGACACTGACCTTTGAAACCGGTATCATGAATTTACACAACTTTATGAGGTGAGATATAAAAACATTTTCTCAAACTCATTTATAAAAAAATATAAATATTAAAATTAGCTAATTTTAATTTTTTCTGATATCTCTATGACATCAGACAATAGCTGTGAAAATTTTACCTAGAGAAAATATTTTTTCTTGTGATTGAGGAAGGGAGGAGAATGGGTATTAGTAGTTTCAAATATTTATACATGTAGAGCATTTATATATACAGGAGTCATATTGAATAAACAATGTGCAGAAATTAGTCATATTTGGTAAGATCTCAATTTTTAAAGATAAAGTTCATATTTTATAGAACTTATCATGGGAATTAACATTATAAAATTTTCAAATTAATAAAATTAAAATGAGTCGTACATCATCTCACCTCATACACTCTGTGTTCTTCACAGCACAGGACCACAGTTTCAGGCACAGTTGCTCCTATCTTCAACAATTTTTACGAATAGATAGGAAAGACAGTTTCTGAAACCATGGTCCTGTGTTGTGAAGAAAACAGAGAGTATGAGGTGAGATGAAGTACAACTCATTTTAATTTTATTAATACAGTTCATAGTTTGTTTTCCTAAAATTCCACATAAATGATTAAAAACTGAAAATCATATAACCTGATACCAGTAATCTATATTTAAATAGGCAAAGACAAGACAGTTAGTGCCATTTTCTCCTCTGTTTGTCAATCAGTTTTCATTTTCTTTTTGTTTAGTAGCTATTGATGAGCTTTAGTGTTTTTTTTTTTTACAAATGCCCCAGGTTTGTCTTTCGACATTCCTGGTTTCTCTCCTGGCATGGCATACTTGTAATCCACTTCTGAGGTTGGGGCGCCTGGAAGGCGGGGTTACGTTGCCCCAATGATATGATGGGTGATGATGATGATAATAGTGCACCAGGAGAGTCCCTAATCCTAAGCTTAACCTAAGATGAATATGAATGATGATGATTGCGATGGTCATATGATTTCGGGGACCGTTTGAGCCTTAAAGTTTTCCTGACATTTGTCTTACAGGTGAGGAAAAACCCCGATAAAAACCTCACCCAGATAAACTGTCCCGACTGGGGATCGAACCCGGGCCCGCTGCATGACAAGGCAGCACGCTACCCCGAGACCACAGCAGTGGACATGAGCTTTAGTGTTATCAATAAAAAAAATTTGGAGACTTAGTTCTGTTGTTTTTAATTGCAAGGCAGTGCTTATGGAAAACTTCCATGGTGCAACAATTAAATTTCTTCCAGAGAAGCATGTGATATACAAAGGCTATGTCAAAAAAAATTATCTTCCTTTTTTAACTGCAAGGCACTAAAATCCAGCCCCAAAGCTCCCATTTAAACTATAGGGAAGTAATACACCTACATGTGTTAATCACAAAGGTAGACGATCATCCTGCCAGTGTAGGAATGACATGTGGTCAGCATGTTGGGTCCACCAGCTTTTATAGCTGGTTTTCTGAACCTTGATCAGCTACTTATTGTATCTACCCAAATTCCTCATGATGCTGGGTGCTAATTTAGAATACTATCACCCCCATCATCATTACACTCCAACATAAATATACATATTTTGTGAGGTATAAAAATTTCTGGTTCAATTATGATTATGGTCGAATTTAGACCACTTGGCAAACACTAGTAAAGTTAATTCTTTAAATGAGGCATATGTTGCAGATGTGAAATAATTTATGCAACAAATGTACTGGGATCCTCTCTTGTCCCTATTACCCACTCTGACATTTATGAACTAACATAAATATTGAACTAGCACAAGAAATGTTTTCTTAAATTACATTGAAGTGTATCATGCTAGGACTACCTGTACTTATACTTCAAGCTTCTTCAGAGTTATTATGCCATCGATTTATATACATACAGCAAACTCCCCATTATCCATGCGCGTATTATCCGGGCATGACTCTTTTTACTGTATTTTGTATTGTTATGAAAAAAATTCTCTATTTTTAAACGTGCTACTGTGAACTGCGCTTAGAAACTAGCACAATAGAGTATATTTGAAGAGAAAAATTTTCGCCTAGACCGAGACTCGAACCTGGGACCCTTGGCTTTCCGGGCCAAGTGCTCTACCAACTGAGCTACCGAGGCGAGTTGCGATCTAGATGCAAATTTTTCTCTTATATACGTTGTAATTCCCTCATGCCAAATGCTTGAAACCTTTGCTTCTATCTTTGCAAATGGCAGCTTCTTACTTAAGAAGACATTTATTGGGAATTTAACACTACTTTATAAAGCCAGTAGGGCTTCTATTGACGTTTTTATTATTAATTTAACACTTCTCACTGAAGGATAAATAATATTTGAAGAGAAAAATTTTTGCCTAGACCGAGACTCAAACCCGGGACCCTTGGCTTTTCGGGCCAAATGCTCTACCAACTGAGCTACCGAGGCGAGTTGCGATCTAGATGCAAATTTTTCTCTTATATATGTTGTAATTCCCTCGCGCCAAATGCTAGAAACCTTTGCTTCTATCTTTGCAAATGGCAGCTTCTTAGTTATGAAGACATTTATTGGGATGTATATAAGAGAAAAATGTGCGTCTAGATCACAACTCGCCTCGGTAACTCAGTTGGTAGAGCACTTGGCCCTGAAAGCCAAGGGTCCTGGGTTTGAGTCTCGGTCTAGGCAAAATTTTTTCTCTTCAAACATAATTTATCCTTCAGTGAGAAGTGTTAAATTAATAATAAAAACGTCAATAGAAGCCCTACTGGCTTTATAGAGTAGTGTTAAATTCCCAATAAATGTCTTCTTAATTAAGAAGCCGCCATTTGCAAAGATAGAAGCAAAGGTTTCAAGCATTTGACGCAAGGGAATTACAACGTATATAAAAGAAAAATTTGCATCTAAATCACAACTCGCCACGGTAGCTCAGTTGGTAGAGCACTTGGCCCGGAAAGCCTAGGGTCCCGGGTTCAAGTCTCGTCTAGGTGAAAATTTTTCTCTTCAAATATAATTTATCCTTCATTGAGAAGTGTTAAATTAATAATAAGAACGACAGAGTAACCTTCATTCACAATCCCCTCCCCTGATGCATTTAACGGTACCAACCAACATTCTGAGAATACAATACAATTTCGGAAATTTCCATTGTGGAGTCAGTGAAAGTTTGTTGTTACAGATTAAAACCACTGTGGCAGTGGGTTTATCGGTGGTTACAAGTGTGGTCATCGGTGATTATTTGTCATCGCTGGTTATAAGTTTGGATATCGGTGGTTAGTAGTGTGGGAATCGCTGATTATTTGGCATCGCTGTTTATAAGTGTGGATATCGGTGGTTACTAGCAGAGATAACCCACGTTACAAGTGTAGTTGTCGCTGGTTATGGTGGCCATTTTGAATAACTGTCGTAACCAGTGGTCATGACCTGGAAATAGTCCCACTTTTTTTCATATTTACGAGTAAAATAAAATAATGATAATTACGACTCGCACCTAAATACATTTAATATAACATTTTATGAATATCTGATGCATTTAGGTAGTGTTAAAGTGGGTAAATATATTTCTGATCAACTTCCATGGCGCTGAATAACTTAATTGGATTATCCGTGTTTTTTGATTTTCTGTGAATATCTCGGTCCTAATTTTAACACGGATAATCGGGAGTTTGCTGTATACAGAGTGGAACAGAATTCTGCCAACAAACTTTTACAGGTTGTTCAGGAATGTTGGCAGAATATTTTGCTATAAGGATGTTTTCATTATTCATTTCATACATCTCAATGATGGATAAATTATATTTTTCTCTTCAAATATAATTGCTATAAGGAACCTGTGGTTTCTAGTTAGAATAATATGTTGATCTGTTAGACATGTAGCATATGGGCCATCATAGATTACAAATAAAAATTTTAAATTAATCAACTAATCATCACCTGAAGTAGATACAGTAAAAGCTCCTTATTTGCAGGTTAAAAAATTGTGACACAGTTCCGTTATTTGCAGTTAAAAATGTCTTTATTCGCAGATCCAGTCAGTATATTAAAAGGATTAGTATCCTTTATTAACGCATCAGCAACTTTTTTTACTGCAGGCACGTGCCAAGGCGGCTTTTACAAAGAGTGATTCAAACCAAATGGACAATTGAGTGGTAGACAAGGCCTTAAGGCCTTAACTCTGCCAGGTAAAATAAAGCTATTATTATTATTATTATTATAAAAATTAATATCAAAGTAAAACAAACCTTATTGTCACTAAGCCTAAAGTTCGTTGTTAAAAACTACCGCCATCGTATTTCACATGCGGCTATGTCCATTATAAATGCCCCCTCGCCAGGATCGGTGTTTTATTGTTTCAACTTATCATTCGTTGCAATAATTTTGATTGAATAACACATCTCTTCTGTTTTGCTGCCAATTTATAATGTCGAGTAAAAGGAAAGTAAATTAGTTCCGAAGTAGAAAAAAGTAGCTTAAAGTAAAAACAATGCTTGACTAGTTATGCGTTGGTGAGTCGTTTGCATCTATATCATGCTGTTTCAATGTTAATGAATTGACTGTACGATTTATCAAGAAATTCAAAGACAAAATAAGGAATTCTATCGCTGAATATCAACCTGAATTGAAAGACTTTTATAAGCAGCAAAACAGAAAAAATATAGTAACTTCTTTAAGCCCTTGCCTAAGCCCGACAGTAATAATTAATAAAAATTGTTCAAAATCTCTCATTAATTGATTTAATTTTAATTTTTATTTTATTTTTGAACCTTGGTACATATCCCCTATATGCCCATACAAATTACCATTCCATATCCGTGGCATATTTGCGGAACATATCCCCTGTGAATAAGGAGCTTTTACTGTACTGTAAAAATCATAAACTGCAAAACAAACAATACAAAAATTACATGCATAATGAAACAAACCAAGGACAAAATATACTTATTTGTTAAATACCATATTATATAGTACACCTGGCAGTGAAGCCAAGAAATTATGATTTTTAAACATTAAAGTATTATGGAGCAAAATGTTAAGGAAAGTTGTGCAGATTTTGACTTGAGAGAAAAATGTTCATCTGGGCCAAGTTTTGAACCCAAGATCTCCAGCTTCATTGGCTGGCACTTTACCATTGAGATACTTATGCACACCTCTATGAGCAAGTGCAAATTTCTCTTTTTTTTAAATTCCCGACTCTCCCAAAGTAGTGAAACTTTTTTAGAAGATTTTTATAGGGTCCTTTTACTGTGAGAAGTCATTATGATGTGGTTTTTCTGTAACAACAGCTTATTACGAACATGATATGGAAATAATTTTCCTGACAAGCTATTTATAGTTAACCAAACTTGAGAGAAAATTTTGCACCTGAGCTTTACATGTTGGTGATCGGTCTACCATTGAGCTATTAACACCCACCTCCATGAGCAGGGTCAAATTTGTCTCTCTTTTAATACCGAAGCTCCCCTTAATAGCGGTACTTTTTCACATGACTTAATAGTTGAATGGTAGAGTACCAGTTCATAAACCTGGATATCTTGGGTTCAAATCCAGACTCAGACGCAAATTTTTCTCTCTAGCTATGTGAACTAAGTCTACACTGGCTTATCTGGAAAAATTAATTTTCATATTCTTATTTTATGGTTTAAAAAATAAATATCATGAAAATATGTAGAAACCAGAATGATGATTGGAATATTAAGTTATCAGGCATAAATCTACAAAAAGTGGAAAAATGTACATATTTAGGAACAGTGATAAATGCAAATGGGGAAAAATACAGACTGAAATCAGTAGAAAATTAGAGAAAAGTTTAAAAGTCTATAATCTAACTGAACAATTAACAATTAATTATATTATTTTTGGTCTGGACATCTTACCTCAATATTAATGTTGATTTGTTCTTGGACATGTTTCAAAACAATTCTCTGTTTTATCTTCAGCTTTCCCAGACTGGTTTTATTTATGTTGCATTATGTTGCACCACCTGGATGTCGATGTCAGCTCCATCCTGTGGTTGGCCAAAGAACCTCCAAACAAGGTCACCCTCCATCGGAATATCAAAATTCATAACTCTGTTTCTGTTCTTCTGAATATAAATTTTTTCCCAAATAGTCAGCTCGTTTGTATTTTCTAACTGTTTTAATAATTTAGTGTCTGAATTTATATTATGTTTTTCAGACCATGCTGCTCATGTTTGGTCTGAAAAACATAATATAAATTCAGACACTAAATTATTAAAACAGTTAGAAAATACAAACGAGCTGACTATTTGGGAAAAAATTTATATTCAGAAGAACAGAAACAGAGTTATGAATTTTGATATTCCGATGGAGGGTGACCTTGTTTGGAGGTTCTTTGGCCAACCACAGGATGGAGCTGACATCGACATCCAGGTGGTGCAACATAATGCAACATAAATAAAACCAGTCTGGGAAAGCTGAAGATAAAACAGAGAATTGTTTTGAAACATGTCCAAGAACAAATCAACATTAATATTGAGGTAAGATGTCCAGACCAAAAATAATATAATTAAAATAACCTCAAAATATAACTTCCTAAAATTAAATATTAATTAACAATTAATCTGGAATAAAGATGTACCCACCAAGAGTAAAATGGCAATGTAAAATATTTAATTTTAGGAAGTTATATTTTGAGGTTATTTTAATTATATTATTTTTGGTCTGGACATCTTACCTCAATATTAATGTTGAGGTAAGATGTCCAGACCAAAAATAATATAATTAATGGCAATGTAAAAACTTATTTCAAACCAGTTCTAACATATGCAGCTGAGACTTGGGACATATACAAAGAAAGACTTGAGCAAAGTCCAAGCTACAGAAATTAAATTCTTACGTGGAATGGTACATAAAACAAGGAGAGATAGAATAAGAAATGACAAAATCAGGGATACATTGAGTGTAGAAAAATTAACAGACATAAAAATAGTAGACTAAAATGGTTTGGACATTTAAAAAGAATGGAAAAGGAAAGACTACCACAAAGACTGTTAAATCTCAAGATACAAGGAAAACGACCACGAGAAAGATGGATAAACCAAGTGAAGAAAAGTCTACAAGAGAGAGGATATGACTAAAAAAAGGAAAGCATGGGAAGATAGAGATGGTTGGAGGCATATTTGGAATCGACCTACCGAAAGGAGGACACGATAAGATGATGATGATTCTTATTTTATATTTTTTTCTATTTTACCAAATTTGCAGCAAAATATGTTCAAATTAATAATCAATAATGCAATTCATGACATTACCTTCCGCTTCCTCCTTTCTCGTTTCTTGGGAGTCTCATCAGTAAATGCCTTATAAACAGGTACTTCTCCCTCATCGATCATTCCTTGTATTAGATCTTTCAATCTAGGTTCTTCTTCAGTATGTGTGAAAGGAACAGCTTCCAAAATAAAATCCATATCTCCTTTACCATCTAAATAAGCTCGCTTCAGATCATTTCGTTCTTCCTCAGATCCTAAAATATCCAAATACTTGATATTAATATTGAAACAACAACATATTGAATTTTTATTGATTTTATAATTATAGGTATGCTAGGCATATAATGATATGGTTGATATCTAAATAAAAAAATGCTTTATTTAAGCTGGCAGAGTTAAGATCATAAGGCCTTCTCTTCCAATCAACCAACAAATAATAAAATACAAAAATTTATATACGTATTACAATTTTAAAATGTTATTAAAATATAAACTAAACAATGCACAATGTGAATGAGTCTAATATTAGCTAGCATTAACAAAATATAGGATGAAATTAAAATAAAGTAAAAAAAAAAAAACTTCAAGCGTGACAGGCCTAGACCAGCCGGCTGCTGTCCTCACATCCACATGTGTTAATGACAGAGATAGACGATCATCTAGCCAGTGTTGGGAGTGACATGTGGTCAGCATGTCAAATCCCCCAGCCGTTATAGCTGTTTTTCTCAACCTGGAGTCGCTACTTATTGTAGCTACCCAAATGCCTCGCGATGCTGGGTGTGCACTGGTCCCATACTGGCCGAAATTCCATGAGAAAAATGTCTTCCCCCCCATGGAGACTTGAACCAGTGCAAGTCCCATAGCTCTGCACCATGGCTTCTTGCCTTAACCACTCAGCTATGGCACAGGACTAAGTAAGATAAGCTTATTTTAAAATACAATAGGAAGTAACATTAAGAGGTTTATTTAATAATGAGGATATTTGGTTTGTATAGTCCATCGCTGTGGTCTCGAGGTAGCATGCTGCCTTGTCACGCAGTGGGCCCGGGTTCGATCCTGGTCGGGACAGTTTTTCTGTGTGACGTTTTTATCGGGGTTTTTCCTCACCTGTAAGACAAATGTCAGGAAAACTTTAAGGCCCAAATTGTCCCCGAAATCATATGGTCATCGCAATCATCATCATTCATATTCACCTTAGATTGAGCTTAGGATTAGGGACTCTCCTGGCACACCACTATCATCATCACCCATATATCATCACAGCAACATAACCCCACCTTCCAGGCGCCCCAACCTGAGAAGTGGGTTACGAGTATGCCATGCCAGGAGAGAACACCAGGAATGTCGAAAGACAACCTGGGGCATTTCCAAAAAAAATTTGGTTTGTATATTCTTACCTCTTATGGTTATTTTTGTTGAACATATGTTTCAAGGCTTCTGAGCCCCATCGTCAGCAATTACAGACTGATTTTTCTCAAGTTGTCGGTCCTGATTCTTGACTCCTGCTTCCTTTGATGTGGTCCAATGAACTTGCTAATGAGGTTTCTTTCTCCGAGAATTTCAAAATTCATAATTCTTTCCTTGTTCTTCTGTATGTAGATTTCTTCCCATATGGTGAGTTCATTTTTGTTTTCTAACTGTTTTAATAATTTTGTGTTTTTCTGACCAAACGTGAGCAGCCACTGCAGATTTTTTTACTTTCCCTTTTTTTTTTACATTTCTTATGTGTCCTTTGGTTCTAATGGTTAAATTTCTTTTTGTTTTCTCTATGTATATCTTATCACAGTCTGCACATTTTATTTGATAAATTCCTGATTTTTTACCATCATCAATCTTTACATTTTTGTTGGTTTTTATTATTTATTTAAACTATAATCAAACTAATATTAAATTTTTCAAAAATCTTTTGAAATTTATTGTGTACCCAAGGGTAATACGTGAATTTCCTTTATTTTTTATCTTTTGGTTTTTCTGTCTGAAGAGTGCTTTTGTTCCTCAATTTTTGTTTTTTGTACTTCTCAATTTTTTGTGTATCATTTTTTCACTGAAACCATTTTCTATTGCAATGTTACTTATGTGTTTTCTCACTACTCGTAATGGACAAGAAAAATTACAAGTTAGAGAGAAAACACATAACTGAGGTAGCAAAAGAAAATGGTTTCAGTGAAAAAATGATACATAAAAAAAAATGAGTACAAAAAACAAAAAATGAAAAACGAAAGCACTCTTCAGATAGAAAAATCAAAAGATAAGAAATACTGGAAATTCACGTATCACCTTTGGGCACACAATAAATTTCAAAAGATTTTCGAAAAATTTAATATTAGTTTGATTATAGTTTAAATAAATTAATAAAAACCAACAAAAATGTAAAAATTGATGATGGTAAAAAATCAGGAATATATCAAATAACATGTGCAGACTGTGATAAGATATACATAGAGAAAACAAAAAGAAATTTAACCATTAGAACCAAAGAACACATAAGAAACGTAAAAAAAAAAAAAAAGGGAAGTAGAAAAATCTGCAGTGGCTGCTCACTTTTGGTCAGAGAAACACAAAATAGATGTAAACATAAAATTATTAAAACAGTTAGAAAACAAAAATGAACTCACCATATGGGAAGAAATCTACATACAGTAGAACAAGGAAAGAATTATGAATTTTGAAATTCCTGGAGAAAGGAACATCATTAGCAAGTTCATTGGACCACATCAAAGGGAGCAGCAGTCAAGAATCAGGGCCGACAACTTGAGAAAAATCAGTCTGTAAGTGCTGACGATGGGATTCAGAAGCCTTGAAACATATGCTCAACAAAAACAACCATAAGAGGTAAGAATATACAAACCAAATATCTTCATTATAAGATAAGCTTCCTTAATGAATATTTATAGTACATACAAAATGCTGAATATAGTTGTTATGCAGGTAGTATTTTTATTATATGGAACGTAATATGTTGGTTAATTTAGATTTAAATAATGATAGTGATTGACAGTTCATGACATGACTGGGAAGTGAATTCCATGCTCTAGTCATAGATATTGTTAAATATTGAGAGAATAAATATGTCTGGTTTTGTGTGGTATCGAAAGTACAGTACTGTTTTGTGATACCGTGCCTAAATTATGATAAGTCGATAAATCTTGAAAGCATGTTGATAGATAACTTAGTAAATGTATGTGCAGAATTTGAAATAGTAAAACATGTGAATGTAGAGTTCTTCAGTCATTTAGACATAGGCATGATTTACCTGAAGAATACAGTAGCCCCAAACCATGGTTGAGCAATCTAAAGTATCCTGCATTGGCACAGAGATACGGATGGGATGCCGACTGACTGGTTTGCATCCCCATAAAATTTCAGCCAGTTTGTGGGATTAGAGCCCACTGAGTATCATTAAGGATATGGGTAGCTACGATAATAGCAATCCCAGGTGTGAAACTAGAGTCCATTGAGTGTCATGAAGAATAAATAAGTTTGGTCTGTGTTCATCTTACCTCATAAATTGGTTTTTTTGTAAGATGAGTTTTAAAGCTTCGGTGCTTTATCATCAGTTAGTACAGACTGTTAAAACAATTTATGAATACAGACTAAACTTATTTATTAAGAGAATCTCATAAGTCATAATGTTACTTCTAATATATTTTCTTAATATCGTGAAGAATTTGGATAGCTATGATAATAGCAATCTCAGATTGATAAAACCAGGTATAATAGCTGAGCATTTTGCAAGTGTATGAAACCAGAGGTCCCATGCCATAGCCAAGTGGTTAAGGCAAGATGCCTTGGTGCAGAGCTATGGGACTTGCGCAGGTTCGAGTCTTCATGGGGGAAGAAATTTTCTCATGAAATTTCGGCCAGTGTGGGACCGGTGGCCACCAGCATCAAGATGCATTTGGGTAGCTACATTAAGTAGCTTCTCCAGGTTGAGAAAACCAGCTATAACGGCTGAGGGACCCGACATGCTGACCTCATGTCACCCCTACACTGGCTGCATGATCGTCTACCTCTGTGATTAACACATGTGGGTGTGAGGCCAGCCAGCTGGCTGGTAGGCAAGGGCCTTCTAGGCCTGTCGTGTCATGGAGAGAAAGAGAATGAAACCAGAACCCATTCAGCAGTCTGAGGAATTTGGGTAGCTGCAACATGTATGATTCTGGTTGAGAAAACCAGTTATAATGGCTGAGCTTGTCATCCTTATACTACATGAATGATTGTCCACATCTGTGATTGATAATATGGATGTGAGGGTAGCAGCTGGCTGGTAAGACAAAGACTTACTAGGCATATCATGCCATCGATTATAGAATATAGTCCCACTACATGACTAACATAATTATGATGTTAGTAAAATGTTAGTAGCGGTTTATATGAAAACAGCTATTTAATCTAAAACTTTACACACAACACTAACTCCATTTATTATTTGCTTAAAAATAGGTTATAATGACTATAATAATGCAATGAACGTCATATGTGACATGGGACCATATTCTATAATTCAACTATAATTATTTTAAAAAATTCCATGGCATGATGGATCCAGAAGGCACTTGGCTTGCCAGCTGACTTCACAGGCAAGTGTGTCAATCACAGATGGATGATTATCCAGCCAATATATGGGTGACATGTCGTTAGCATCTCAGTTTCCCAGTTGGTATAGCCTGGAATTCATACTTATCATAGTTACACAATTTCCTCACATACTAATTCTGAGCTGTACTGTAAACAAACTTGCATAAGATGTTACTGCGACTCCATCAATTGGGGGAACCATGGTACTACTTTTAACCATCACATGATTGAATTGTGTATGATAGAACATTGTGCTTAAGCAACATCATATTTTGCGGGAAATAAGACTGAATACAACATAAGATGGTACCAATAATTAGGAACTTCCTATATTAATTATATTATTTTTTGTCTGATCATCGTACCTCAATACCTTGTCCAGACTGGACAAGCTGACGATAAAACAGAATTGTTTTGAAACATGTCCAAGAACAAATCAACATTAATATTGAGGTAAGATGATCAGACTAAAAATAATATAATTAAAATAACCTCAAAATATCACTTCCTAAAATTAAATATTAACTTTCTCTATTTCTTATTATGACAAAAAATTATATATGGGCCTACCTAATTACATGTTTACACTTTTTCCATGATGTCAATAGATAACCTTTATTTACCAATACAATTTCATTATGAGCAGAATTTATGTTCCATGCTGACTCGCCTGTAAATTCTGCTGTTATTTTCACCGTATCCTCAATGGTTAATGTGTGATATTTTTCACTTTTTGAAAATATTCAAAATAATTTTTCTCTCCCTGCTTTTCAAATTCTTTGCTTCCCAAAAATTTAAGAAATTCTGCTATTTTAAAACAACTGAAATTTTAATGTATTCTGCATTGTGCATACAAAAGAATAAATAATGCTTATTTAATGTATTAAAATTGTAATTATAGGCCTATATTTTAAATTCTCCCATACAACCCATCTAGACATGTACTAAATATATATATATATATATATATGTAAAATTTAATCACTCACCTCATAATTTTACATGAAAAATTTGAGGTGAGTGATAAAATTGTACCTAAGTATGTATATATTTATTATTTTTATTTCCTATATTTCGAGTGTTAGAGAGGGAACTACACTTTCTTACATGCCAAAGATAAATTATTTGACCAATGAAAATGTAGTGATATATCTGGTTTGTTTACATTACGACTGAAACTTAGCTCGGAAGAAGTATATGCTAGGCAGGTAGCGGTTCCATATATACTGAGCCAAAACTTCTAAAACCATCATACATTTTATAGCACTGCTCCAAGCAGCATTCCTTAGACCACTCGACCAATATGTGAGACTTCATAAATATATTAATTGAATTTAGGTAAAAATTTTAATCACTGACCTCATATTTTTCTTCTTATTTTAATTTAAACTAGTTTCGGAACTTTAGATTTCCGTTCCATCGTCAGTATCTCTGCTACCATTGTTCTGTCATCTTGAAGAGCCATCTTTCGCTCCTTCCATTGGCAGACTGAAAAACCTTGAAACCAGGGAGAATGACCTGGTTTTGAGGTTTTTCAGTCTGCCAATGGAAGGAGCAAAAGATGGCTCTTCAAGATGACAGAACAACGGTCGCAGAAATGGTGACAATGGAACAAAAATCTAAAGTTCCGAAACTAGTTTAAATTAAAATAAGAAGGAAAATATGAGGTGAGTGATTAAAATTTTTACCTAAATGAATATACCTCATAGTGTGAATTCCTAAAATAAGTAATATTAATTGAAGTTAAATACACAGATATAAATACAGTAGAACTTTGATTATCCGTTGTAATGAAGGGGACAATGTGATCGGTTTATCAAAAAAGACAGATAATCAGTGTTGAATATAGCACAAAGAAATTATTATAAGCTTCAACCAACAACTTTATTTTTAATTTTCTTGTTTACCTGTAATACCTGGCTGCAAGAAACTAACTAACTACTGATAATATAAAACAGTTATCAAGAACTGTTCCAGTAATAAAATTGGCAGATTTAATTCTATTTTCGGCTCAACTGCACTTCTACTAGCGCTTGATTTTTCAGTTATATTGTTGTAAACTATAGCTCTTCTTCTGTATTTACTAACATTATTTAATATTGTAAACTTTTCAAACAATTTTTATAACATTATTAGACAATTTTGAAGTATTTATTTAAATATGCAAATCACAATATTATGACTGTTAGACAATATTGTGATGCTAACTGCAATTTTCTCCACACAGTATTATACTTAAGTCTATGATTTTTCTATCACTGTTTTGGGTTATCATTGGTTGGATCAGTGTTAGGGAGTGATAAGTAAGTGTACACCCACTTTTAATAAACATTTGGTAATTTTAATATTATTAATATATTTTTTTTAACATAGATTTGGGGATTTACTGCAAATATTGGTCATTTAAATTTTCATAATGACAGATAGTAATTGAGGATGATAATCGATATGTGGATCAATTGCAGGTTATCACTGGCTCTATAAACTCTGGTGCATGTGCACTGTTGTTCTATAGGACTTTAAAAATATTTCACGCTAGTTTAAATGCAGTTTTTCCCTATTTTCCCTTAAGTGTTTGATTGTTTCATTTACCTTTATATTTCTTTTCATAGTCATTGATGTCTTTCACAGTGACTGGTTTGAACAGCATTCTCCAATATTCACGCCAATCTCTTTCAACCATTTCATCACTTTCCTCATCAAAATCACCTGAAATTATTAATATATCAGTTTCCAATTCTAAGCTGACCTATCAAACATCAAAATATGTTTAGAATAAAAGTATATAATTTACCAGATTCATCATATATAGCTCTTTTTTCCTTATCACTCAATATTGAATGAATCTTTCCCAAGACTTTGAATTTCTCTGTTGCCTCTAATTTCTCATTTTCTTCTACTCTGTCAGGATGAAGTAATAGAGATAACTTATGGTATGCTTTGCGAACTGAAATTAAGAAATAAATAAACAGTATAGTTTCAAATGGTTAGGTAGGAGATAAGTTAACGTTTTTATGACTTTTTACCTTGTTTTTCATTCGCCGTTTTTTGAATCTTCAAAACATCATACAAATCCCTAGAGCCAAAATATGTTTCACATAAATCTAATAATCCTGGCATTTTCACTAGTAAATTTTGAAAATTAACACTTTCTGACAACAAATCCAAATACTCGAAAATGTATCGACTGGGCGCCAGGGCAACTAAACAATATCGATTATAATTCGAGTTCAATTATCATCGTTCGATTATCGATATGCTGAAATACACTAGATCAGAGATAACCCACTATAGCACTAGATTATCGCTGCTTTCTACTGCCATCTATGCAGGCAGGCTACTAACTAACACTACTGGCACTCTTCGCGGGCTCTATCGAACCCTTAGGTTTATAGCCGCGAAGATACGAGCGCTCCATACATCCCTATCCTGACCTAATGTTTTCCAATCATCCCCGCATACTCTATTACCCTCAAATCATGGTTAATATTATTCTCCCACCTCATTCTTGGTCTGCCTACTGGACACTTTACCTCTAGTTTTCCTACAAGAGTTTCCATGTCCCTCTATCATTCCCCATTTGTGCTACATGTTCTGCCCATCACAGTGTACGAGACTTAACTCTTCTTATTATATCTGGTTTCCCATAAATATCTTGTAGCTCACTGTTATAAGGCATTTTCCATTTGCGAGTTTATCAATCTTTGTTCCAAACATTTTCCTAAGAAAATTTTTCTCAAATTCTTTAATTTTTTGTCCTTCCTTAAAGTAAGAATCCTTGTTTCACATCCATGTAACTTGGAGAATAATAGTTTCATATATTTTTCAGTTTAACTTTTTTTTAGAGAAGTTGTGATGACATGAGTCCCTGTGATGCATAATAGCCTGCATCTCCAGAATGTTAAATTTCTTTTTGCACCTCATTCTTGTTTGTAATTATTGTTTATAATATAAAGTACTCTGTGTTTAATTCTTTTTCTACTTCAGAGGTTATTGTGGGTGCCATGGTTAAGGCATATGAAGGCAAGCTATATTGAAGATATTTCTTAAGGAAAGAACTACTTTAATGGATTTCTTGCATCTGGTCCCGAGGGATGCGGATTCAAACCTGGCCAGGGTCGATGGATTTTTGTAGGATGGAAAAATCCAAGGAGCAAGTGCTCTGGGAAGGACTTTAAGCCATGGGTCCAGAGTCTGAGGATTTTTCAGGCTTGTTAAAGATCCTTATGCTGTGGTTTATCTACGACGCAACGCGACGGCGCAAAAATTGCTCCCCATATATTCAAATGGATGTGGTTTATCTACAACGCAAATTGCTGGCGCAAAAAAATTTGCGCTGACATGTCGCGTCGTGTTTTGGAATCTCTTGAATCCAGGACGCAATTTGCCAGCGCAAACAAAGAATATAGAAGATATTACCCATACTCATTGGTGTAATTGCTAAAAACAAACTAAGATTTGTTAACAAAATGTCGGAAATACAGTACTTGTTTTATAACTTTCCAATTTTAACGACGAAAGTTAGACAGTTTTGTTGCAAATCATCGAGATCTATACATGTTTTTTACAATATGAGCATGAAGGAGTACAGAGATGTACAGAAAAAAGTTATTGTGGCTTGAACTTAGATAAATAAAAGCTGTAAATATTGTATATCGGGGATATTATGGATGTGCATAAATTTCGTCTTCTATTAAATTCAAAACCTGATAAAACTGCTCAGGCGAAAATCTGAAGTATTCTAAAATTTGGTATATTCATCAACCATATGACTAATATTTCGAACTATTTTAATCGTTTTGCAACGACACTTGATTTTTTTTTATGAAGAATTTTAATATGTTTATCAATGTACACAAATTATGACTTTTCCTCTCAATTTATTTTCAAAGTTCTTTATTAGAATTGAAGTGGCATACGTGAACGCTCATAAAATTAAATCCACCAGATGGCAGGACATATGTGTGAATTACCAACATTTGCATTTAATTCCAAACCATATTTTAAGAAATAAATATTCAATCACTTCATTTTGTTAGATTCCGATGGGTCAGTTTAGTGTATATCAGATTAGTTTACAGTTTACTAAATAGTATGTAAGTAATTTATTTTATTAGGTTATGCAGGGACAGGTTTGTATACATTAGTTTTTGTAAACACATTTGGAAATTTATTATGAACGTTGGTCATTTTGATTTTCCATATATGTGGTGCCATCTGGCGACAATTCCATAAACATATGCGCTGTAGCGTATGCGCTCCATGTGGAACCAGCATCACGCCGAGCGAAACGCGAATTCGCGTCACGTCGGGCGCGACACGCTGTATAATAAACCGTAGCATTAGGGTCGAATGTTTGAACACATTAGACAGTAAAAGGCGTTCTCTGCTGATAAAGTTTTATTCAAACACATTTTTCTTACTCAGAATTCTATTCACGCGGTAATAATTGTTAAGCTACCTGACAAGGTACCTTAAGATCGTAGCTCAAGATATAAACTTATGTGAAAATCCCGAAGGGAACCGATGATAACTGATGTAGTTTGAAACTTATCCAAGATGTCGGACCTTGAAGACTTCGATCATGTTTTCGGTATACGCGGAGAAGAGGAATTTGATAGAGTCTACCAAAGAATTCAACTGGAAGAACAAGAGAATCGGCGTAATATTGCGCGTCGCAGACGTGTTTGTATACGGTATTATTTACGGGATGCAAGCATAAATGCATTCCTCTATAGCAGACGAAAATAACGGAAGTTGTTTTATCGCTGAGAATTCTGGGTAATTCGTTGCCAATATTACGAAAACGTCAACATGCATGACCGGTTAAGGCGGCCGTTAATTCGATCTCAGCTCACCAGTGATTAGAAGTAATTTGAGTAGAGACTAATGTATTTGCATACGACCCTAAGCCTGAATAAAAAGGTCTCTAAGTAAAATTTGCCAAACTTACCATCCTAGTAATACCATAGTTGCCTGCTAGATGTCAGTATGTTGACCACATACTATTAATGGCATCTGTGGGCAAATAAGCATAACTAAATTAACTTGGTCTAGTAACTCTTAACAAAGGAAGGCTGAACATTGGGCTATGCCATAAATAGATTAAATACCAGACATCACCAATGGGATGGATGATATCTGGTATGTAAATATTCCAAAAAATCCATTAAAGTGGTTCTTTCTTGAAGAAACAGTTTTAACATAGCCTGCCTTCATATGCCTTTAACTATGGCATTTCTGCCTGTTCCAGTCCCAAAAATACAGATCCATCCATCTTGCCAATGGTTGCCCTTGACTCATCCGTCCATTGGCTTTGTATAACAGTGCTTGTTTTACTCTGTTAATATTTTTGGTATTTAATCAATGGGTGCATTCAGCTTGCCCATAAACTTAAAAAAAAAATTTGCTTCATACAGGCAAAACCACTGAACGTATTCTGACTGGTTGTTTAATTCTGTTGAAAAAATGGCTTCTTTGGTTATAATCATATTGTGGTTGATGTGTATATTTCGAGTTATTTACGTCTGGATATTTATATTTGAGTTATTCCAGGTGGCTAATCATTTTAGCCAGATATAAGTAATATATTTAGTAAACTTCTAAAGACTGATAATTTTAAGATTGTTATTATAGATGGATGAATGTTTTTTTTCTTTTTAAATATATCACTGTAAATTATATTCAGGTGATTTAATCACTAGTAACCTAGAGCACAATTAATTTCAAGGATAAAGTTTCCCATTTTTTTAATATATATATATATCTCCTCACCTCTTGTCCAACTCAGGATCGGGTCGAGGAATGAAATGATTTATAGAGCTCTGTGAACGACAAGGCTGCTGGCTGACCACTCCTGACGCACCGTCACAAGGGCAGATGAATGAAATGAAATAGATGAGATGAGTATAGAGAAATGGTGGAATGAAATTTGTGGCAGCGGAAAACGGGAGAAACCCCGAGAAAAACCTGCACAAGCTCCATTTCATCCACCACAAAACCCACATGGAGTGACCAAAACTCAATCTCGGGATCCCAGTGGTGAGAGGCGAGCGTCTAACCACTTGCACCATGGAGCCGCCTCCCATTTTTTTACAATTCTTAAATATTATCTATATGTGCAAAGTCTCTCAAATATTTCCTCTGAGTTCTACAGAACCATAATGTGCAGGCAAAGGCTTTTTACCTGATAAACAGAAATCTAGTGATAAAGAAACTGGAAGACACTTTTGGAAACCAAATTGCATGGATACTCGATCATTAACTCAATATTGCAGTATAATATAGTCAGAATTTCTGATGTGTTGATTTCAAAACCCATACTACAGTAAAATGTGGTATTACAAGGCAACCCCAGGAACCCTATATTCTTCATATCAGCAGCAGACGAAATACTTAGAACAGTGCATAGAAGAAATGTCTTGGTATATGGAAATGTTGACAATGTAGTAGTTGGGTAGATGGATTATATGAAGCTCCAGGAAACTGCAATTAAAATGGAGAAATAGTGTGAAGAACATGAGATCCACATAAATCTCACCTAAACAGAGATGATGATATTCAGGACCACAGGGAAGGCTTCCAGCATGGCAGAAATCAAAATCAATGAAGAAAGACTAAAATCAGTGTCAGAATTTAAATATCTCAAGATAACGCTGCAGACAAGTGCTAGATGTTTCACAAAACACGTGGAAGAGAAGGAGTGCAGGCAGTAATAGGAATGAATGAGATAACAAACATATGATCTTTAAACTGAAAATGTCGCTATTTAAAGGAAAAATCATCCCAACACTAATCTGTATAGTATCAAAATAATCTAGATACACATAACTGAACCGAACCTAGCCACCTTAGAGAAAGTCAAAGCCTATATATCAAGAGAACTATTGGTATGGCAAAGTGTACACGATCGCAACTCATTTACCTCCTGGCAACAGAAACATAGCTAATTGATGACTTGAGGTTACAATTCCTGCTACTCTCCACCCCTAGCCACTCCCAACTGATCACATAACTCCAGCAGAAGAGAGAACAGATATGGATGAATTTTACATCACGGATGCAATGAGATTCTGGCAGTGGATGCATGCAAACTATGAGCTCTGCCATTTAGTTACTGTGATAGTCCTATATGACCCCATATAGTATAAGGACTGAGTTAATAAATAAGATAATTAAAGTAATATTAAATTAGATATATCAGAATAAATTTGAATATAAAATAAATAAATAATAATCTTATTTGGGGGAAATTTTAGCAACAGATCCAATGGTCAGGAAGCAACCCTTTTATGAGGGGTCATAAAATATTGTAGAAGACAAGTAGGTTAAATCTTCTTAAGCTGAGTTTATTTGAAAACCTCACATTTGGGAAAATTCAAGTTTGAAAATCTGATGGCGCTGTAAAAACCCAAGACAATGCTCTCTTATCGTGAGAACCTATAAAGTAGGTGTCAGTTTAATAAAATTAACATCTCTTAAAGGCATATGATAAAAAATTTAACCAACCAAGGATAAGGTTGGGGTGTATAACCATATAGGAAAATAAAATGTCCGGACTTCAATACCAAATTCATGAGGACAGACCAAACACTTACATGTAATATTTTGTAGTGATCAGGTAGACACTCAAGAACAATGTCTTGAATTATAGGACCTAGTTAAAATTGTTTCTAGTATAATATTTCTGTAACTAGATGTCCTTTTGAAGTTGGGTCTCGAACATTCCACAATAACTCAATTTTAAAAAGTTAATTGTGTGTAAGTTTAATTAAGTAAAATTATTTATTTCATGAACTTTAGTCTACTTCCACACAACTTTCCTTCTGAACCCATAAACGAGATAAGAACCTCATCACTTTGACCTAAAAGAAACTAGGAACCGACTGGACACCCTACGTGTGTACCCTTCTCTGCCCCATCACCAAAAGGCCATACATGATTTTCACTTCAAGATTTACAAAATTAAGATCTTTCACGATCCCAACAACGTCTGTACATACAAATTTTGCAATTTACATTGGAAACAATACCATGTCCTAAAGTGTAAAAATATGGGAACTCTGGTGCAAAGTTTTACCTAGAACAGTGACCAAAAATTCACTTTTGTTTTCCTTTGTTCTTTGTATAATGCACATGCACAAGACTTTATCACAACTTATATGAAATATTATAGAAGCTTATATGATTATGTTCATGGGGTCATTTTTTCTGTCTGAAAATGTTCCTACTGGTTGTCAAATCACTTTTCTTTACAGATAAAACCAGCATTTATACTCTTCTTTAAATTTGTAACACAATAAGAAAGTTGTCAAATGAGCAAAGAAATTAACTGTGTATTGTATGTTTGATATAATAAGAACAGTTAAGTCTCATAGACTGCGATGGACAGGACATGTTACACATATGGGGAATGAAAGACTTGCATGGAAGCATCTTGTAGGAAAGCCAGAGGGAAAATGCCCAGTTGGTAGACCAGGAATGAGGTGGGAGAATAACATTTACTATGATTTGAGGGAAGTAGATTATACAGGGAATGATTGGAAAGCATTAGCTCAGGATAGGGATGTATGGAGAGCTTATGTATGTGTGGCCATGAACCTATGGATTCAATAGTGCCAGTGAGTAAGTAAGTATTGTATGTTTGATTATCATTTCTGAATAAAAAGTTTTCTGAAGTATCGACCATATATTGTATTGATATATTACTATATTCTAGATTTCTTTTGTAAATTTGTCATGTGTCAAAATACAAATACTTTGGTGTCATCTTATGAACTTTTAATTCCTAACTAACTCTAACTCACTGACACAACAAACCCATAAGTTCATGGTTGCACAGACATCAGCTCTCCATACATACCTATCCTGAGCTAGCTAATGTTTTCCAGTCATCTCCTGTATAATCTATTTCCCTCAAATCATAGTTAATGTTATTCTCCCACCTCATTATTTGTCTATCTACTGAGTTCCCCTCTCGTTTTCCTACAAGGAGTTTCCATGTCCATCTTTCATTCCTATTCATGCCACATGCACTGCCCATCATAGTGCATTTATTTTAAATTAATGTATATAACTTCAATTTTAAATAATAATACTTAGAATTTAACTAAAATCTCATCTTGGAATTTCCAAGCTTCTTCTTCTTCTTAAACATAATTTGTAGGACTTTCATCCTGTTTATTTCCAAATTTCCTTGTGAGGGCCCCTTGCCAGGGTTATGGTGAAGACCTCAACAGCAGATACAGCGGAGAAGGAGTCCTTCGCTATGGTGTACCTGACGGAAGAGGCAACTCTACATCTACTGCCTTGTAAATTGACAAACAGACAGATGGGCTTCGTTAGTCCTGCAAGACAACCCATCTAGGAGAGACAACTCTGAAATAAAACAGGGCAGGCTGAGCTCTGGAGCTGGGTGAAGGCAATCGGACTAGGGAGGAAACCCCGAATAATAAACCCGCCATGAAATGGGCTAGCAACCCACTGCAAGGTGAATCTTATACATTGCTCGCAGTCCCAAGGATCAAGCCTCGTATCAAAGACGGAAACAAAATACGACAAAAAAAAATTTCCAAGTAATGGTACTATATATTTGTATGGAGTTACCAATTCAGATTCTCAATGCTGGGTTCGCCTCTAACATTGCATGAGCGACGATGGGAGAAGGTATGGGGAAAAGCTGCTAGTTTTCAGTTCATTCTTTAGTATTAAAATTAATTTTGTATAGGACCATCTCTTTTCTGGCTCAGTTTATTCTCTCACAGAATTTCATCAATTCATAATACATATATATATTCCACCGCTGTGGTCTCGGTAGCATGCTGCCTTGTCATGCAGCGGGCCCGGGTTTGATCCCAGTCAGGACAAGCTTCTGGGTGAGGGTTTTTTTCCTCACCTGTAAGACAAATGTCAGGAAGCTTTGAGGCCCAAAAGATCCCCAAACATCATCTGGCCATCATCATTATCATTTCATGGTGTGGAAAGCAATGGGAAGCTACCACACCTATAATTCCCTAGTAAAGCCGCAAAGCATAGCATGAAAATGCTATGATTGCAATGAAGGACCTGCCCTACAGCAGAAGACTATAGAATAAATATATATATATATATATATATATATATATATATACTTATTTATATTGAAGGCACATGGTTGACTTTAAATGAGGGGCACAGGGAAAGAACCAGGTAAGTCACTTTTTTGTCAAAATGGAGTTTGAGCTGCCATTAGATTCTCGATGGAAAGGACAGAAGTATGAAACAGTGATAAAAAACAGTTTAATCATGGGTTTAATAAAATGACTCGTATCTCACGTCATACTTCGGGTTCTTTAAGCCCAGGAACTGCAATTTTCATCTTCAGCCAACATCATGGCTGCCAAATTTTCATCTATATCTTCATCTACAATGTTGCCATCTAGATGAAGATATAGATGAAAATTCGGCAGTCATGATGTTGGCTGAAAGTGAGACGGATTACTCTTGAAAACTGCAGTTCCCATGCATAAAGAACATGAAGTATGAGGTGATATATGACTCATTTTATTGATTGAAAAACCTCATAATGTTAACTTTTATAAGATTCATGATGTGTTCCGTTGAGGTATTATTCAAAATTAAAATATAAAATTATGGAATATTCACCTGAAACCCAATACATGTAACCCCCTCTACCAGATCTTCAGTGAAACACCAGTTTTGAATCCTGCCGATGATGGGACAAGTCCCAAAAGTGCTACAGTTAAATAATTAATTAAGTTGAGGAGACGGACCTTTCAGGTGAATATTCCATAATTTTAATTCTCATAATGTTATTTCCTATAATTAATTTATGAATAATCATGGGTTTCTTTGTCTTCAAAGTGTGTCATACAGGAAATGAAAAAGGTGTTGCGTAATTAAAAGTCTATTTTTTAGTTACATGGAAAAATTATTTCCATGGTTCTTATTTAAATATACTACATTATACTGTATTGTAATTATGTACTCTAAAATGGGTTCAGCCCAAGAGAGGAATCACTCCTGTTCTAATGTACATACATTTTGTTTTACAGGATCGTTTGAGGTGTCAGTAAATGGAACTCTCATATATTCAAAACTATCTACAATGGCATTTCCTGACTTTAACAATGTTACTGATATAGTTGGTAATGCAGCAGAGGGCAAAGAAGTACAGCCTGTATCAAAACAGCAGCCTATTGAATGTGTAATTTTTTAACAGCTTGTTCAGGTAATTCAGTATTAATTTCCTATATTTGATTGGTTAATTTTTTTTTTTTACTTATCCTTCTCACTCCTGCTGGACACTTTCAAATAACTTGTTTAGTGTATCTTTGTACACCTTTTAAGAAGAAGAAGAAGAAGAAGAAAGAAGAAAAAAAAACAAAGTATAAAGAATGCTTCAATAGTAAGATAATAGGTAAGGTGAATCCAAATCATCTTTTTAAAATTAATGTTGGGAAGTAAACATTATGAGGTAATAATCATTTAACATGTCGGAGAATTTTTTTAAAAACTCACTTCATAAATTTAGTGCTTTTCACGAGACTGAGTTGTGACTGATGATGGACAAGATGTTGTCTGAAACCAGGGTCTCATAAAAGTCACTAAATTTATGAGGTGAGTTTTTTAAAAATTTCTCCAACAAATGTTAAACCAAATCATGTTACCTCATACATTGTTGTGTTATATGTTTCGATATGTCATGGCATATCATCATCAGCTTTTCCAGACTATTGAATTTTATGTTGTCATCCATGGATTTCGACTCCCACTCCTATGAATTTTGGAATTCCCAAGGAAAAGATTTAATTTACAAGTTCTTTGGTCAGCCAAAAGATGGAGTGGTAGTCGACATCAAGGGCCGACAACATAAAATTCAGCAATCTGAAAAAGCTGATGATGGTATGTATGGGATATCGAAAAATGTTCAAATAGAACACAATAATTTATGATGTGATGAATCTGGATTCACCTTATTAAGAAGAACCTCATAATGTTACTTCCTATTGTAATTTATCAAAGTACTAGATTCCTGAGACTGTCCATGTCTGCCCCCTACATACAAAGGATCAAAACAGTGTGTAATTGAATTCTCACTATCATCTATATATTCTTTATGTAACATGAAAAACTTGAATCTATATGAAATATGTGCAGAGTATGAAATTAATATTTTAAATTTATTTTATTGAATAAATAAATATCCTCAACTCAGGTTGGGTCAAGAAATGAGATGAAATGAAGCCCCTATATTTATAGAATTCTGTGAGCTACAAGGGTGCCGGTTGACCATCCCTGACCACTGTCACAGGGGCAGATGAATGAAATGGATGAAATGAGTATGGAGAAATGGTGGAATGAAATTTGTGGCAGGGGAAAATGGGAGAAAAACCTGCACAAGCTCCATTTCTTCCACCATGAAACTCACATGACTTGATTTTGGGACCCCAGTGGTGAGAGGCGAGCATCTAACCGCTTTTGCCACAGAGCCGTCGTTACTTTATTGAATAATGTCCCAATTGTTTAATAATTTTGTTAACATGTGTTAGGTTTTATGTCGGATGCTTTGGCTCATAGCTGTGATACACTACTCATCCTGAAATTCCATATATGTAGTGACATCCATCATAAGTCTTTCTCACATGTTTATATTATATAATTAAACTTAAATTTGATTATATTTGAAGAGAAAAATTATAAGCTCAGACTGGGACTCAAACCCAAACCTTTGGCTTTCTAGACCAACTGAACTATCTGGGTGAGTTCCAATCTAAATGCAAATTTTTCTCTTATATATGCTGTTAATTCCTGTGCTATGAAACCTCTGCTTCTATCTTGCAATTTGATTAGTTTAGGAACAACTGAGTAAGTGACTGTTCTCTCTTTATTATTTTTCATTTTTGTTTTTCTTCATTTTGTTGTTTAAGGAATTAACGTCAGTTTCTGGATATGTATTTTTTGCCAAAATTCATGCATAAATTATTCCACTATTTTTATTATATATTTAAATAGATAACCATGTAAATAATAAAAATATGAGAGGAAAAAAAGAGATTCCACCAGGGATCAAAAAAGAGGCATGCTGGTTTCCAGTTCCTTTAACACTGACGCTATGTTATGGGCTACAGGAAGAGCATAGTGACAGTAGCTATCACATGTGCAAGTGCTGAGGGGGAAAAAATGTTAAAGAATTTTACTTTAAATCTTATTGCTGTCTTATATATATATATATATATATATGATGTCAGTCCTACCTGAATTTAATTCATTTCTAATCAAAATAAATAGTAAGATATAGGAAGCATTGTTATTTCTAATAAAATTTTCTTCTTCTTCTTTTTGTAGAGTTATGAAAAAAAAATTTTTTTTGAACATTATAAATGGCCTGCAAATTAATTTTCCCTTACATTTTAAATAAAAATAATATAAAACCAGGTTAATGTTTGGACAAAAGTTGTTTTTTGCAAGATTAATGTTAAGAAATTAATTTTATACAAACTCATTTGACTTTTGATGTTTTTATTATTCATTTAATTCATCTCAATGAAGAATAAATTATATTTGAAGAGAAGGAATTAACAGTGTATATAAGAGAAAAATTTTCATTTAGATTGGAGTGCTCAGATAGCTCAATCGGTAGAGCATTTGCATAGAAAACGAAAGGTACTGTGTTCAAACCCCAGTCTCAGCATATATTTTTCTCTTCAAATATCATTTGATAATAATAAACGTATAAAATTTGTTTCATTCATCTGCAGATATCAGTCTTTGGCCTTAGTTCTTGGTAGTATTTTATTGAGAGTGATATTTTTAAAACAGCCTCATCATTATATCTTAAAGGAATACATGATTATATTGATTGATACTCAGATTATATCAAGATGTAATTTAAGTCACTTTATGCCATTATTATAAAACAATATCTCATTTATTTTTCAGGTTTACTCAACTTCAATTAAATGCGTTAAAATAAGAAGCTAAATACTGTAATGTAGATCTGAAGTTTTGTGTATTCATAAAAATATAAACGATGTAATTATGTATGTGCATGTGTGTGTGTATGTATTAGTGGAAATGATCCCAAATTTTATACACTGTTCCTTCACTCACCCTGTTTTCCATTAAAAACACAAAATTTTAAGAGTATGTAATTTCCAAGTGCATAATCTGGTCAAATTACTAGAATAACCTGGACAATTTGATAAACTGTATTGTTCTGACTTTTTATTCAACTAACAGACCCATAGTTAGAAACATGTATGAACAAGAAATCTAGATATATTGCATTTAAAAAATTGGGATCATGGATAAAATGAAAAATATTATAATTTGAAAAGAAAAATTAATGCCTGAATTGGTATTTGAACCTGAGACCTCTGGTTTTATACACTACCTTTGTACTACTCAGGCTTCCAATTCAAATGTTAATTTTTCTGTCTCGTATACAATTCTCTATGGTCCAAGGCAGAGAACCGTCGTTCACAATGCCATATGACTGCTTCTGATTCAAGAAGATATTTTATGAGAATTGTTACATAACTATTATGGTAATAAAGCTTATAATTTCGATGTTATAATTTAAATTGTATTATTTTATTCATCTTCCTCCATCCATTTCTTCTTAGGTCTCCTCTTCTTTTCCTCCCATTTGGAAATCACTCCAAACTCCTAACTGGCAATCTATATTCATTCATCCTCTTCATGTGTCCAAACCATTGTATTTGTTTATTTCATCCAAATTGCATAATTGTTTTGTTAAAGTTCATTTTTTTCTCGGATAATATTGTTTCTGAGCCTGTATAATTTAGAGCATCATGCAAATCACCTTAAAAAATCAATTTCTGTAGATTGCAATTTTGACTTTAATTTGGAATTTATAGTCCAATGTTTCTGATCCATATGTCATTAAAATTCTTAACATTCGCAATAAAGGACAAATTATAATTTAAAAAGAAAATTAATGCTTGAACTGGGATTTGAACCCAAAACCTCTAATTTTATGCACTAGCACATTACCTTTGTGCTGTTTTATTTATTTCTTGGAAACAAAATCTTATAATTTTACTAATTATATTTCTATTGGTATCTATTCCAGACATACTCATTACTGGTAACACAATTACCACAAGTATGTTAGTACATGTACTAAAAAAAAAAGTAGGTATCAGCCCTCCAGAAAAGCATCTGGAACTAATTTTCATTAAACCTACGGCTATGGTGCCATCAGGAGGTTCAGGCTAGTTTAAAATTCTTTACATCACTGGGACTCGAACCCTTGACCTTCCAGCTTGTAGTACATTGCCTTAACCAACTACGCTATAGCATGTCCCCAGTTCTTGTAATAGCTAATATTATATTACTCTTTACTATTACTTTTTTATATATTTTATTTCAATTTAAAACATTTTTTGTACCTTATAAAACAGTCATCCTCAACTATTATAACTTCTGTTATAAACTTCTTCACACTATTAAAATTTAAGGCCTTTCAAAGACATGCTTCATCCTCAAGAATTCTTAATGGTTAATAGTGTGAAGAAGTTTATAACAGAAGTTATTATAGTTGAGGATGACTGTTTTATAAGGTACGATGTTCAAACATGATTATTAAATGATGTTTTTATTATTGATTTAACATTTCTCTTCAAATTAAAAAAAAAATATATATATATATGATTATTAAAGTATAGATTTTTTTAAAATCTCATATGTATTTCAAAATGCCTGAAATAAACTATCATTATTGCACTAAAATTATGGAGAAGTGACTTTCTTTGAGTTGTCATAAAATTATCTATCCTTATACTGCTTTTTTTAGGCTTGTAATTAATGTAATTTTCCCTAAGATAGGTTACTAGCTTTATCGTTAGGTAGTCCAGCAGTGGGGCTGCCACTTTTAGCCTATGGACAGGCTTGTAATGCAGCATTTCCTTTGCATTTGATGAAACAGTTATACCGCTGTGACTCGGTCGCCATTTCCTTGTTTGTAGAAACAGGGTGCACCACGAAAAGGTGAGGATGGCCTTTGGATATGCTTCCTAATCCTTCTTCACCCCAAAGGACATTGTTGACCAGGAAGACCTCTTTAAAAGATTGCTAGATAGGGCTGAAACAGGTCGACAAAAGCCGTACAATGAAATCCATCTTTCACTTTATAACAATTGCTATTGAGAAATGCTATTATTTTGTTTATCAATACTGGTTAACAGCTAAGTCATTACACTCATTACCATCACAATTCAAATATAGGCATGAAGAGACCAACAAATTTTGCTTAGATGCCACTTTTAGGCTTGAGATTCTTTTACATGCCATAAATCTATGATACAGGACCCATGGCTTTACTTCCTTTCTAAAGGAATCCATACTGAAGGATTTTATACCTTGAAAAATCCATCAACCTCAGATGGGTTAGAATCCTTGAACCTTGGAAATAGAGACAAGCTTAGCACACTGTCCCACACCATAGCCAAGTGGTTAAGGCAAGATGCCTTGGCACAGAGCTACGGGACTTGTGCTGGTTTGAGTCACCATGGGGGAAAAATGTTTCTCATGGCCAGTTTGGGACCGGTGCCCACTCAGCATTGAGAGGCATTTGGGTAGCTACAATACATAACGGCTCAAGGTTGAGAAATCAGCTATAATAGCTAGGGGACCCGACACGCTAACTACATGTCACTCCTACACTGGCTGAATTATCGTCTACCTCTGTGATTAACACATATGGATGTGAAGCCAGCAGCTGGCTGGTAGGTCAAGAACCTTCTAGGCCTGTCGTGCCATGGAGTAGTAGTATAGTAACCACTAGTCCAACACTGACCCTATTGTAAAGTGTTCATCATATAAATAGTAAGGGTCATTTATTATTCTAAATGTTTCAAGAAACTACCATAATAGGATGATATATAAGGAAATGAATATTTACTCATGTATATATGAGGCGCTTAGAATAGTATTATTATTGCAATATAAACTCTGAATCTTCTTCTTTCATCCCTGTGAATAAGAACTGTTGATGCATCTTGGAAGAGAATGAAATATCCATTGCAATAACGTGTGGTGTTAGACCTGATGCATCGCAGCGTAATAACAGATGAGTTTGAGAATAGCATGCAGCCGGCCTAGCTCCCCGCACACTTATCTCATCTGGGTATTTATATTACCCTTATATTTCTCGAGTTTGTTTAGGTCTGGATGTATCTTAAGTGCTTATTGTTGTCTTATTATTTCTGTGATGTGCAGATGTATAGGTTTTGCATTCAGTTCTTTCGCTGTACACGCTAGGTATTATATACATTCTCACTGTCTTGTAAACTTCTAGATAGTCTTGATTTAGAGACTAAGGTTTTAGTGTGATTATTGGGTATTCAGAAGGACATTATTAGTGTAAATAATTATTTTATTATTTCTTCACAAAATAATGAATGATACAGGCAGTGAGTCAAGTACCGAACACATCAGTCGTTCCAGGAAGCGTTCTGTTGAAAAAAGGTAAATGGAAAATAAATGTGTCTAAGAAGAGAAATATGGGACAAGAATATTTAAGTGTGAAAACAAAAAAGATTGTAAAAGCAAAGATGTCCATATTGCATTTTCTTTCTTATTACCTGAGTAATGCAAGATAAATTGTTGATTGTTGAACGACCTGCTCTAAATCCTGACTGTTCCTCTAATTCCACATCACTATAGTTTTTTTTTTTTCCAAATAATATTTTAGAATATGTCCATAGAGTCTACTCATAGTACTTGTTACTGTTATACCTCTATAATTTTCACATTTTTCCCCCTTTTTTTATAGATTTTCACTTATACATTCTTAATTTAAATGTAAAGTTAGGCATCATATTATACCTCTTATTCTGTCCACCACTGTAGTCTTGAGGAAGCATGCTGCCTTGTCATGCAGCGGAAGGTTCAATCCCAGGTCAAGACAAGTTTCCTGGGTGATGGTTTTTCCTTGCCTGTAAGATAAATGTCAGAAAACTTTAAGGCCCAAATGGTCCCCAATCATCTGGCCATCATTAACATATTAATTAAGTTTAGCATTAAAGCCCTTCCTGGTGCATCATTACCATCATCATCACCTATCATGTATCATCGGGTCAGTGTAACTCCACCTTCCAGATGTCCCAATCTCAGAAGTGGGTTACAATAACGTCATGCGAGGAGAGAATACCAGAATGTCGAAATGACAAGGTGGTGGCATTGAATTAAAAAAATTATGTGGGTTACAATAACGTCATGCCAAGAGAGAATACCGAAATGACAAAGTGGTGGCATTGAATAAAAAAATATTTTAAAGAAATATTAAGATAGAAAATAAAATAACAGACCACGTATTGCAAAAAAAATGTAAATTATATTTTTTCTCATAAATTTAAAAAAAATCATGTAAAAATAATATCTCTATGTATTAGGTCTTGATAATATAGTGTCACTATTGAAACACATTGACTCTTACCTTTTTTATTTGGTGATTTGGGATTTTATTGACATATGTAATACAATTTTATTGCCAAGAAGATCCTATTTATTAATACAATAAAATGTTCTAGTTGTAAAGTGAAGTAATAAAACATTTTCTTTCAAAAATATAGTAAATTTACAATTTTTGCTTAAAAATTCCCATCTTGCAATAACAATCTTAGCAGAAAATTTAAAAATGCATTATAACAATAAACAATAGGCTTTAAACAACAAAAGTATGATGGCTGAAATTAATTTTTTTAGAAAAGAGTTCTTTTCTTCATGACTTTTTTAAAATTATTTTCATTTCTGATTCATCCGAGGTTTGGTTTGAGACTTGAAAGCAAATGTAAATTGTTTGCCCAATGGGTTGCTGGCCCAGGGGTATTATTGTGGGGTTACCACTAATGTATTTCCTCTACCTTAAGGTGATGTGGTTATACCAGGGATTACAATGGGATGCCACGGCTGGTACAGAGTCATCTACAATTGGTAACGTAACTACGTCATGTGGCGTCCGTAGCTCAATCCCGGTGGCGCCTTTGGTCGTTGTAGCAGAATTTAAAAGTAAAAAAACAAATGCAAATTGCGAGGCGCAAGGCACGCATACCGGTCAGCCATCGGTTCTCTATGGTCAGCCATTACGTTATTAATGAATTTTATCTGTCCTTGAAACAACGAAAATGCTTTTGAAATGTTGTGCACCAAGGCTGCAAGAATTATATTGGAAGAGGCAAACCACTTTTCTGCTTCACTCGAGAACTCAACAGGTATTTATTTGTATTATATGAATATTATATATATTAAAATATTATTTTAAAAAATCTGTGTAACAGTTCAGACATTTTGAAACATTCATTTACAATATATGTATATTTCGAAAGTTGAAATATTTGAGTTAAAATTACTTGTTTTGGTATTTAAAAATAAGTTTTGTTTAATTCGTATATGCCATATTTAATATTAAATATAAAAATACGTTAATATTAAAGTTATTCATATATTAATCATTTTTTAAGATGAATCTATTTTCAACGATAATTTGCTGGGAAAAGATAACATTTTAAGATAATTGTAATGATATATTTTAAAATTAATTATATATATTGTAATGAAATATTTTAAAATTAATTATATATATTTTAATAATATATTTTTAAATAATTATATATTTAAAAATTGGTAATATATATAAAACTTTCAATGTGACAATTTGAGTACATGGATACATATATTTAATAATTGTAAAAAATATGTTATGAGTTTCATTGCAAAACTTCAATGCTAGTACGTTGTAACACAAATGATCTTTTAACAAATTTCAGGTGTTCGAAATGGCTAAGATTTTGCAGTCTGGAAGACAGATATAAGACTGCTGCAAGTGTCCCCAGAGAGAAAGGCTGTGTGTGGATCATTTCGTGGAGACTGCAATGAACAGGATATGTGGCACAAATAGGGAATGAAAGAGGGGCAATGAAGCTTCTTTGTAGGAAAACAAGTGGGAAAACTCCCAGTTGGTAGACCAAGAATGAGGTGGGAGAATAACATTAACCTAGATTTGAGGGAAGTAGATTATTCAGGAGATGATTGGAAAACATTAGTCCACGTGCCCATGAACCAATCAGTTCGATAGTGCTAGCGATGTAATTAACTTCTTGTTCAGTGTCCCATTCCATCTTTTTCTTTTCTAACTGGGACTGCGCATGGCCTCAATATAGTTCAATTGGCTAATGTTTCCATTAAGCACAGTGAGAATTTTTGGCTTAACTGCACTTCTACTAGCGCTTGATTTTTTAGTTATATTGTTGTAAACTATAGCTCTTCTTCTGTATTTACTAACATTATTTAATATTTGAAACTCTTTCAAACAATTTTTATAATTTTGAAGTATTTATTTAAATATGCAAATCACAATATTGTGATGCTAACTGCTATTTTCTCCACAGAGTATATTCCTTAGTCTATGATTTTTCTATTGCTGTTTTGGGTTATCACTGGTTGGATCAGCGTTAGGGAGTGATAAGTAAGTGTACACCCATTTTTAATAAATGTTTGGTAATTTTAATATTATTAATATATTTTTTAACATAGATTTGGGGATTTATTGCATATATTGGTCATTTAAATTTCATAGCGACTGATAGTAATCGAGGATGATAATCGATTGTGGGTTATTGCTGGCTCTATAAATTCTGGCGCATGCGCACTGTTGTTCTATAGGACTTTGAAAATATTTCACGCTAGTTTAAGTGCAGTTTTTCCTAATTTTTTCTATGTCCCTGGTAGAAACCTACCATGCACATGCACCAACAGGTTATATTTTAAAATTGTTTCCCACTATTTACAATAAATTTGACAATTTTAAGTAACGATTATTTCAACATATTTTTTTATGATATTTAACTATATATGTAACATGAAGACGTGGCAGCCATATTGATTTGAATGAATATTCTATACAACAGTGCAGCCAATATAGAATATGAACTTTAGAATTTCAGAACTTACTATTTATTTTTGGGCATTGCATTCTTTCATAGGTTACAGTGCTTAAATTACATTAGGTTAACTTTAAGGTTTGTTAAATAGCATGTATAATGTTGGCTGCATCGCATTATTCCATAGAGTAAACCGCTTTGCATTTGTTGGTGCATGTGCAAGGTGTCTGCCTCGGACTTAGAAAAAATTCTCACTGCGCTTAATGGAAACATTATCCATTCGATCTGCCTGCACATTCATTACACTAAATTACCATGTATAAATGTAAAGACATTGTAAGAAATAAATATTCTCGTAGTGTAACAAGTAAATTATATTTAAATTCCTTATTATATTAATGTGTCATATTTAGTAATTGTATAATCTTGATTAATGCAAGGATGCATTTTCTGAATAATTCAGTGCTAGAATGAAATACTTTTGTTACTTAAAGTTGTTGTTGTTACTTAAAGTTTATTTGATTAAACAGTTAGGTTTCATAAGTAACTAGCACTTATTTCTTCACTTACTTCAATAACAGCGAAGGGACTAGCATCAAAAACTATGGTAAATTTAACCGAGAGTGGAATTATTTTTGTGTAAACAAAATGGTTGCAGATTGCCCATTGTGGACAATTTTATTTTGACATTTGATTATGAGCTAGGTTCACTGATCTTAATTTTCAATACTTTGTATTTAACATTTATTGTTAACACAATGAGGTTATGTATTAATTATTTTTAAATAATAATATAAGTACCTTGTTTTAATCCATCTTCCTGAATTTGAATTGATTTTTATTCAAGAAATGAAATCATGAAGACCTTTCAAAACATGTTTCATCTTCAAGCAGAAAACGAAATGTGTTTTGAAAGGCATTTGGTACCAAATTACGTGCCGAAGATGAAACATAAGTTCTGAAAGGCTTTATGATTTTAAAATTTAATGAAGTTTTTGGAATAAAAATAAATTTTCATTGAGGAAGACATAAAAAAGTACTTATTATTTATCACAATTAATACAAAATCATAATTTCTGCTAAGATTTTAAATAAATCCATGTCACTGAAAAGTAAAAAAAAAAAAAAAAAATTGCATGTTGGACATAAAATGACATCCAAAATTTGCTTATAATGTAATCATTTTACATTGTTGAATTAATATTTTCAACTTGAAGCCTCGTATTATAAACTACGCTATTACTTATGATATAATTATTATTTGTAGAAATTGTGTAGGAAAGAAGTTAAAGTTAAGTGAGATAAAGCCATAGTTTACATCACATTCCATCTAGCTCATGTACACATCTGACTGCCTTCGTGGTCATATAAATGTCGTTGCTTTAACATTGCTGCTTTAGTGCTGCTCTTCCGATTAAGTTCCAGTTGTAATGTAAAAAAAAACAAGATGTAACTGTGTTTTCATTGGTCGAATAACTATTTTATCTTTGAGCATGTAAGAAAATATAGTTGAAATAAAGAAAATAAAAGTATTATCTAGCACATGTATATATAATTTATATAGGAAAATTTTAAAATTGTAATTAATCATATGAACATTGTTATATTGTTACGCATGCAGAATACGTTGGAATTTCAGTTGTTTAAAATGGCCGGTTCTATATAATAAAATTATTTACAAACAGTTCAGTGAAAATTGTGCTACATTAGTTCTTTGAGGTTGTGATAACAGAATTTACAGGTGAGTCAGCATAGGGCATATATTTTGCTCGTAATGAAATTTTAAATAAGATTTGTTGACATCATGGAAAAGGCATAAAGAACGGATTAGGTAAGCACATAGACCAATATACTATCTGCTCTTAAAGTGATCCTCGTCAAAACAAAACCATGTGACCTGCTCGCTTTTCATTGGTTATTGACACCGACATACAATGTAGAAGCAATAAATATACGGAAAAGTAGTTACCTTCATTAAATTAAAAATACATCGTCTGAAAATACTTGTTATTCTTCTTAAATGACAATAATAATATTCAAAACACAGAAAATATTCTAAAATATATCTAGTCAATAATGACAACTTAAAATAGTTCAGTACATATGGATGATGTATTTGAGTCATGCTTTAGTCAACAACATGGCTGAAAGTGTTGAGTCTCCTGTTGCCATCTAAAATTGTAAAACAAAGTCTGGCAAACCTTCGACTACTGGGTAAAAAAAACTTATTTTAAATGTATTTCACAACTTTAGTGAAAAGTATCTAGAACTTCGAGGAAAAGTTATAGTGAATTTAACATGTGATGTTACCGGTGTGTCATGTGTAAGTATAATAGTGCTCGGAAAGAAGAAAACACGTAGTAAGGTTGTAACTCCCAGTAAAAAAAGGAAGTGTAGTCATAAATAAATAAAGAAGAAATGTAAGTTCCTAATTATTGGTACAATTTTATCTTATTTCCTATAATATACAATGATGCCTAAAAACAATGTTTCTATTGATGACAGTTCCGTTCACATTTAAGTCATGGCAGGTGAAGTGGCAGCATGGTTATCACAATAGATAATGGCGGTGAAGTAATATCCTATGCAAGTTTGTTTACATTACAACTGGGACTTAGCACAGAACTCATGTCGTTAACAATTTGATTTTAGAACAATCAGAATAGGTTTATTAATTTATTATTGTACAGATGTGTTTTTTATATATATTGTATACTGTATTGCATAAAATGTGTGAGAAGTGTAGAGTAAGTCAAATGTATGTTTGTGGAAGAGCTCATAATGCATTTTCTTAATTTGAAATGAATAAATATAATTTAACACATTTCTTTACATTTCATTCTCCATCATTTCCCATTCCATTTTCCCTGTAATATAAATGCATATGTATAAATATATATATGTATATATATATATATGTATGTATATGTATATATATATATATATATGTATAATAAAAATAATAAAAAAAGTGGCTGGTTACATGTAATTTCATAATTCGACGTTTGGAGGCGCTGTTGTACAATGTAATTTCAAATGTGGATAACAGATGGCGCTGTTTTTCATCTACCTGTTTCTGACACCAGATGGCGTTGTTTTTCATTTACCTGTTTCGTAATTTCTGACACCAGAGGTGCTGTAGTAGTATAGTTCTTCTTCTTCTTTTTCCGTTTAGTACCAGTACATGATATTAGATGTCACTAGGCTACTTCTACACTAGCGCCGCTTGTGGCACATACGCAAAACTCACTCACCGTGGCATCCCGTTATAATAATAATCCCTGGTTATACCACCAGTACTCGGTCTTCAGAGCCTCATTTGTAATAACAGGTTGCACCATGAGCAGCTTGAAGTTGAAATTTGGATAGGAGAGGTGATGAAATGCACGTCACTATCCCTTGGAAGTGGGGCAATGAGGAAATTATGGAAGAGGTGGATGTGGAACCAATTCTCCATCATATACAAAACTACTGGCAACAGGAAAGCCCATCTTCAATGAATGCCATCTCACAGAATTCCAAAAGCCGTGCTTTGTTACTGCCCCAAGGTAAAAGATCACTGGGACATCCAAAAAAAGTGCTGGATGGAAAATTCCTCTTTGAGACTATATCAGGCCACATGGCCTAATACTTGCGCGGATAATGATGATTTTCATATCTGATCATTGGCTCAATGATACAGATTTTAAAAATGATTAAGCTACCAAATACTTTTTGATTTAAACTTTTATAGGCAAAATCACTATGAGGTTTAATTTAAGATTTAAATTAAAATTCTACATTAAAATTCTCATATCCAGTCTTCTAATTATACCAGTTTCAAAGCCTAGGTGGTTTAATCTACAATACTATCTTTGGAGGTTCATCGGTCCGTCAACAGATGGAGTAAGAAGCAGTTCTCCTGAATGACACAACATCAGTCGAGATATTACTGAAGATGAAACCACCTAAGTTTTGAAACCGGTATAATTTGAAGACTAGATATGAGGTGAGGTGTAAAGAATTTTAACTTAAATCTTAGATACAAGAACTTGTTTGTTATATTTGATACATAGATGTAAATTAACTTGAGGGAATAAATATCATGCCTTCATGGTAGTTGCCAAAACGAATACAGATATTCAAGTTTTGATAACCTAATATGTAAATAAAAAAACTTTTAAATAGTCTCAAATTTTATTTGTAAAGTAAGTTCTTCATTCAGTGTATCATGATGGTTTTCTGAATGTTTGGGAAGGAAAATTTCTGAGATCATAAGGAATATTATTAAATAATGGGTAATTATTTGTCATCAGCCAAAAATTTTATTCAAATGAACGATCAAAGGTAAACTATTTCATTGTAACCATAGCAGTATTGTAATTTTGAAATTATGTTTCTTGCTGCCAATATTAGTATTTTAACTATTATATTTGAATTTACTGCACAATTCCATACATCTCTCAAAACTTAAAAATTAATAAACCAAAATAATCACACTAACCTTATATTCATTCTTTTTGCCTAATATAGATTTTTAGTTAGGTCTCATTTCTGTTAGCATAAAAGTATAAGCAATAATAAGATAAAAATTGAAATTAAAATGTACCTGTTGGCAGGTACCGTCGTCCTCAACTTTGCTAAAATGATGTATTTAAAATAGGTAAATAAATAAAATAATATTTTAAATACATTATTTTAACAAAGTTGAGGAGTACCTGCCAACAGGTACATTTTAATTTTAATTTTTATCTTATGACTATTCACCTCAACAGAATTTGATATGAATTTTTATTAGTATTAAGCAATAATACTTCACATATACATTCATTGGTTTTTAATTAAAATGTGAACTGAAATGACTCACACTAACCTTATATTTGTCCTTTTTGTCTAGCATTTTATTATAATAAATGCTAGACAAAAAGAACAAATATAAAATTTAACCTAACTAATAATTATACAACAACAACAACAAAGAATTACTTGCAATCTCGAAATGTATCAATAACTACGTTCTCGGACTCGCAGAAGACGAAAATGGTATTTGTTTTTTCCAGTCACCTAATCAGAGTCAGATATTTCCACGACACCCTTTAGCAGAAGTGTCGTTTCCGTGAGAGTCGCAGGCGCTATTGTCTCTCAAACTGGTCACCCTTCTTTTTCTTTTGTGCAGTTTTATTACTCTTAAGGGTTGTTAAATCCTCAGGAATACTCAGTATACAGAATTTTCTGACTGCCACTGTCAAATATGTGAAGTAGTGGCTTGTAATACCTCGTTCTGTGCAGTTCATCTTACATTACAAGTTAATCATTGTGATTGTGAAGGTGTCGATATAAGCATTATTGTGTATCATTATAAAGAAATTAAATTAAAACAATCTACTATAATATATTTTAATATGTAAGTTTTAGTGTTTTTATAATTTGCAATTCTCGCCGCTGTAAGAATTCTCCTAATTTATTCTGTTACATATGCAGAGAGTATAGTACAAAATTTCAGTGCAGAACTATCACTCCACTAGTTATAAAGGCGTAGAATTTATATTTCGGGAACTATAGTAAATTTGGAGATACTGATAAATATTGGGCCCCCAATTCTTACTGTACAAACTGCCAAAGGATTTTAATAGGGTGGTTAAAAGGTTCGCATTCGTGCATGCCATTTGCCATTCCAATGTTTAGGAGGGAACCTATGGACCACATCACTGACTTATTTCTGTATGGTCAATATATCTGGTTTCACTTTAAAAAATAAGCATTCTATTCAGTATTCAAATTTGCAGTGAGCCATGCAACCTGTCAAACATAATGATTCTTTGCCAATTCCAAAACCTCCTGAAAAATGGACTTTGGAGGAAGAAAATACATCTGGCTCTAGTTCCTCTACTGATGATGAACCATCCCTATGTGATCCCGACTTCAATGTATCTCGAGAACCACATTTGATATCACAAGCTGAATTAAATAATCTTGTAAGAGACTTGAAACTAAATAAACAATTGGCAGGGATTTTATCATCTCGACTTCAGGAATGGAACCTATTACAGCCAGGCACAAAAATCACTTACAGAAAACGGGAATTAAATCTGTCGTCACTCTTCACATAAAATGAACTGTTGGTTTACTGCAATGATATTAATGGGCTAATGGTTCAATTGGGAAGAGAACATAATCCTCAAGAATGGCATCTCTTCATAGACTCGTCGAAACTGAGTTTAAAGGCCGTTCTTTTGCATTACAGGAATATTATCCATCTGAGCAAGTTGCCTACTCCATTACTATGAATGAAACATACAATTCTTAAGGCTTTGCATTATGCAGAACATGGTTGGCAGATTTGTGCAGATCTAAAAGTAATAGGCATGATAAGAGGGATGCAGCCAGGATTCATAAAATTTTGCTGTTTCCTGTGTGAGTGGGATAGTCGTGATAAGCACAATCATTATGAAATTAGTGAGTGGCCATCAAGAGAAACTTCAGTAGTAGGACAAAAAAGTGTGAAAAACCCGCCGCCTGTTGAGACAACTAAAATATTTTTGCCACCAATACATATAAAACTGGGGTTGATGAAGAACTTCGTGAAGGCAATAGACAAATCAGGCAGGGCTTTCCAATATTTAAGGGCAAAATTTCAAAGGTTAAGTGAGGCTAAACTAGAATAAGTCATTTTTATAGGTCTCAAATACACGATCTCCTTGATGATGCTGTATTCGAGAGGACTCTCACTCCAGTTGAGAAAAATGCCTGGCTTGCCTTAAAGTCAGTATGTGTGAATTTTCTGGGAAACTATACAGCAGGAAACTACAGAGATTTAGTGGAAGACTTGTTGAGGGCTTACAAATTAATGGGATGCAATATGTCCCTTAAGATACACTTTCTGCATTCACACTTGGATTTTTTTCGTTTTTTTTTTCCCCCACTGAAATTACGTGATGTCATTGATTAACATGGCGAAAGGTTCCACGAAGACATTTTAGAAATGGTAAGGAGTTACAAAGGGAAATCAGTGACTAACATGCTTGCTGATTACTGCTGACAACTTACCACAGACGTTTCGGAGCCATCTTATTGCCTTAAGTCATCCAGGAAGAAGTTTTGAAAGGTGAAATTTTTGCTACAATTTAAGTATGTGTTGTAACATAACTACTTATTTATCCTTCTTAGAAAAAATATTTTAACTTTTTGAATCTTATATGATTTGGTTTTACATAGATCAATTGCTTTTAGCAATATTATTGCACAAAAAAAATGAAACTAAGTGCAGATAAGCAATAATATGTGAAATATAACAAAAAAAATGTCAACACATCCTTGCAAAAAACTGTTACGTGATAGAGAAAAATGGACTCCAAATTCGAAATCAGCGCATGCTAATTAACTAAAATCACCTACTTTCATTTCTGCGAGCGAAAAAAAGTTTAAATTTGTTGTTGTGTGTTATTATTAGTTATATTGAATTTTGGTCAGTTAGCTTTTAAGATATTTTTTACTGAGAAACTGGCTATTTTCAACATTTTTTTAAAGTTAATATAGCTCTTAACAATGTGTGTGACATCACTTGAATAACATAAATAATTTTTCAAATATTTAGAAAATGACGCTTATAAAAACAATGTGTATTTAACACACTGATGTCACTAATTACTGATATCTAAATTATGCATTTTGAGTTTAGGTGGCTTTGATTTTAATATATATAGGTAATTTTCTGTTAAGGGGTGGTGATCAGGTGTTGGGATGGTTCCCACTTAACATAACCTATGTTTTTGCATATCGTTTGTTCATATGAACAATTTAGATTGAAAAAAATTATTGGTTGATGACAAATAATTACCAAATAATATAACAATGTTTTAAAAACTATTCCTAATAATGATAAAGGTCTTATTTTAATATAGATACAACTCTAATGCTGAAATAAAGAGACTTTTTTAATTTCCATACAGTTGAATGCAACATGCCTGTATTTTAATTCCTTTGGTTTGAAGCATAAGGATGACAAAAGTATGCTATTTTAATATAAATACAAGAGATATATAGTCTGAAAATGTATTTAATACAAATTACCCATGTTCTGGCCATGCATTCTGAGGAATCTTACCTTGATGAGAGATATAGAATGCATACCGTTAAGTTCCCCATGGAGGAATACATTTTCTCATGAAACTTTGCCAGTACCCATCCAGCATTGTGAAGAATTTGGTAGCAATAAGTAGTGTTCTAGGTTGAGAAAAAAAGCTGTATCAGCCAAGTGACACAATATGTTATTGCTTTTCTGGCTGGATGATCATCCACCTCTATCACTGACACCACGATTTGGCCAGCAGTTGGCTGGTAAACCAAGTGACTATCACTTCATGGATTTTTAAATCAATTCTAATTATTTAAATCTAGAGCTGTACCTCTATTAAAATATGATCTTCTAATGATAATTATCATAAGATACTAAACAAATATATAAAAATTTACATTTTTGTAATTTAAATATATATATATATATATATATATATATATATATGTAAAATAAACTTTGCAATTATTCAATCCAATCTTATAAAAAACTTTGTCTTCTTAAACATGGCAAATGAAAGCAATAGCCAATATATTATAAAAATAGTATCCTGTTTTAACCTGCATGTGACAAAAATTGTTCATCATAAATAAAGTCTACAGATGTACAATATGCAATAAATAAGGGTGATTCAAGATTCCTATTACATATCTAGAAATCCAATATTACACTGATGTGAAGAATCAATATTAAAATAAAATCTACTTCGTAGTAGACAATTGGCATATTTCTTCATCTTGTGAACTTTTGCATTTCCACAATCATTGAAAATTGCATTCTCTTATTCTGTCTTTCAAAATTAAACCTACCTCTACACCAAGCTACTTATCCTCTCATTTTCATTTCCTATCCTCTAATCACTATTTTCACCAGAACCTGCTGCTTCACATCCCACAACATAGAACCACCCACTATTAAATAAGCTTGATCTGTAAAAAGAAGGCCTACAACTCTATGGTATTAATAAGCTGTTAGTTTATGCTGATGATGTGGTAATATTGGGCGATAGCAAGAAGATACTAAAGGCCAACACACTATTGAGTAAACACTAAGAAATTGGGACTGGAAGTAAATATCAATAAAACTGAGTGTATGGTCACACACAGAAATATATAATTGAAATGGACAGCTAATGACAAATGAGGGAAATTTTGAGGAAGTGGCTGAATTCAAATACCTAGGAACAATAATCACAAATAGGAATGAGATGCACAAACAAATTAAACATAGGCTCAATTCTAGAAATGTGTGCTATTATGTAATACAGAGACTCTTGACTTCCCAACTCCTTTCAAAAAACGTTAAACTGAAAATATATAAAACTATTATTCTATCAGTCATATTATATGGATGCGAAACATAGACTCTTATTTTAAGGGAAGAAAGGAGATTACAGGTATTTGAGAATAAAGTTCTTAGGAAAAATTTTGAACCTAAGAGAGATGAACGGACAGGTGAATGGAGAAAACTACATAACAGTGAACTACATGGTCTTTATAGGAAGCCAGTTATAATAAGAACAGTTAAGACTCGTAGACTACGATGGGCAGGACATGTGGCACAAATGGGGAATGAAAGATGTGCATGGAGGCTTCTTGTAGGAAAACCAGAGGGAAAACGCCCAGTTGGTAGACCAAGAATGAGGTGGGAGAATAACATTAACTATGATTTGAGGGAAGTAGATTATACAGGGAATGATTGGAAAACATTAGCTCAGGATAGGGATGTATGGAGAGCTTAAGTCCACACTGTCATGAACCTATGGGTTCGATAGTGCCAGTGAGTTAGTTGTGTAAAAATCAGGAATATATCAAAGAAAATGTGCAGATTGTGATAAGATGTACATAGGGGGGAAAAAAAATAAATTCAACCATTAGATCCAAAGAACACATAAGAAATGTAAAAAAGGGAAAGTAGAAAAATCTGCAGTAGCTGCTCATGTTTGGTCAGAAAAACACAAAATAGATGTAAACATAAAATTATTAAAACAGAAAAAACAAACAAACTCATCATATGGGAAAAAATCTACATACAGAAGAACAAGGAGAGAATTATGAATTCTGAAATTCCCGGGGAGATGAAGCTAATTAGCAAGTTCTTTGGATCTCAGAAAGAGGGAGCAGGAGTCAAGAACCAGTGCCAACAACTTGGTAAAAATCAGTCTATCAACTGAAGATGGGGCAAACATTCCTTGAAAAATATGTCTAATAGAAACAACTGTATGAGGTAAGAATAATAGACTAAACTTATTAAGTAAAACCTCATAATGTTCCTTCCTTTTGTATTTTCCTATACCATTTCTACTACTAGTCTCTGGAACTCCCTACCATACTTCCTACCATTTCCTTTTAAGAGAAATTTAAATCTCTTTCTTTTGTAATTAATAATAGTAATAATAATAATAATAATAGCTTTATTTTACCTGGCAGAGTTAAGGCCTTAAGGCCTTGTCTACCACTCAACCAGGTTTTTAAAAAAAATACAAAAAAATAGTCTTACATCTAAATTACAATATACATAAACGATTACATGTTATGAATATAATACAATTAATATTTATAATGTATTTTGATTTACTCTAAATTTAACGAATTAAATATATAATATGTACAAGATATATAAAAAAAACGAGGAAAAGATTAATGACATAGTATAAAATTAAATAAATAGAGAAAAATTAATTATTAGACAACAGGTAACTGTATAAGCGTGACTTAAATGTGCCAAGTGTGCGGCAACTCCTGATATCTTGAGGAAGGAGATTCCAGGAGCGGGCAGAGGCTACTGTGAAGGAAGTAGAATAGGAGAAAGTGCTATGAAGAGGAATTGTTAGCAGACTGCTATCTTGTGACCTAGTGTCAATATTGTGGTACGAGGATAACTTCTCAAATCTGGACGCCAGGTAAGTAGGAATGTAGGAATTCGAAGCTTGAAAAGTAGTGAAAGAGAGTGCAATTTATGTCTGTCAGTAAGACGGAGCCAAGAGAGGTTATTAAAGTGTTCGGAAATATGGTCATAACGGCGGATATTGAAAATGAATCGAACGCAAGCATTATGAACACACTGCAGTCTCTGCGACAAGTCATAGTTTAGATCATTATATATAATGTCACAATAATCAAAGTGTGGTAACACAAGATTCTGCACAAGGACAGAATTATGAATTGGTCTCTCAGCAGATTAATTGACAGTTTCTGATCTTTCATTTCTCTAATAATATTGTCTTAATTCATTCTAACTTAAGCTTAATTCATATAAATATTTATTTATAATTATTTATTATATGTTATAATCTTATGTTTTTTTTTCGTATATAATATTTTTTAAATTAATAATAGAGTTAGAATTTAACACCTCACTTTATAATTGTAGATTTCTCAAAGACAGTTTCAATACTTCTGTGTACCATCTTCAGCTCTATCTAACTGTTGAATTGGTGGTTGGTAATCCTGTAGGTTGCTTCCTGCTCCCTCTGTTGGCTGACTGATGAACTTACCAACAGAGAGAGCATGAGGCAACCTACAGCATTGCCAACCACCAATTCAACAATTAGATAGAGCTGAAGATGGTACAAAGAAGTATCTAAACTAGATCTTCGAAAAATCTACAATTATGAGGTGAGGTTGATAAATGAGTTGGAGAAAATGTTTTTATATATCTCACCTCATAAAGTTGTATGTATTGACGATACCAGTTGCAAAGTCATTCACCTTCATCTCATTGCAGTCTGACTGAAGATGAAGCTGAATGACCTTTGAAACTGGTATTGTGAATACATGCAATTTTATATATAAAAAACATTTCCTCCAACTCATTTATAAACTGAAAATACCTCACAGTGTTCCTTCCTACTCTAATTTTGATTAAATTAAAATGAGGTGAGGTGTTAAATTCTAACTCTATTATATTTTAAGAGAAAAATATATGCTCAGACTGGGGTTTGAACCCAGGACCTTTGGCTTTCTATGCCAATGCTCTACCGAATGAGCTACCTGAGCACTCCAATCTAAATACAAATTTTTCTCTCATACATTGTTAATTCCCAAGTGCCAAAATGCTATGAACCGTTGCTCGATCATGCAAATGATGGCTTAGAAGACTTTTATTTGGGAATTTAAACATTACTTTATAAAGCCAGTAGGGCTTCTTTTGATGTTTTTATCATTAATTTAATACTTCTCATTGAAGGACAAATTATATTTGAAGACAAAAATATACACTCAGACAGGTAGAGCATTGGCATAGAAAGCCAAAGGTCCTGGGTTCAAACTCAGTCTGAGCATATATTTTTCTCTTCAAATATAATTTGTCCTTCAGTGAGAAGTAATAAATTAATAATAAAAACATCTAACTCTATTATTAATTAAAATGAGCCTCATAGTGTCACTTCCTTTAAATATTAATAATATGTTTTACTGGTTGAGTGGAAGATGGAAGAGAACTCTGCCAGTTTATATAAATAAATAAATAAATAATAATAATAATAATAATAAAAATATTATTACTATTATCCTAATGACAAAGAATAATCTCTTAAGTCACCTGTTGGTATGTGTCTTCAGTTTACAATATGGCATACCACCTAATGGGTCTCAGATACCGTACTTCACTTTCATGCAAGAAATATTAGTTCAATCTTTGAAGACATACCAAACATTATTGAACAAATATGCACCAGCAAATTTTTACATGCCATTTGTTAAAATCTTTCCTGAACATTTAAGGAAAATATCATCTTAAGAAACTATTTGGCTTAATCTACAAAGCAGGAAATATATTATCATTGTAGCACTAAAATATTATGTTTCCAGCTTTGAGTTTCTCATTGAACCTTTAAGTACATCCTCTAATCCCTAAAATGTATAATGTATAATGGGAATTCTGAATCACCCTGCTGTATAAATAGTTTTATGCCTTTAAAATTGGCATATACACCAGGAAAGCTGCTCTACATATTGCCACAACCAACAAATAATAAAACATATATCACAGATGTCTTCCTACTGCATGTATAGTGCAAAAGTGAACAATTATATGAGTTAGTTCCAGAATTCAGCAAGTCAATGTTTAAGTGACATTGAGGAAAATCTGAAATCTGCTGTATTTCAAGATTTTTTATTTACATCTACCGAACAAATTACCTTGTACTTACTCCCGTCTTCCTTTAGCAATTATTACATTTTACTACATAACCTCAACTGTGATTTACATTGAATTTTAGAGGTATTAAGTCCACTGCTGTGGTCTCAAGGTAGCGTGCTGCCTTGTCACGCAGCAGGTCCAGATTTGATTCCCGGTCAGGACAGGCTCCTAGGTGAGGTTTTTTTGGGGGTTTTTCCTCACCTATAAGACAAATGCCAGGAACCTTAGGGCCCAACAGTCCCCAAAAATCATCCAGCCGTCATCGTCATCATCATCATCCTTATCATTATCATCATCATCATCCTTCATTGGTATGTAAAGCAATGGGAAGCTATCACACCTATAATTCCCTAGTAAAGTTGCAAAGCATAGCATGAAAAATGCTATGATTGCAGTGAAAGACCTGCCCTCGGACAGAATTACTATGGATGGATGGAAGGTAACGTGATTCCACTACAGGTCTTAGAAAGCCCTTGGGTAGTGAGAGGTTAAGGCTCCCACCTTCCTAGACAATCAGCACAAGATGTCAGTCCTGCATGATGGCCGCCTTTACCCCCAGAAAAAGTATGGTACTCATTTTCTGTTAGAGGCTGAGTACCATGGTCCCATCAGAGAGTTTAGGCCAGTTTAAAATTCTTATCCCACCAGGACTCGAACACATGACTTTCTGGCACAGTGTTGCCAAAATGTACCTAGACAATCAGCACACAAGATGTCATCCTGCATGATGACCGCCTTTACCCCCAGAAAAAGTATGGTAGGCTACTTATTTTCAGTTACAGGCTGAGTCGTTCCCAGGGCCATCATCCCATCAGAGGATTTAGGCCTGTTTAAAATTCTTATCCCACCGGGACTCAAACACTGGACTTTCCAGCGTAGTGTTGCCAAAATGTATCAATTTTTTTTGTCTTCAGTTTAAAAATTAACCATCATAGAGAATTTTCATACATAAAAGAATTGCATATTTTTCTATAGAAAATCTCATGGTGGTGCACTTATCTGCAATTTTTTCTTCATTCTGTATATAAAACTGCACTCACTAGAACCTCTCTTAATTCCTATGTGACCTTACATTGGTATTATGCAATAATCTCAAAAATCATAGGCACTAGTCCTAATTTTCATATATCTACAAAGCAGTGACAGCTTATGCTTTAAAAACTACATGAAAGGATGAACTGTATTAATGTAGTAGCCACAAAGACCAGAACTAAAAAATACACTTTCTATACTGTTCATCACCATATAAGGTTTAACTACTAGGGCATTCGATAAGTAATGGCAATACTGTTGTAAATAAGCAATCCTTATGGTGACCACTGTAATATTGTAGTACGTTGTTGAGCAGTCTTTATTGTATAAATCTGTAATACTGAAAGTCTCAAAATAGCAATATTTTGTGAATACATTCATTGTTTCTCACATTTAGTAAAGTAATACCGCCCTAAAAAGATGTTCAGTAGAATTTGTTTAGAATGTGGAATTGGGAACTACTTAAACATTCACCCTTGTGAATAAAACTTATTCTCAAAGATCAAAAAACTTCTAGAAGTAATCAATTACAATCAAGATTACATATCCAGAAAGCTCTAGATTGATCAGATGAAATAGATATCCAGAAATGGTGCTGCAGATGGAGTATGCCATCTTCCAAGGATTTGGCAACAAGTAATTGACTTGACAAGATACTATAAATGAAGTTTTTAATGTCAAAAGTAACCTAAATAACTTTTTTGTGATGTTATAGCAGTGTTTCCATTACTTATCAAAGCCCTACTATATATACCATGTGGCCCAAAAGTCAATTGACAAATGGAAGTTTTCTCATTAAAAAGAATGTGCTATTTTAGGTATATTTTTTTTATTCTGGAAACAATGGTAACAATGAAACAATAAAATAAAAAAAGGAATAATTATTATAATAATGGATTTGTGTTTATGTTTCTAAAAGATTTACTGTATCAGAAAGCAACTCTCAAAGAAGAAAGTTTACAACATTAGATACAACATTAAAGTCAATGATGCTTAGTCCAGAACATAGAGTTGAATTAGTATTGCTTTGTGGTGACTATTTAACTCATGCCCCAAATGGGAGTCAACGACCAATCACGTTTCAATGATTTCTGTTTTACAACCAATCAGAGTCGTGTTTCACGAAATATTTATCAGTGTTATAATTACCATATTAAAGAAGGCTCCTCCTTTTTAATATTCTGAACAGGTCTGACCATTATTTTCCAGTGACTGAGCCTGTGAGGAATACGGCTACCAGATTGTATATAAAGTGCATGAATGTCAACACATACCGCATGCGGGAGTTAATATAAAAACATTTGTAGCAATTGATTATAGCACAAAAAAAAGAAACCACTGCTTACACTTTCTTAAATGTATTTTTTCCCAGGTAACAATCCAGAAAAATATAATTGTCATATTTATATCATACGACATCAGAAATGAATTGATATACAGTTTGATGTGTTTCATTTTTTCTCCACTAGAGAACATTCCTACAATATTGCATTCCTTTGGCAATAAATAGTATGATCTGGTTGCAGTGATAAACAAAAGAAGCAGATGAAGCGTACCTATCGTTTCTCATTTGTTTTCAAACATCGCCGTTTACATTAAATATATAAATATTTTAAAATAACTATAGTTAAATAATGATTTGTGAGTAAACAGCTTAATTTTATTCGTTAAATAGTCCTAACAAATGCCACTCTTGATTTTCAAATTCTCTAGATAAATTTGAAAATCACTCGTGGCATTACTTATGATAACCATTGAACTCTGAGAGAGGCTGCAGATGAGCTTCACAGGAGGCATCCTGAAATATTAAAACCATCATTTCAAACTGTGAGTAAACTTTTAAATAAATTTAAGAGGACCTTTTCTGTACTGGATGCAAAGCGAAGTGGCAGACCAAAGATGGCTACTGATGAAGAAAACACAATTAACATACTTGAAAAGGTTATTGCAAGCCCTCAAAGGTCAATTCGTTATGTGTCAAGGCTGAGTGGAATGAGCAAGGAATCTGTTCGGCGAATTTTAAAAGCATCACATTTTCTTCCGTATAAGATGATACATGTTCACACAATGCTTGACAATGATCCTCTATACTGACGTCATTTCTGCAATTGGATCACCAATCAAATGGACAATGACAATGATTTAATTAAACGAGTTATTTTCAGTGATGAGTGTTTATTTTATTTGGACGGTCATGCCCATACTCAAAATGCTCGGTATTGGTCTAGGCAAAATCCAATATGGATACATGAGAAGAATGACCCAGATGCCCCCAGAGTAATTGTGTGATGTGGTCTTGTTGGTGATACGGTTGTGGGCCGACATTTATTTGAAGGCAATGTGAACCAACTGTCTTACAGTGAAGTGCTGGACTCTACTCTACTCTACTAGACTTTCTAGATGACCTGCCATTGAACAGGCAACACACAATTGTGCTTTCAACAAGATGGAGTTACTGCTCACTATGCTGTAATTGTTCTAAATAATTTGAATAGGAAATTTCGATATCAGTGGATTGGACGGGGTGGTCCAAGGCCTTGGCCTGCACGGTCACCTGATTTGACACCCCTAAACTTCTTTCTTTGGGAATATGTGAAACAACACGTGTTCCAGACTCAACCCGCATCACTGGAAGACTTGAAAGACTGAATCAGTAATGTCATCCGGCATATTTCGCCAGATAACTTTCAAATGTGAGTGCTGAATTTCGTGATCAAGTGGGACATTGTCTCCAGGTGGACATCACTTTGAACATCTGCATTAGCTCTGAAATGAAATCCATTAACATGACAATTCAATCAGTGTGGTTAGTTTTAACATTTTAGCATCAGCAAAAATTCTCCCATTTGTCAACCGACTTTTGGGCCACACGGTATATATATTGCATCCCTAGAGAAATAAGGTAATTACTCATAAAATATAATTTTTTAGTTAAGGCACATTTTGGAATCAGCAACCTTAAGTTCATCTATTTTAACAAGGCCTATTTCTAGATATAAAGTAGCATGTGTAATAAAATCAATGAGCTATGTTGAAAACCTGATTTTATATATTACTTTAAAATTATAATTAATCTCCTTAAAAATTGCTATTTTACAGCCTAATTACTCTAGAAGTGCAATGTATACTTGAGACCTATTGAATGAAGTCATTGCAACTATAACAGAAAACAATTAAGATTGGAAAATTGCTGTTTTTATGGCCTTATTACTCTAGAAATGTGATATATACATGAGATTTGTAGAATAAAGACATTGAAACCATAACAGAAAACAACTAGATTGAGGATTTGGAACAAAAATTGAATTATGTTCATTTGTTTATGTAACTTTTAATTTAAATTCTAAATTAAGAAAGAATTCCTCTTCACTCTCTTTTCTTGGAAAGTTGTCACTGGTAGAAAGTAACATTATTTTTAAACTCTGTGCAAATTTTTATTTGAAATTAAAGATTAGCAACAATTTATTGTTAAATTTACCAGTATGACAAACTTATCTCTTAGAAATTAGTGGGAAAATATTTTTTAAAGATATAATTTCCAGGTGAGTGTGTAAAGAGAGATATATCCACCCAAGTAACTTGAAATATATTATAAAGATTACTTTTCTGTATAAACACTGTTGCAGAAAAAAAGTGACTTTGCTCTCATCTAGATAATATATTTTTCTCAATTTTGGACATGCCGGTACTTCTCTTTACATACTATCAGAGAACTACTGTTAAGGAGAAACCTCCTCCATGTCCATTCAGTAAGTAATGAGGTAATAATATTAGTTACAAATGTCTTTACTTTTTTTTTTACCTCTTTGACAAGAAATGTTAACACGCTTGAAGTTATAATTTTGAGAAATCTCTTAGGGCCGCATGCAAATTCATTAGTCTCTACTCAAATTACTTCCAATCACTGGTGAGCTGACTCACCGTGAGCAAGTGCAAAGATCGAATTAGCTACCCACAAACTGGCCATGCATGAAAGTCATCGTTTTCGTAATATTGGCAAGAAATTAACCAGAATTCTCAGTGATAAAACCACTTCCGTTATTTTCGTCAGCTATAGAGGACGCATTAATGCTTGCATCCCGCAAATAATACCGTATACAACGATGTCTGCATCGCACAATGTTACACCGATTCTCCTGTTCTTCCAGTTGAATTCTTTGGTAGACTATCAAATTCCTCTTCTCCGCGTATACCGAAAACATGATCGAAGTCTTCAAGGTCCGACATCTTGGATAAAGTGGCAAGGTTTCAAACTACAGTTCCCATCGGGATTCTCACGATAAGTTTCTATCTTAAGCTATGATCTTAAGTTACCTCGTCAGGTAGGTTACGAATTATTATCACATGAATAGATTTCAGAGTGAGCAAAATCATATTAGGATAAAACTTTCTCAGCAGAGAACGCCTTTTACGGTCTAATGCATTCAAAAATTCGACCCTTAATGAATCTGAAGACCACATAGGAACTATGAGATATGAGATGTGTATTTATTACATAATGAATAAAATGAAGACTTAGAAAGAAGTTAATAAATATTCAAAATCAAGCAAATAAATAACCAACTCATTTAAACATATAGCATTATTTTTTCTCATTTTCTTTTCTGAAGTCTAATAAATTACTGATATTGAACTTTTATAGGAATAAATCACTGTGAGGTTTTAATTTATTATGTTTTAATTTATCTTAAATTACTGATATTTGTGCTTTGTGCATTTCTAACTCTATTTTTTCCCTTACACCATTAATTATAGACAAAACAAAAAACTATTGTGCATCTATGAAACTTAAAAATCTCTTATCTAATACAAGAAAATTCTTTTCCTAAAGTATGGACCCTGTATACCCTGTATGTGTTCATTTATGCATGATTTTACATGCAATGCTATCAACATATAAAATTAAAATAAATGGTAACTCCAACTTTATGCAACAATACATCCATTAAAAAATAATTACTTATAAGCTTTCCTTTTACTGTATGCTTACATAAATAGATGCTTTAACATCTAAGACCACATTGTGACTACAATTCTTGCTCATATTCATTAAGTTGTGCTATCTATTGTTTGTAGTCACATGTTCTTGTGATTTTTTTTTAATTATATAAATTGGTGATTATATTGAGTCTTGATAATTGAATTCCAACCCAGCATTTGCCTTGACAACTGAGCAAAAAACTCAGATTGATCAGTACTGGATTTTGAACCTGGGTCTCAAACACTCTGCCTGGCATAACTCGCTTGGTGCTAACAATCTTATTTACATAGCTTTCACTGGGAAAGAACACTATGAGGTTTAATTTAAGAATTAAATTAATGTTTTTATTACCTCACCTCATATCCTTTTTCTTCTATACTGCAGTTTTGGAGCTTATCTCCATCGTCAGTAGCCTCTGGTCGACCGGTGTTATGTCGTTTCTTGGCGGTTTCCTTCTTACTTCTATCGGTGGACCGATGAACCTCTGAATCAGGTCAAAATTTGCAGGAGTTTCAAAATTCATGAGTTTGTTTTTCTTGTATTTTTGGATGTGGATTTTTTCCCAGACTGTGAGTTCCTTTAGTTTACCTGTTTGTTTGATTAGGCTGGAACTGTAGATGCTTTAACATCTAAGACCACATCTAGCCTAACACTGGTCGACCAGAGGCTACTGACGATGGAGATAAGCTCCGAAACTGCAGTATAGAAAAAAAAGGATATGAGGTGAGGTAATAAAAACATTAATTTAATTCTTAATCTTATTTACAACTTACAGTAGAGATGTTCATTCTGTGCTGGTGATCATAGTTAGGAAGCTTACCCTCTCGCGCATCCACAATATGTGGTAGATCATCAGTCTCACAGAAATCCTAACTGTGTGACATATTCTCTCTCATTCTACAGTTCCAGTTTACCTGTCTACATTCTCTTCAAATTATCCCTGATGACTGTGAAAGACAGTTGAGACATGCTGTAGTTTCCAGCTGAGACAAAGTGATACCTTTTCATTGACTCATTCTGCCGTGCAGGGAATCTAGGACACCAGCATACAATGAATATCTGATCTGCACCAATATATATGTTTCCAATACCATATTATTTGGGGAAGTTATTTTACTATACACTGGATTCTTCAGCTTGTATGACTTTTATCTGTGATGGCAGAACATTTGGAAGTTTCAGAACACAAGTAGATCAAACCAGATTGTCAAGTTTGGAGAAACATGTTAAAAGTTTTTTTATGTTAAATTTAGTTTAACATGTTCCAGTCCTCAACAAATTTATTTTTTGAAAATAAAAATTGTCTGAACCGGGAATCGAACCCCGGAGCTCCGACTCTATACGTCGGCATGCAACCCATTAGATCATTTGAGACATGATACAAATTCTAATATTTCCTTCCACTTATACAATTCTCTTATGTCCAAAGGCAGATAGCAAGAGCTATTAACAATGCCATCAGAAAACTTCTATTCAAAGTATTTTTAACAAGAATATTCATTACTTTTAAGCGATAAAGCTTAATATTATGCTTATATTATTAATATTCAGCTTTACGCTTAAAAGTAATGAATATTCTCATTAAAATACTTTGAATAGAAGTCGTCTGATGGCATTGTTAATAGATCTAACATTCTGCCTTCGGACATAAGAGAATTGTATAAGTGAAGAGAAATGTTAGCATTTGTACCATGTCTCAAATGGTGTAAAGGGCCACATGCCTATGTACAGAATCAGAGGTCCAGGATTCGATTCCCAGTTGAGACAATTTTTTTTTTAAAAAATAAATGTTAAAAGTTATTACTCCTTAATTCTAGAAAGTATTTCAAAACACTGTTTGCAATTACATTTTATGTTTAATATTAAACTAAGATTATGGTGAAATGTAATTATAATTATTTTAACTTTTTATCATGAAATTAGTCTTGCACAGTTTTTAAACTTGGTCTACTTGTTTTTTGAACCATCCATTATTGACTAATTTTATGTCTACCATATCATTACAAGATAAAGAATATGTGCAATATATTTTGTTAAACATGGATATATGATAAAATTAACCTGTAAACAACACATTACAATAAAGACAAAGGGCATGCAAGACCTCAAAATTAATCCTAGAGTCGAGAAGGCGGAAATTAAAATAATAATGGAATCTAATTTCTTTTTATTTGTAATTAAAACTCAACTTGAATCTCTTCTTAAAATAATGAAGGATGAATATGAAATTCGTAGATAATAGTATAGTGTCACTAGTCACAATAAAGTAATCTCCCTCTAACAAAAAAAAAAAAATCTCATTTACAGAACATAAATATGAAAAGTTAAAATTTTATAATGTTTACAAAACATCTATTTATAAACAATAATTAAATTTTTCAGCTCTATTGAATTTTATAAATATGCAATTTGGAAAAAAATTAAAGAAGTTACAAAAACATATTGAAGGAAACAACCAATTTTTATCAAATTATGCTAATTTCCTTTCAATCATACTGAAACAAACTTTGTGACTACTGAAGAAATTGGTGACATTTGGATTCATATTTTTGATATATCATATTAAAAAAAAAGTAACAAGGATAGAAATTGAGATCAACTTCTCCTCTATCCTTCCTTGATTCAATTTTCAAATTTTCTTTCTAAATATTAGAGTCCAAATGAATGAATAACAACATCATTGTAACTGCTCAAGATTAGATACCAGCTAATACATTTAAAAAATGTCAATCCCATCTTTTATACTTTCAAAGATTAAACTTTTACTCCAATTCCGTAAGAAATTAAAATTTCTGAAATGTTTATTCCACTAAACATAAATGTGTGTACATCAATATCGTCATAATATAACTGCATCCTCAACTTGAGATCAAGTAACTAATGAAAAATATTTAAATATATATTAATATTGACGATTTTATTATTGATTTAACACTTCTCACTGAAGGATAAATTATATTTGAAGAGAAAATTTTTCTCTTCAAATATATATTAATATTACTCAAATAAATGTCTTCTTAATAAAGAAGCCGCCATTTGCAAAGATAGGAACAAAGGTTTCATAGCATTTGGTGCACGGGAATTAACAACGTATATAAGAGAAAAATTTGCATTTAGATCGGAACTCATTCGGTAGAGCATTGGCCCGGAAAGCCAAAGGTTCTGGGTTCAAGCCCCGGTCTGAGCGTAAATTTTTTCTCTTCAAATATGATTTATTCTAAGTGCTTGACTTTCCCATTTAAAAACATCTTAAATGGAATGATAAAATAGAAATAAATTATTTTTTCTGCAAAAATAAAATTTATTCTAAATAAATAATTGAAATGTGATATTTAAAAAGTAGATGGGTTTTGTGGGAAATACCATGCTTAAGTAAAATTTGTTTAAAAAATAAACTATGTGAAAGAATAAATGATTTTTCTTATCTCAGGTACAAATTGTTTTCGAATCACAATCAGCAAAAAGAAATTCACAAGATCAACAGTAGGATATCCCCGATGGAATAAACAAAAATAAAAATATCCTGCAAGAACTGGTTAGAAGCAATAATCCATTTTATAAAAAATTATCAGTACAATTGGAAAATTCATGTACAACGTATGTCTATGGACAGAATCCCAAAAAACCAATATTCACTACTGTCCCTTTCGGCCATCTAAAGAGATGGATTGAAAATCCAGCCATGAAACCATAAAAGACTATCAGGCCTTATACATTTATGGAAGATGATTATAATGGATAAAATCAGTAAATTGGACAATTATTAATGAAAAATTAAAATCTGTCTATAATTTTGAGATACAAATAAAATAAATATGGAATAAACAATCCAAAAAATAATCATTTAGGTAGCATACATATCTTTTCTTGAGTTATCCACTTACAACTAATATTACAACAGATAAAAATCATAACTTCTTGTCACCACTCTCAACATTTGGTCAATTATTTAGCATATGTTGCTAACTATGCCATTTGCAGTCTTCATTCTGTATCACCAATTCAGTGATATAGCAGTTGTTGCTTCTAATGAATCCGATGATCACTGGTTTAAACTGAGGATTGATGGATATTTTCAAATGGAATGGATGCTTTCTATGATTTGTCATTAGTAAACTTCACTAAAAATTGCTTCCTTCAGAAGGAAATGAAACTACATATCCTATTATATTATTTTTAGTCTGATCATCTTACCTCAATATTAATGTTGATTTGTTCTTGAACATGTTTCAAAACAATTCTGTCTGGACAAGCTGACGATAAAACAGAATTGTTTTGAAACATGTTCAAGAACAAATCAACATTAATATTGAGGTAAGATGATCATACTAAAAATAATATAATTAAAATAACCTCAAAATATCACTTCCTAAAATTAAATATAAATCCCATGCCATTATGTTAACAGCATAATAAAGAATCTCAAGCCTCAAATATGAAACTTCAAATCAAATTTGTCAGTTCTTTCACAGCCAACTTTCAATTGCATTACTACTGACTTGAGATACAAAAGAAAGTTAATAAATAAATTATTTTAAAATTTAAAATAAAATTCTGTTCAACTCACTTCATATTACATCTTCTAATTAGACTGGTTTCAAAACCTAGGCAGTTTAAATATCAGAAATTTCACGACCAATGTTCTGTCGTCCAGGATAACTGTTTCTTACTTCATCTGTTGGTGGACTGATGAACTTCCAAATCAAATCAACTTGCCTGGAAATCTCAAAATTCATTAATTTTTTGTCATGTTTTTAAGTGGATTTTTTTGCTCTTTTGATTTTTGTATTTGATTTATTAAACTAGCCTTTCTTTCAACTGGAAGCTTTTTCTGACTAAACATGAGAGTCTACTGCTGATTTTTCCACTTCACAATTTTGACATTTCTAAGATAGTTCCTACAACATGGTTTTCAAATTTTTTTTTTGTTTTCCCTACGTAAATTTTGTCACAATTTTTGCATATAATTACCAACAGATGGAGTAAGAAGCAGTGCTCCTGGACGACAAGAATATCGGTCATGAAATTACTGATGATGAAACTGCCTAGGTTTTGAAACTGTGTAATTACAAGATGGGATATGAGGTGAGGTGAACAGAATTTCATTTTAAATTTTAAATTATACCTCATAGTGATATTTTCTAAGTAGTCCAATAAATTATTACCATTACTGATTGACATTTTAGGAATTAGCACTATGAGGTATAATTTATTTAAGATATATTGTATCACCTCATTTCATAATCCTCTTATTAATATAAAATGAGGCGATACAATTTTCTTAAATAAATTACCACTAATGTTCATCTAATAAATTCAGAGTTCAAGAAAAGACACACAGTCTGTATATTATACTGATACAGTTTTAGTTTGTACTGAATGAGAAAGGGATTCATGTACTTTATAATTGAAATATATAATGCACTATACAGGAACTGTTACTTTATCTCCTACAGAGATCTTCACATTGTCGCTATCTGATTTGTGACTTAAATATACTCCAAACTTGATCTTGCCATGAAGAGCTGCAGCCAAAGTTTTGAAAGGTTCCTGTGTCTTTTCTCCAGTCGACTGATTAATGCAGATCATCTGGCAACGAGTACATGAACCTTCTGACTGTAACAGGATAATAACCAAGGAACAATTTGAGCAAAAATTAATTCTTGTGATAATACAGACAAGAAGAGTTTAAATATAAGGGACAATCTAAGGATAGATTTATGATTCACTGTATAAAGAGTTTAAGATAGAAAACATTTTTTTTTATGTTACTGTTTCCATTATTCGAAATAGTGTTTACACTCAAAACAAAACTTTTAATTATATGAGGACTTTTTTAACAAAGAATGATCATTAATCTTTTGTTCCATGTGTAGCCAAGTGGTTAAGGCAAGATGCCTTAGTGCAGAGCTACAGAACTTGCACTGGTTTAAGTCTCCATGGGGGAAGACATTTTTTTCATGGAATTTCAGCCAATATGGGACCGGTGCCCACCTAGCATTGTGAGGAATTTGGGAATTTGGTTCTAGGTTGAGAAAACCAGCTATAATGGGTGGGGACCCAACATACTGACTACTACATGTGATTAACATTTGTGAATGTGAGGACAGAAGCCAGTTGGTAGGCCAAGAGCCTTCTACATCCGTAGCACCATGGAGAATAAACAAAACATTATTCTTTTACAGCCATAATTTACATCTGTTAGCTTAATGCTTCATGTACACTTGATACAAATATCATGATCATCCCTCCCGGTTTCTTTCTGTGAGTGGTCTGCAAGTCGAGACATGTTCAGTATTAAGAATTAAATGAATGTTTTTATTACTCACCTCATATCCTTTTTCTTCTAGACTGCAGTTTCGGAGCTTATCTTCATCACCAGTAGCCTCTGGTCGACCAGTGTCATGTTTTTTGGCGGTTTTCTTCTTACTTTTATCGGTGGACCGGTGAACCTCTGGATCAGGTCAAAATTTGCAGGAGTTTCGAAACTCATGAGTTTATCTTTCTTGTTTTTTTGGATGTGGATTTTTTCCCAGATTGTGAGTTCCCTTTGTTTATCCGTGTATTTGATTAGGCTAAGGGAACTCACAGTCTGGGAAAAAATCCCCAAAAAAACCAGAAAGATAAACTCAGGAATTTCGAAACTCCCGCAAATTTTGACCTGATCCAGAGGTTCATCGGTCTACCAAAAGAAGTAAGAAGAAAACCGCCAAGAAACGACATAACACCGGTCGACCAGAGGCTACTGATGATGGAGATAAGCTCCGAAACTGCAGTCTAGAAGAAAAAGGATATGAGGTGAGGTAATAAAAACATTAATTTAATTCTTAAATTAAACCACATAGTGTTCTTTCCCTGTGAAAGTTAAATAAATGTTCAGGATTGCCCATATGGAGAAGAACAATATGCTGCTTTAAAATTCTGCTTTCATCTCAACAATTCTTGAACTGAGCCCTATATAATTGTTATAGATGGTTTATGGCAGGGGTAGGGGTAATGAATGTACTCTGAGAGTGCTGGTGCATTCACACAAATATTGCTGCACTGACTACAGATAAGATAAAATACAAAACAGTTCTGTATTATATTATTTTTAGTCTGGACATCTTACCTCAATATTGAGGTAAGATGTCCAGACTAAAAATAATATAATTAAAATAACCTCAAAATATAACTTCCTGAAATTAAATATTAATTACAACTTTTAAAACAGTTCTATGCTGTATCTACCAAAATGCATATCTGTAGTAGATATATACTGTTGATGTAAATTGAATTGTACCCCACTGATCAGACTTCATGCCGTTTATATATGCAACTAAGTGATCAAACACTGTACAGAAAGAGAGGCATGCTCACACTTAGTATCTAGATGCCCGGGCCTGGTCTATGGAGAGTTTGTTCTTCCTAATAGCACAGTTTGAAGATGGTATAAATTGTTTTAAGATAGGAGATGATCAATTTCAAAGGAAGGTGGACCTGGTACTCCAGTTAACTTATTGCCACTGCTGTCAGAGTGTGAGAGGATCAATGAATGACCTTTCACTTTCAAAAAACTTGAAAATTTCACTGGTGCCACCCACAAATTGGTCATAAAGAACAAGATGGATGTTGCACTACAATAATACAAGACTGGATATTGCAAATGTTGTTGATGAATATTTTACAAATATCAAAGTGAAGTGCATCCCTCACTCTCCTTAAAGTCTGGATCTAGCCCACTGCAATAAGGTTTAAAAAATATGAGGCTAATATTAGGGTAATAATATTTGCATGTGGCTTTTTTCTATTCTTAACCTGAATAAATACATCTACAAGAGGCATTTTCCATCTTCAGAAGTATTATAGTTTTGAAAGACCTGTCAAAAAATGGCAGAAAAGTTGGGATAAGTGCATTGTATCCAAACGAGATTACATTGAGAAGGACCATCAAAATTCTGGAGATGAGTAAAGGTATGCTGCAAAAAAAAAGTCATTCTTTATTCAACAGACCTCACAGATCATAGTACTGGAAACAGTCTCCTCTAAAAATAAAATGAATAGGAGGAAATTTCTAGAGGAATGTCCATCAAAGATTAACAAATGTGATCTTTTTTTTTTTCCATAAATTAATTATGGGAAATAACATTATGAGGCTTTCAAGTTTATTTTTTATTAATTATAAATACTATCTTATTTAATGATGCTAGCACAAAAGACACAGAATAAGTGAATCAATATGTCATAAATTAATTATGGGAAATAACATTGAGGTTTTCAAGTTAATAAGTGATAAATAATGAGTTTTGAAATCTCACCTCATACTGTGATCTTCAAGCACGGAACTGTAGTTTTTGAAAGTATCCCTCCAATCTTCAGCCATCTTTAGTCATAAAGATAGGAGAGATGCCTCCAAAAACTGCAGTTCCGTCCTTGAAGATCACAGAGTATGAGGTGAGATTTCAAAACTCATTATTTATCAGTTACTGAATCAATATATACTAAATAATTTACAGCTACTTACCTGGAATCTAACATTTCCAATTTGAACATGTGTCCATTCAGTTTCTTCAAGTGGTTTTGAACCCAGTACAACTAAGTTACTTCGGAACCGGTTCATCAAACTTTCCTGAAAGATAAATGCAGCTATTTATATGAAGAATGAAAGTCTGCCTTGTTGGCTCAGGTAGTAGTATGCCTGCTTTAAGATTGGTGGGTCTGGGTTCAGTATCCAGAAAGGTTGAATTTTAATTGTAAAATTAATTTAATTATATGAATTTAATTGTAAAATTTTCAATCTGGGGTCAAGGGAGGTGTGGTGTAGAAATTTTAACCACTAGTTAGTGTCCCAGATTCTTGCATTAAGTTGCAACCCTGGAGTACATAATTTAGAAGGCAAGTAGTACTGTTGATAGTGATTCATCCGTTGTTTGGGGACGTTAAGCTTTGACAAGAGCAGACCACATGCCAAGCACCAGGTTTCACCTTGTCCCTTCTCTTCTTCATCATCCCTCATACAACACACTTTACACAAACATACACTGATTCTATACTCCTCTCTGTAGATAATACAAGAGCATTTAATCTAAATAATACGTTGAAACTGTTTTATTAAAACAAATAGAAAAACCAAAAAAAGCCCACGGTTTGAGAAAAAATCCACATTAAAAAAAAACAAGAAAGAAAAATTAATGTATTTTGAAATTACTGGGAAATTATTTCAGAAAGAAAAATTATGTAATTTTCCTTTCTAAAATAAAACTATATCCAGTTCTAGAAAGTGTTAATTTTAAAATATAGCATAAACAATTACTGGGGAAGTTGATTTGATTCAGAGATTCATCGGTCCACTAACAGATGACCTAACAAGGGAACTGCCAACCATTGCATGCTGAAACATACCTTGAAATTTCTTCCAGAGAAGTGTTGTGATGTACAAAGACCTTGTCCAAAAACTTATCTGCTGTTTTTAGCTGCAAGACACTAAAATCAAGTGGCAAATCTCTCATTTAAACTATAGGGAAGTATTTTTATATCTTAAATTTGGGGATTTTTAACATTATGAGGACCAAATTCATAAGAATTAAATTAATCGTGATTATTTCATACCTCATACTTCTATATTTCTTTAAATACAGCACTGCAGTATCGGCAATTTCTTATCACCATCATCAGCTGTTTTCACGATTGTCAATTTTTACTTTTGTTGATAATTATTCAAACTGCCATCTGATGTTCTTTTAAAGAATTATTTTCTAAACTGCCATCTGGTGTTCATTTTAATGAATCATTTTCTAAACCGCCATCTGTTGTATTTTTGAAGAACTTTGAAATCAAGCTAGGTTCATCTGGAATTTCGAAGTTCATAGTTCTAGTATGGTTTTTTTGAATATATATTTTTTCCCAAACTGTTAAATCTAAAGGTTTAGATAGATGTTTCAAAAGTTTTGCTTCTTTTTCAATCCTATGATGCTTTAATAAACTATGTGCTGCTATAGCTGATTTTTCAATTTCTCCATTCTTTATATTTCTGAAGTGTTCTTTTTTACGAGTTTCCAAATTCCTTTTTGTTTTTCCTATATATATATATATATATATATATATATCCTGTTGCAATCTTTGCAATCAATTTGATAAATACCAGATTTTTTGTTGTCTGTGGTGTTAAATTTATTATTAGTTAACAGAAGATTACCCAGGCTAAATTTGTTAATTGGAGCCAATGTTATATTAAATTTTCTGAAAATTTTATGACACTTATTATGAACTTCAGGATGGTAAGTAAATTTTTTGAATTTTACATCTTTTTTGGAATCTTGTTGTAAAGTGGTGTACTCCTGTAACCTTTTTTGTTGTTTAAATTTCTTTAATTTATTTTTTATTATGTCTTCATTAAAACCACTTATTTTAGCAACATGTACAATATGATTATATTCCTTGTCAAAATTTTCTACATTAAGTGGGATATTTATCAATCTGTGTAATAGACATACTGACAACTACATAAACTCTTCAGGTTTTAATCATTTGTCACATAAACATGCAATTTTCAATAGTCTATTACACAGATTGATAAATATCCCACTTAATGTAGAAAATTTTGACAAGGAATATAATCATATTGTACATGTTGCTAAAATAAATGGTTTTAATGAAGACATAATAAAAAATAAATTAAAGAAATTTAAACAACAAAAAAGGTTACAGGAATACACCACTTTACAACAAGATTCCAAAAAAGATGTAAAATTCAAAAAATTTACTTACCATCCTGAAGTTCATAATAAGTTTCAGAAAATTTTCAGAAAATTTAATATAACATTGGCTCCAATTAACAAATTTAGCCTGGGTAATCTTCTGTTAACTAATAATAAATTTAACACCCCAGACAACAAAAAATCTGGTATTCATCAAATTGATTGCACATTGCAACAGGACATATATAGGAAAAACAAAAAGGAATTTGGAAACTCGTAAAAAAGAACACTTCAGAAATATAAAGAATGGAGAAATTGAAAAATCAGCTATAGCAGCACATAGTTTATTAAAGCATCATAGGATTGAAAAAGAAGCAAAACTTTTGAAACATCTATCTAAACCTTTAGATCTAACAGTTTGGGAAAAAATATATATTCAAAAAAACCATACTAGAACTATGAACTTCGAAATTCCAGATGAACCTAGCTTGATTACAAAGTTCTTCAAAAATACAACAGATGGCGGTTTAGAAAATGATTCATTAAAATGAACACCAGATGGCAGTTTAGAAAATAATTCTTTAAAAGAACATCAGATGGCAGTTTGGATAATTATCAACAAAAGTAAAAATTGACAATCGTGAAAACAGCTGATGATGGTGATAAGAAATTGCCGATACTGCAGTGCTGTATTTAAAGAAATATAGAAGTATGAGGTATGAAATAATCACGATTAATTTAATTCTTATGTATAGGGAAGTAATTACTTAATACTTAATAGAGGCTTTTCACTTTACAGCAGTTAGCCCTTGATTCCTGCTTTCCAGAGATTCCTATCTTCCCATTGTCCTTCTTCCATAGCCCTCTTCTTCATGGCATCATATATTCCCTCATACCATGTTCTACTTCTCCCTCTCTTCTTTCTGCCTGGTACCATCCAATCTAACACATGTTTAGGCCACTGGTCCTCCGACATCCGTTGTACATGTCCATTCCATACCACTGTAGAGCTCTCTTTGTTATCCTATCGATAACAGTTTCTTGTGCATCCATTTCTTGTCTGATATATGTATTTCAAATATGTTGTAGCCTGGATATTCTCTTACTTCTCTGTAATCCATCCATTTCTGTCGCCAAGATTCTTTTCTGCATCCTTTCATTTATTGTCTAGCTTTCTGATCCATATGTAAGTATACTTTCTATTATTGTCTGTATAATCTCTTTTTTTGGTCAAATTTCTATTCCATAAAAGACCATTCAGGGATCTAATCGCCTTCCTTGCACAATTTACTCTGATAATAATATCTTTTTCACAAGTACCAGATTTATCTATTATAGATCCAAGATATTTAAAATCTTCAACACGTTTAATTATCATATTATTTATTTGTAGGTCTTCTGAATTTCCTCTGATTGCCATATATTCTGTTTTAATATAATTTATCTTCAGTCCACCTACCTCAAATGCATCTACCAACTTTCTAATCATATATTCTATATCTTCTAAATTGTGCAGTAAACGGTCATTAATGTTGATTCCCAATCCCCTACACGACGTATTCCATTTCATTAATACATCTTCTAAGTATATCTTGAACAATGTTAGTGACATCCCCCATCCTTGTCTTAATCCTTTTGATATATCAAATTCTGAGGATACCCTATTTCCAACCTTAATACTTGCTTTACAATCATACATTCTTTTTATAAAATGTATAAGAGATTTAGGTATTCCAAACCTCTCCATTGCCACCCAAAGCTTGTTGATGGGTACAGAGTCATATGCCTTTTCCAGATCTATAAATGCCATATAAACTTCTTTTCCTTTAGCCAATATCTTTTCTGTATTAACCTTTTTTTTTTTTTTTTTTTTATAGGAATTATCACTGTGAGGTTCAATTCAATATTAAATTAAAAGATTCTTACCTCTCCTCACATTATTCTGTTAAGTAGATCGCGATTTCAGGCCTATAGCAGGCCCATCTTCAGTACACTGTTGTTGACCGGTGTTATGTCGCTCGGAAGAACCACTTCTTCTTCCCTCTGTTGGTGGACCGATGAACCTCTTGATAAGGTCAAAATTTGCGGGAACTTCGAAGTTCATAAGTTTTCCTTTGTTTTTCTGAATGTGGATCTTTTCCCAAACTGTAAGTTCCTTAGGTGTCTCTATTTGTTTAATTAGACTAGCTTTTGATTCAATTCGATGTTTTTCGTACCAAGCATGAGCAGCTACTGCTGACTTTTCCAATTCTCCATTTTTGACATTTCTAAGATGTTCCTTTCACCCTTGTTTTCAAATTTCTTTTCGTTTTTCCTATATAAATTTTGTCACAATCTTTACATTTGATCTGATAAATTCCTGATTTATTTTCTTCTTCATTTTTTTCATTTTTGTTGGTTTTAATTATCCTATTAAGGCTGTATTCATTCTTAGGTGCTAATCTTATATTAAACTTTTTGAAAATTTTTTGAAATTTGTAGTGTTTCAATGGATGGTAAGTGAATTTCTTGAATTTTATTTTTTCTGTTAGTTTTATCAGTGTGCTTTCATTAATTAATTTTTGTCTTTTGAATTTATTTATTTTCCTGTGTACCATGCTTTCATCATAACCATTATCTGTTGCCACATTAATTATGTATTCTTTTTCTCTTTTATAGTTTTCTGGGCTCATAGGAATATTTACTAATCTGTATGCTAAGCTATTGAACACTGCCTCTTTGTGAGCAAAATGGTTGAAACCCGAAGCTTTAATATAGTTGTCTATATGAGTATTCTTTCTATATATTCCAAATTCTATCCTGTTTCTTTGTTTCGTGTTAAATTAAGATCCAAAAATGGGATTTGTCTTTCAATCTCAGTTCTCCATGGTGAATTTTATCGTTCTACTCTGGATGTTCAAAAGCTTCAAAGCATCCTCAATTTGTTTCTGTTTGACAATAGCAATTACGTCATCAACGTATCTGGTCCAAAATTTGAAGATCAAAGGATGTCCTCTTGTTATTTTCTGCTCGAAACTTCCCATGTATAAATTGGCCAAAAAGGGTGAAAGAGGGTTCCCATAGAAAGCCCAGAATTTTGTTTATAAAATTTTCCATTATAGGTGAAAAACATCTGTTCAATGCATAATTAGTAAGAATTATAAACTCCTTTATATTTTCTTTTTCTAATTTGTTTTTGTTTAGCCATTGTTCCAAGATCTCAATGGTGGTTCCTCTAGGGACACTGGGAAACAATGAAATTACATCGAATGACACTAGTCTGTCTGTAGGTTCTAATTGAATGTTTTCTAATTTTTGTACAAGTTGATATGAATTATCTATTGAGAGGTTATAAAATCCTTCCCATGTTCTTGTACTCACTACATAACCATTTTGATATTAGGTATGTAGGAGACCCTATATTGTTGATGATGGGCCTCATTTTGTCTCCACCCTTGTGTGTTTTTGGGAGACCATGCATTTGTGGATTTCTAGGGTTTGAAACCTTCAGCCTGAATTTTTCTTTTTTTGATAGAGAATTGGAAAAGTCAGCAGTAGCTGCTCATGCTTGGTACGAAAAACATCGAATTGAATCAAAAGCTAGTCTAATTAAACAAATAGAGACACCTAAGGAACTTACAGTTTGGGAAAAGATCCACATTCAGAAAAACAAAGGAAAACTATGAACTTCGAAGTTGCCGCAAATTGTGACCTTATCAAGCGGTTCATCGGTACACCAACATAGGGAAGAAGAAGTGGTTAGTCCGAGCGACATAACACCGGTCAACAACAGTGTACTGAAGATGGGCCTGCTACAGGCCTGAAATCGCGATCTACTTAACAGAATAATGTTTCTGAGGAGAGGTAAGAATCTTTTAATTTAATATCTTTTCTGTAATCTGCCTAATCACAAATATATTATCAAGGCACGATTTACCTGCTGTAAAACCTGTTTGTCTTCTGATATTTTATTTTGTATTAGTTCCTCCAATCTAATTGTAATAATCGTACTTAACATTCTTCTAATTGCTGCCATAACACTGATCCCTTTATAATTTGCTGGATCTCTTTTATTCCCTTTATTTTTGTATATTACACTAATATACGATAACTTCCACTCATCCGGAATAAGATCTCCTATCACTTGGTTAAAAAGTCTAGTTAAAATTCTTATAATTCCTGAACCACCATATTTAATTAGTTCCATTGTTATTCCTTCTGGACATGCCGCTTTTCCATTTTTTTCTGTTCTCAATACGTTTCTTATCTCCTCTTCAGTTATAGGTTCCATTAAATCACCCTTTCCATTATCCAGTGTAGCATAGTCTATAAATTCTCTCCTAGTTTCTGTTAAAAGCATTTTAAAATATTCCTGGAAAGTTTTCATTGGTACTAAATTAAAACTCTTTGTCATATTATCATTTTGCATGTTTTTAATTGTTCTCCATGCTTGGGCTGACTTTGTATAACCTACTGTATGCTCGATTTCTCCACATACCCTATTCCACATTTCTTTTTTATGTTTCCTGACTTCTGCTTTAACCTTTCTTTTAAGTATGTTATAACTTTGATAATCTTCATCTTTCTTGGAACTTAAATATTTTTGATATGCATTTTTCTTTTCTGTTATGATATCAAGTATTTCCTTATTCATCCAATGGTTTTTATGGTGTTTATCATTTTCCAGACCAAGTGCTTCTCTTTCTCTTGCTGCTTCACGTATATATTTTTTCAAATGTTCATAAATAACAACCGAGTTCCAATCTTCATCAAATTTTAATTTTTCCGTGAGGCGTTGGGCATATAGATTCTTAATACTCCCATCTTGTAGTAAATGTAGATTATATCTACATTTTTCTAATTAATTTTCTATTTCTATATTTTTGTCTTTATTTACCTTTTGCCTGTTTGTTGGGCATACCAACCTAGTTGACAGCATATAATGATCCGTTCCACATTCGGGTCCTCAATTCACTCTGACACCTTGAACTATAATATTTCTCCGTTTCCTCACTATTACATAACCAATTATCGATCTTAGACCTTTAGTGCATTGTTCCCATGTATATCTATGGATGTCCCGATGTTTAAACATTGAATTCATAATAATTAGATCATTCACTTTGCATTCTTCTTTTAAACGTTGTCCATTTTCATTCTCAATATCTTCGCCATATGGACCAACTATGTCACCTGTCCCCTTTCCAACTCTGCTATTCAAATCTCCCATAATTATTAATTCCTTCTTTTGAGAAATCTTTTCTACCAATCCAGTAAATTTTTCAAAGTATTGTTCCTTTATTACTTGTGATGCATCGTTTGTTGGGGCATAGGTAGAGGAAGGATTTATGCTTGGATGGGAAGGAAGCCTGAATTAGCTCAATGGTTAAGAGCATCAGCATGGAAAGCTGAAGGTTCGGAGTTCGATTCCCGGTTCAGGCACAAATTTTTCTCTTTACCATTTGATTACAATAATTTAGTAGTGTACTTTAATATACTTATTTCAATCATAGTAACAGCTTTAGCTTCTTAATATTAATTTAACATATGTACCTATTATTACTAATTCTTTCCCATACATTGTTATTTCTATAACTATAAATCTTTCATCTATTTCTTCTATTTGTTTTATTGAGGATTTCCATTTCTTCTTAATTAAAATTGATACTCCTCCTTTAGCTCTCTCCGATTTTTCCACCCCACTCCACACATGCATGTATTCACCAAATCATTTCTTGACCTTTCCCTTTCCTTTTCGTTTCTGTCAGAACTGCTATATCCACCTCCTTCTTTGTAATCTCATTAAGTACTTCATTATTCTTAGTATTCCAACCTTGTATGTTGCAAGTTGCCAAAATCATTGTCCTTTTTCTTAGCCAAAGTATATGCCTATTGATCTGTCTGGCTTTATCTCTCTTTGCAGGAAACGTAACAATTATTTTTTATGGAACGGGAAGTAATACAACTCCTATACTGCCAGGAAGGAGAACCCTCACTACCTGCTGTCTGCATCGCATCCTGTCTCACTCTACTCTGTGCTTAACTCATGCAGGGATGTACATCTGCTCCATACAGTGGTTTGCCATGGCTGGATTCTGGTTTTGATTTTGGTGCCTTGCACTTTAAAACAACAGATATTTTTTTTGGACATGGCCTTGGTACGTCACAATGCTTCTATGGGAGAAATTTCAAGGTAGGTTTCAGCATGCAATGGTTGACAGTTCCCTTGTAAGCAGCAGTATTCCTGGATGACATAACACCGGTCATAAAATTACTAATGATGAAACCACCTATGTTTTGAAACTGGTCTAATTAGAAGACAGGATATGAGGTGGGCTGAAAAAAATGTTATTTTAATTTTAAATTAAACCTCAAGAGTGATTTTCCTATAATAGTTCAAATATCCATTCATCCATAGTAAATCTGCCTGAAGGCAGGTCTTTCACTGCAATCATAACATTTTCATGCTATGCTTTGCAGCTTTACTAAGGGATTATAGGTGTGGTAGCTTCCCATTGCTTTCCACATCGGTGAAGGATGATGATGATAATGATAAGGATTATGATGATGGCTGGATGATTTTCGGAGACCATTGGAACCTAAGCTTTCCGACATTTGTCTTAAAGGCGAGGAAAAATCCCGAAAAACCACACCCAGGAGCCTGTCCCGATTGGGAACTGAACTCAGGCCTGCTGCTACCTCGAGACCACAGCGGTGGACAGTTAAAATATATTTGCATTATTTAAATAACTAAATATATTTCAAATTCTTTTTTAAGTTTTCAGGTAATGTTATAGGTAGTTTTAAACATTTTTAGGTCATCAAAATTCAGGTTGTGATAATTAATTTCAAAAGTAACCATAATTGATTTAATGTGGAAAATCAACTATGTTACCATTACTTACTGCAAGACCTAGTACATGTATACACATACACACATATTTTAAACTCAAAAGTTATAGAGACTTCCAGTGGGCTAGTGATTACCATGCTCCCATATAATTTCAACGTTTGTACATTCAAACCTCCCCCCAGGCCAATGGATTTTTAAGGGTGGTAAAATTTCTGAGACAGCTTCCTTCAGAAGAAAAGTAGAAAACATATGTTCTTATAGTATAGATTTATGACTTTTTTAAAATAATAAATTTGGGAATTTTAACATTATGAGGTTTAATTAACCCATCAGTGAGGACATTTAAACATGGTGTTCCTTTCCCAGATGCAGAAGGACGTGTTGATACGCCTGGACTTTTAAATATCCAAATGCAGATTGCCATAAATTACGCGTTGATACATCTATGAATTTCAAGGCCTATACAGAGTTTGTAAAATATTCTGGAGAACTTATTTTATCTTGCTGTTGTAGAAAAATCTCCCCCTCATGTTATGACATAATTTACGACAGGCATGTGGAGTGAGTTAGCTACTTATTAGTGAAAGGAGAAACTCTTTGTATTTTTTTTTCTCTTGAGCTACGCCCTTCCATCGAACTAGTGAATGCCCTATTTTGCTGAAAAGAAATATCTGTAAAGTGTCCCACTGTGTGGTCTCATAAATAATCTTTCTTTCAAAACCGACGTGGATCTTGTGTTTATGGACAAAAATCACATGTCTCAGACATTTCCAACTTCTAAAACAAATTTACGTGGCGAATTTGATGTGTAGAATTATAAAAAAATTAAAAAAATATAATAGAGGGATAATAATAATAATATTAATAATAATAATAAAAAATTAAATATAATAGTTAATAGTCACTAATAATCATCATTAATAATCTAAATGTTAATACATACTAAAAATAAAATTATGTCATAATAATAATAAGGGGGCACGCCGTAGCGTAGTGGTTAAGGCACTGAGCTACAAGCCGGAAGGTCGAGGGTTCAAGTCCCGGTGGGGTCAGGATTTTTAAACTGACCCAAACCTTCTGGCGGCACTATGGCCCTGGGGTCGACTCAGCCTCTAACGGAAATGAGTACCAGATGCTTGTTCTTGGGGTAAAGGCAGCCGTCACGCAGGGCTGACAACCCGGCTGACATCAAGTGCCGATTGTCCAGAAATAGTGGGAGCCTTAACCTCCTACTGCCCCAAGGGCCTCCTGAGGCCTGTAGTGGGATTACTTTACTTTACTTTACTTAATAATAATAATAATAATAATAATAGCAATAATAACAATAGCAATAATAGTAATGTATGTACTGCACACTTCCAACACAGGTGCTCCCCAGCGGGAGTTTATTAACCAAGATAATCCATTCAACAAGTTTCCATAATTATATAAATTAATTTATATCAAATAAAATTTAGATTCTCAAACTTTTATAAATATTGTACATAGTGAATCTGAGTAGATTATACAGGGAATGATTGGAAAGCATTAGCTCAGGATAGGGATGTATGGAGAGCTTATGTCCGCGCGGCCATGACCCTACGGGTTCGATAGTGCCAGTGAGTAAGTAAGTAAGATGTGTGGAATTATGAAAATCTTTAATTTAAAAATATGAATGAAGGATAAATAGATAAAGTTTAGAATTATAAATTATAAATAAACCTTTAGCAACAATTTAAAAAATGAATGCATTTTAACTTATATCTTGATGAAAGTATTAGGAAATCTCCATCTACAATTAAATATAACTTATAATTAACCGATGAAAGACGCCATTCTATATCATTCTTTGTTTCGATACTATATTCTATAGTGTTCTGTTCTAGTACAGGTCTTTCACTGTAATCATAGAATTGTCATGCTATGATTGCTGCTTCACTAGGGAATTATAGGGGATGATATTGATGGTAACAATGATGATAAAAGCTAGATGATGTCCATGGACCGTTTGGGCCTCAAAGCCCACTGCATGACAAGACAGTATTCCACCTCGAGACCACAGATATAATAATTAATTTTTTATTAACCCTTTCATTTTGTTATTTGTTTTATTTGACACTTACGCTTATTTGCCAACATGTCAACAATATACATGTGGTTAGCACATCGCCTCAATGAGAGATCTATTAGGAAATTGAGGTGTAACTTGGAAGAAAGACGAACATAACGTGATATCTATGTAATCTAGATGTAATAAAACATTGCAAGTCTCGTAGGCTGCTATGGGTAGGGCATGTGGCACGAAAAGGAAATTATATAGGAACTTCATGTACGGAAACTAGAAGCAAAGTGCCCAGTAGGGGGGATAACCATAAAGTGCAAGAAAAATATTAACCAGGATTTGAGGGAGATAAATTATACAAGACCCTCACTGCTGGGTTTCCGATATCGAGTCTCGGTCACTCCATGTTGGTTTCGTGGCGGCAAAAACGGAGCTTGGACAGGTTTTTCTTGGGGTTTTCTCCCGTCTTCCCCTACCGCATTTTCATTCCATCATTTCTCCATACTCATCTCATCACATTCATTTCGTTCATCTGCCTCTGTGGTGGTGCGTCAGACGTGGTCGGCCACACTTTGTCATACACAGACCTCTATATATAGCGGCTTCTTCTCATCTCATCCCTCGACCCAACCCTGACTTGGACACGAGTTGAGGATATTATTATAAATTATACAGGAATAATTGGAAAATATTATTTGGGATAGCAAATATGGAGATGTTATGTATGCATAATCATGACCTCTATGTTCGATAGTGGCATACATTTTAAGACAACACAAAACAAGTTGGTTTCCAATGTCCTTTTTTTTTAAATTGTCCCTTTCATTGAATATTTTAATAATAAATTCCATTATCTCTACCTTCCAAATTAAGATATTGTAATTGATGAATCATTATGGTTATGGAGGAGCAAACAATTCCTTCCACTTAAAACTGCCAAATTTGATTTTAAAACTTACGAATTGTGTGACTCTAGAACTGGGTGTGGTCTCGAGGTAATGTGCTGCCTTGTCACGCAGTTGACCGAGATTCGATTCCAGTCGGGAGAGGCTTCTTGGGTGAGTTTTATTTCGGGGGTTTTCCTGACCTCTTTGACAAATGTCAGGAAGCTTTAGGGGCCCAACGGTACCTGAAAATCATCCGGCCATCATCATCATCATTATCATTCACCGGTTTGGAAGCAACGGGAAGCTGCCACACCTATAATTCCCTAGTACAGCTACAAAGCATAGAATGAAAATGCTATGATTGCAGTGAAAGACCTGCCCTTGGGCAGAACACTATAGAATAGAATGGTCATTCATTGTTTACATTCTATTAATCACAATTTGATATGTATCTAAAATAAGTTACTTGGAGAGTAGAGTTTAAAAATACTACAGCACAGGGGTACTGCATGGACTTTTAAATGACCGCACAGAAGGGAGGACACCGGTCTCGTATATATACGGCAAACCACGCTGAGGGGTTAATAAGAATCAAATGAATTGTGAATTCTTCTTACCACATACATCTATGTTTTTTAAACATAGACTCAGTCATGAAAACAGCTGATGATGGAGAAGATGGTTCTCCAATACTGCGGTGCTGTGTTTAAAAAAAAACATAGATGTAAGAGGTAAGAAGAATTTGCGATTCATTTGATTCTTATAGATTTATGTCATGTAAAAAAAAAACTCCATGACTGAAAAAAATAAACCTTGAGCCCTTTTCCCCTAGATTTGAATTGAGTCAATTAGATGCAAAGGGGTGCAAGTGCAAGTTTTGCAGTATTGAGAAAACATGTTTAAAGCTGGAATTGTATGAAAAAGTCATAAGTAATTGAAAATGATAACAATCATACTTTATCCACTCCTAATGCACAAACTTATATCCCTTTGCAACTAAATAAAACCATGCTACAAGAAACCATTTTTGCAAAAAAATCACTTACACCCTTTGCTTCTAACTGCCTCAATTGAAGAGCTTATTTCCAAAGTGTCTTAAATCCATGAAATACCAAACTCCAGAAATCGTAATTTTTATTTTCAGGTATTTAATTTTTAAATGGAGTTTTCATTATAAGTTATGTTTATTTGTAACTACATTGGCAATACTGTCACATACTCTCCACCATTACAAGAGGTAGTAACAGTGTCACATGACTTGGAGTTAAGACGTTTTGGAAGTAAACATAGTTTAAGGAAAGTTTTAGTAGGAGAAAGTAATATCTAATACTCAATAAAGTATGCAATTTATTAAGTTTCGAAATAGTCTGTCACCATAGCGTAGTCAGCAGAGTCCCTACCTTCCACTCCAGCAACCCGGGTTTGATTCCCGGCAAGGTAGGGGATTTTAAATCTCCACCTTGGGTCTGGGTGTGTGTCCTGTCCATGTGTCTATATGTGAGAATAAAATAAAGCTAACAAAAAATGTAAAACAAGAAGGAAAAACAGTGTGTAAACGGAAAAAAAAAAATATGTGTGCTTACACGAAGGTATCACAATCTCTCGGAGCTCATTATCAGAAGAGTCATTTACTGCATCCGCTGCACTATTTGAAAATACTTTTTGCCAGAATGGCATTGCATGATGGTGCTGGATAATACCTAACTTACTTAAAAAATAAATCTTGTTCTACCTTCGTTTTGTTGTTTATAAAATAATGAATGGAAACAGTCTGCAGTAGAAAGCTCAGAAGTTTTACAAAATCCATCATTGCGATTACATACCACTTTCGGTATACTACCATCGCTAGCATATTTATGGTGTTTCTCTTTGTTTTTAGCCCACTCTGGAGGTACTAGTGCTCTTTTTCTCGCCGTCCATCCTAAATGACTTACTATGTCTTCTTTACAACTAGCCAGTTGTTTTTCACTGACAAATAAACAAAAAGACACCACAGAAAATCACAGCTGACTGTCGTTCATTGGCATGTAACAAGGAGTGTCATAGCAGCCCCCACGATGAGTCACGTGCTTTGTACCGAATCAGCAGATTGGTCAAAATGGATATAAGACATATTGGAAATAAAAACAGCTGGGATATAAGACACTTTGGAAATAAACACGATTTTCAAACCGTTTTAACAGGAGATATAAGACACTTAGGAACATAACAACGTGTTAACATGATACCTGACAGAATAAAGACTTTTGTCACATAAAAATATCAAAAATCACGAATTTTGGATTTAAGACACTTTGGAAATAAGCTCTTCAATTGCAATGCTAATAACCTCACTAATTAAAGAGCATTGCTAAATAAAATACTTCCTAATGCAAAAGTAAATGTAAGATATAGACTAATAAAATTATTAATAAAAGAATGAATCCTGGAAGGATACCAAGTCAAGAGCACTGGAATTTAGATTAGGGGGAAGAGACCAGTCCTGTGCCATAGCCGAGTGGTTAAGGCAAGATGCCTTGGCGCAGAGCTATGGACTTGCGCTGGTTCGAGTTCCATGGGAGAAGAAATTTTCTCATGGAATTTCAGCAAGTATGGGACGGGTGCCCATCCAGCATCATGAGGCATTTTGGTAGCTACAATAAGTTGCAGAATGGCAGAGGAACCCGATATGCTGACCACATGTCACCTCTATACAGGGTGGATGATCATCTACCTCTATGATTAACACATGTGGATGTAAGGCCAGCAGCCGCTGGTAGACCATGGGCCTTCTAGGCCTGTCGCGCCATGGTAGTTTGTTCTAAGGAAGGGACCAAAAAGTCTGCAAAGATACAGATGGGAAGAAGAAACTAAGAAGAATGTCAAAAAAAAAAAAGAGGAACTGAATGGATGAAAATGATGGAATAACTAAATAGAATAACTAAAATAGATTAAGGCTTTCGTTCAAAACTCGATCCCCAGGAATGGGGACACGAGACTAGACTAAGAAGACAAAGAATTTAAAATTTAAAAGTTCAAGATAAAGAATAACTGAAGAAAAATGATAATAAGTACCTTATCAAAATCAGCTTCTGCCTTATCAAGTTGATCACTAAGCCACTGGATACTGCTGCTACTGATCAGTAGAAACTGTGCCTGGTTCGACAATGATAGCACCGGTTTGTTGTTGCCTCCTACACAAAATAAAATTAAAAAGTTCTGAAATACCAGTACTTAAATTTTTAGAAATGAAAGAGGGGAAGGCCATGAAAATATTGGAGAAGAAGTGTACAAGTAGATATGAAAAATGAAAGAAAGACATGGGAAGAATTGAATTTTAGGCTTAGAATAGGGTGTGTTGGGAGCTGCTTTTTTTTTTCTTACCCCATACAATAGATAAAAGTGACAGGATATATTGATATTTTTACAAATACTGTATTTCAAATCAAATAATCAATAGAGGTCCGTGAATGTGGTTTTATTTTTAGGCAAAATTCGTATTAAAATTTCAAAATTTTGATGTTATTTGAAATTTGGCAATGTTATTCTAAAAAAATTGTAAATTTGAATAATTATTCATGGTATATTGTTGGCTTATTCAAATTTGTCAGTGCTTGCATTATTGTCACGTTACTGCTTATACTTAAAGACAATTTTTTCTTCAGATTTGAACATACCATTACTTAATAATGATAGAGATAAAATGGATAATTATGTCAGCAAAAATTTAGGGGGGGGAAACTTATCTTACACGTTAATATGATTTGTATTTCTTGGAATTCATATTGGCTATAGAACTTAAAATCTATGGAGAGACCACATTTGAGCATGAGAAGGACAGAAAATATTACCTCTATGTTGTGAACTGTGTTGCAACCATTTCCTTTTGCAAGAGTGCATGGAGGAAGCAGCAATGGCAGTTAAAAAAGAAGATGGAATCTGATAACAGTGTTTAAAATGCATTATGAAAATTTTGCGAATAGAATTTAAAAATCTCCAGAATTCGTTGAAAATTTAAAATTTCGGCATTATTTCGAGTTATCATAGGATTTCACGTTATTTCGCGATTCGTAAATGCTTTCTTTGAGATTATGGGAAGTGAAGTTAAGAAATGGTGCAAGAAAATGACAAAATTAGAGCGTTTTACATTATTGCGACTCGCGAGTTTCACGGATCTCTACCTATCATATATCCCCTGTAGGTAATATGATTATTTAACATACAAAAATTATTATTGGGTTTTTCCAATTACTTAAACAATTGGAAAAACCGAAGGAACTCACAATTTGGGAAAAAATTTACATATGCAAGAATGAAAATACAACTATGAATTTTGAAATACCCGGTTATAAAGAAAGAGGACTGATTTGGAAATTCTTCGGTCGGCCACCAGATGGCGCGGAGGTCAGTCTGCAGGATAGAAGGCCATTGGACGTCAGTTGTGAACATGACGCAGCATTGAGAATGTCACAAAATATGTGAAGAAACCCAGGGTCTGCTATGAATTATGAAGTATGAGGTGAGTGAAATAATAAAAAATAAACAATATTAAAATAAGTACTTTTAATATTATAACATTTTACCTCAAATTTTGTCTGAAACATTTAGAGAAATCTTTCAAATTAACAGTCTGGGAAAAGATATACATTCAGAGGAACAAATACAAATCCACAAATTTTGAATTTCCTGGCGAGCAAGATTTGATCTCAAAGTTCATCAAACTAGCACCAGATGGCAGTTGGAAATTTAGTGGTGAAGGCAGAAGTTTCACAATCTGAGTTTTGGCTGAAGATAGAAGGATGTCTTCAGAAACTGGTTCTGTGAAAATCACGGAGTATTATGAGGTGAGATGTAAAAATAATTTTCATTCTTAATATCAATTGTAAATTAACTCATAATATTACTCCCGATCATAATTTATATTGAAAAACATTTCTACCTGAACCAGGACTTGAACCCTGGACCTTCAGCTTAACATGCTGATGCTTTATCATTTCAGCTATCCAGGTCACTTGCCTGCCAAGCACAAACTTTTTTTTATTAATATTTAAAGGAAGCGACACTAATGAAGTTTATTTAATTAATAATTGAGTTAGAATTTAACACTTCACCTCATAAATGTAGATTTCTTGAAGACTAATTTCGATACTTCTGTTGCATCATCTTCAGCTCTATTAAACTGTTGAATTGTGTTAAGTTATGTAGAGAGGAAATAACACTATGAGGTTTTTTTTTTAATATTGTTTATTTTTTTATTATTTCACTCACCTCATACTTCATAATTCCTAGCAGACCCAGGGTTTCTTCACATCATTTGTGACATTCTCAATGCTGTGTCACGTTCACAACTGACGTCCAACGGCCTTCTATCCTTCAGTCTGCAGAATAGACATCAGTTGTGAACGTGACACACCATTGAGAATGTCACAAATGATGTGAAGAAACCCTGGGTCTGCTAGGAATTATTAAGTATGAGGTGAGTGAAATAATAAAAAATAAACAATGTTGAATTGTGGTCCACGATCCTGTAGATTGTTTCTTACTCCATCTGGTAGCTGACCGATAAACTTCCAAATTAAATCTTTTTGAAATTCCCGTGGAAAAAGATTTAATTCTGAATTATATTTGAGTTGTATTTTTGACTCACATCATATTTCTTGATTTTTATGCAGACCTAATCAAAACCAACATAAGTGAAAAGATTGAAGATGGCAACAAATCAGGGATTTATCATATTGATTGTAAAGATTGTGAAAAGATATACACAGGGAAAACAAAAAGGAATTTAAATACAAGGTTGAAAGAACACCTTAGAAATGTTAAAAATGGACAAATAGAAAAATCTGCAACAGCTGCACATACATGGTCAGAAAAACACAGAATTGAAACTAGGGCAAAATTACTTAAACAGTTAGAAAAATCTAAGGAACTCACAATTTGGGAGAAAATTTACATATGCAAGAATAAAAAGAACTGCACTGGTTTGGACATATAAATAGAATGCAGGAAGACAAGCTTGTAAGAAGAATATACAAATGGAAACCAATATGCACCAGAACAGCTGGATGCTAAAAAAAACAGATGGCAGGATGATGTTATAAAAGATATATTAGAAATTAAAATTGGAAATTGGCCAGTCTGTATCCAGAATAGATCTAGGTTGAGAAAAATTGTTGAAGAGGCCAAAACTTCAATGAGGTTGTAGTCGCCTACTAAAGAAGAAGAATAAAAAGAAAACCATGAATTTCGAAATTCCTGGCGAAAAGGAGAGGGGTTTAATTTGGAAGTTCATCAGTCAGCCAACAGAGAGTGCAGAAATCAATTTGCAGGAGGGACAACCGCAAGATGGCAGTTGTGAGAATGTTGCAAAGTTAGCAATGAAACTTAGGTCTGCAGAAAAATCAAGAAATATGAGGTAAGTCAAAATCACAACTCAAATATAATTAAAATAAACCTCATAGTGTTATTTCCTACAGATATTTAAAAAAAAAAATTAATTTTGAAGTTTGTCGGTAAGCCACCAGAGGGAGTAAGAAACAACCTACAGGATCACCAACCACCAATTCAACGGTTAGATAGAGCTGAAGATGATACACAGAAGTATTGAAACTAATCTTCAAGAAATCTATAATTATGAGGTAAGGTGTTAAATTCTAACTTAATTATTAAGTAACAAATTTTTCTCTTTAATTCTTGGCAGGGAAGTAGCTTGGATAGCTCAAATAGTAGAGCATCAACACATTAAGCTCTAGGTCAGGCAGAAATTTTCTTTTTACCATTACTTAAAATAGCTTGTCTGTTAATGGTTTATTTTAGGAAGTTATATTTTGAGGTTCTTTTAATCAAGTTTTTTTGAATCTGGAATCATCTTACCTCAATTTAATGTTGATTTGTTCTCGAACATGTTTCGATATATCTTCTATATCATCATCAGCTTTGGCCAAATTGATAGCTTGTCTGTGTATATTAATTTACATATTATGGCCATAAGTAATTTGAAATTAGATTAAGATCATAATTAATATTTTATTTTAGGAAGTAACATTTTGAGGTTATTTTAATTAAATTATTTTCAGTCTGTTTTTCATCTTATCTCAATATTAATGTTGATTTGTTCTTGAACATATTTCGATTAAATCATAATCATCTTCAGCATATTGCCCAGACTGGTTACATTTATGTTGTACACCCTGGATGTTGTTGATATCAGCTCCATCTTGTGGTTGGCCAAAGATCCTCCAAACAAGGTCACGCTCAGTCAGTATTTCAAAATTCATAACTCTGTTTTTGTTCTTCTGAATATAGATTTTTTCCCAAATAGTCAGCTCTTTTGTATTTTCTAACTGTTTTAATAATTTGGTGTCCGAATTTATATTATGTTTTTCAGACCAAACATGAGCAGCAACTGCAGATTTTTCCATTTCCCCATTTTTAATATTTCTTATGTGTTCTTTAGTTCTAATTTTTAGGTTTCTTTTTGTTTTTCCTATATATATATATATATATATATATATATATATCTCTTTTCACAACCCGCACATTCAATTTGATATATTCCTGATGTTTTATTTGTATCTGTTTTTTTTTATTTTTGTTGGTTTTTATTAGTTTATTTAAACTGTAGTAATTTTTTGGTGCTAATTTAATATTAAACTTCTCAAATTCCAAAAGATATTAGAGAAGTTTAATATTAAATTAGCACCAAAAAATAACTACAGTTTAAATAAACTAATAAAAACCAACAAAAATGAAAAAAACTGATAAAATAAAAAAATCAGGAATATATCAAATTGAATGTACAGCTTGTGAAAAGATATATATATATATATATATGAAAAACAAAAAGGTCAGCCATCAGATGGCGCGGAGGTCAGTCTGCAGGAGAGGAGGTAGTTGGACGTCAGTTGTGAACGTGATACAGCATTGAAAATGTCACAAATGCAGTGAAGAAACCCAGGGAGTTAAGAAGTATGAGGTGAGTCAAGAAAGAACTCAATAAAATTAAAACAAAAAGAAACCTAAAAATTAGAAATTTAGTAAGAACGCATAAGAAATATTAAAAATGGGGAAATAGAAAAATCTGCAGTTGCTGCTCATGTTTAGTCTGAAAAACATAATATAAATTTAGACACTAAATTATTAAAACAGTTAGAAAATACAAAAGAGCTGACTATTTGCGAAAAAATCTATATTCAGAAGAACAAAAACAGAGTTATGAATTTTGAAATACTGACTGAGCGTGACCTTGTTTCTTTGGCTAACCACAAGATGGAGCTGATATCAACAACATCCAGGGTGTACAACATAAATGTAACCAGTCTGGGCAATATGCTGAAGATGATTATGATTTAATCGAAACATGTTCAAGAACAAATCAACATTAATATTGAGGTAAGATGAAAAACAGACTGAAAATCATTTAATTTAAGATTATAATTACTTCAAATTCACCCATTTAAAGTAAATAAAGGAATGGATTCACTCAGGTAGTGGCTTTTGAGACTAATATTTGCAAGTCTAGTGTTCAAATTCTAATGCTAATCAGCACAAGAGTTTTTTCATGGTTTCCTTAAGGCAAATCCCAGATTAGAATTACCACAATCCTTATTAAGTTATGTAGATAGGAAATAACACTATGAGGTTTTTTAATATTGTTTATTTTTTATTTTTTCACTCACCTCATACTTCATAATTCATAGCAGACCCAGGGTTTCTTCACATCTTTTGTGACATTCTCACGTGACACAGCATTGAGAATGTCACAAAAGATGTGAAGAAACCCTGGGTCTGCTATGAATTATGAAGTATGAGGTGAGTGAAAAAATAAAAAATAAACAATACCACAATCCTCTTTGATACTGATCATTATTTCATAATAAATTTGGTATCAATTTCATAATCATCTTCCTTTCTTACTGTAATCCTGAAAGAACTGCTATGGTCTACAAAAAAATTCCAACCATTTTCCTAGGCCCTGCCAGCGATATTTTACCATTTGGTTGGTAAATTAAAATGCCTTAGGAATCCTGATCTGGGCATATGGTTCCACATTTTGGACATCAGTTCTGTTGATAGTGATGGATGTAATCTATTATGGGCATCATACTCAATTCCTCAAGAATATTGTTTCTTCTATGATCCCATCTGGTACAGCCTGCTATTCGGCACATTAACCTCACTGTAATTCTACTTTCTTCAATTTTGCATTCTCATAGAAGAGAACTAGTCTTTCCAATATCTTATATATACAGGAGTGAATATGTTTTTGGGCAAAGTAGGCTTCATTATATTTTTATTATTCCTATAGATTTATTTAATTTTGTAATTCTGTCAAAAATGATAATTTGAAGCCGAGATAATTAAACTGGTTTGCTCTTTCCTTAATTTTCTTATCTATGTAAATTTTACTAGGTACAGAGTCCTTACCAGAAAAATTCAGTCACACTAAATAAAGACTTATACAGCCTATGATAAATATCCTAAGATCCAAGACATGATATTGCCAAAGATTTTCAAGTATCTCAAAATAAAATTGAAATGACAAAAATAATACATAACTGACCTGGTAAAATCTTATTTCCTTTGAAAACTCTTAAGTCACTATTCCACTGACGAATGAGACGTAGCCCATGCCTTCCCAATGCTTCACTAAGCCATACAGCTACTTCATTTCCACAGTCCCAACCTTGTATTCTGTCTCCACACACTTTACTCTGACACAACGATAACTCCTTAAGTTTATCGTTGGTACTGGAGGGAGCATCTAATGGAACTGATATATCAGGCATATCTGTAAACATTATGATAAAATCAGAAATTACATTTGGCATTGACATAAAGTAGTCATCAAAGACTTGAAGATCTATCACAAGAACAGAAAATATAAAGGTTTCATCATGGAAAAGATTTGATATCTCACCTCAGATGACACTAAAAATAAGAGGAAAATGAGATTGGAAAAACTTTATGTGAGAATTTTCTAACAAGGGAATTGTCAGCCATTGCATGCCAAACCTATCTTGAAATTTCTCCCGAGAAGTGTTGTGATGTATAAAGGCCAGGTCCAAAAAAAATTATCCACTGTTCTTAACTGAAATGCACTAAAATGCAGCATTTCAAATCTCTCATTTCAGCTGCAGGGAAGTAATATAACTTCTGAATTGGTAGAATGAATAATTCTGACTACCTGCCATCCATTCCGCATCCTGCCTCACTTCACAATGTTCTTACTCATGCAGCGAGTCCATCTGCTCCTTACAGTCGGTTGTCATTGCTGGATTCTGGCTTCGATTTCTTTGCCTTGCAATTAAAAAGGCAGATTTTTTTTTGGACATTGCTTTGGTGCATCACAATGCCTCTCTGGGAAAAATTTCAATAAAATGGTAGACAGTTTCCTTGTAAGTCATGTTGTTATTTTGTTGCTAGTAGCTTTCAGGAATTTTATCCCCTTGATTTTAAATTGTCTTCAAATCAAGATTAAGTACCAAGGCACAGAGTAACTTGACACACAACATTCCACTGCACAGAACATCTCTCCATTCTAATATCTCTACACTGTCTCATCCTCATGATCTTAGAATTACCTCCTTCCTGAAATTACAGGCTGCCAGATAATAGCATCCTTTAAAAGACATGTTAATAATTTTCTATGTAATATTAATAATCTTTCTAAAAAGTTGGGAACCTTAACCTCCTACTACCTAAGACCGGTAGAAGGATCACTTTACTACTCCATGGCATGACAGCCTAATATCTGGCTGCTGGCTTCACATCCACATGTACTAATCACAGACGTGAACGATCATCCATCCAGTAGAGGGATGACTGTCGAATGTTGGGTCCATTATAGCTGGTTTTCTCAACTTAAAGTTGCTATTCATTATAGTTACCCAAATTACTCATAATGCTGGGTGGACACTAGTTCCATACTGACTGAAATTCCATGAGAAAATTTCTTTTCCCATAGAGACTCGAACCAGCGCAAGTCCTGTAGCTCTCCAACAAGGCATCATGCCTTAAACTTCTTGGCTATCGCTACCTTTTTTTTAATGTTAATAATATCTGGCAAATTCCATGTTCATTATTGTTTTTTAACACTGTGCACCTTCTTCATGGGTAATCATCTTTTTTTCTTTAAAATTATTGTATATTTTGACTGATTATTATCTATTTTTGCCATAAATACTAATACAAAAAATTTAAAGAAAAACTCAAAGAACGTTTGAGATAATTTCAATACATTTCACACTCTTAGCACTGATCATTTTCAAAATGTCTTCCTTTTGCATGAACACAATCTCTAAATCTTTCAGGCCATTCTTTCATTGCAGCATGCATGATCTCAATTGAGAAACCTGCCACTGCTGACAAAAAGCATACTTCAAACTGTTGATTGTGGAGTGCCACTCCCTACCAATGAATTGTAAGTCAGATATACATTTTTAAAGTGTATTTCAACAGACTATTTGTCTATACTCATACATTCTCATATGCAGCAACAATGCACCTATGCGGGAATTATTTACCCAAGTTAAATTAGCTATGCATTTACATAATAGGAGTAAGAAAATTCATTCACCTTATATTTGTAGTGTTGCTGTTATTATTATTGTTTTTTTATAATTTTTCTAACAAATGTTGGTATATTTTTTAATTCCAGACATCTATTAAAAATATTTGAAGAAAAAAATATATATTTGAAGAGAAAAATTTTCGCCTAGACCGGGACTCGAACCCGGGACCCTTGGCTTTCTGGGCCAAGTGCTCTACCAACTGAGCTATCGAGGCGAGTTATGATCTAGACGCAAATTTTTTTCTTATGTACGTTGTAATTCCCTCGCGCCAAATGCTTGAAACCATAGCTTCTATCTTTACAAATGGCGGCTTCTTAGTTAAGAAGACATTTATTGGGAATTTAACACTACTTTATAGCCAGTAGGGCTTCTATTGACGATTTTTATTATTAATTTAACACTTCTCATAGAAGGATAAATTATATTTGAAGAGAAAAATTTTCGCCTAGACCGGGACTCGAACCCGGGACCCTTGGCTTTCTGGGCCAAGTGCTCTACCAACTGAGCTACCGAGGCGAGTTACGATCTAGACGCAAATTTTTCTCTTATGTACGTTGTAATTCCCTCGCGCCAAATGCTTGAAACCATAGCTTCTATCTTTGCAAATGGCGGCTTCTTAGTTAAAAGAAGACATTTATTGGGAATTTAACACTACTTTATAGCCAGTAGGGCTTCTATTGACGATTTTTATTATTAATTTAACACTTCTCATAGAAGGATATAAATTATATTTGAAGAGAAAAATTTTCGCCTAGACCGGGACTCGAACCCGGGACCCTTGGCTTTCCGGGCCAAGTGCTCTACCAACTGAGCTACCGAGGCGAGTTACGATCTAGACGCAAATTTTTCTCTTATGTACGTTGTAATTCCCTCGTGCCAAATGCTTGAAACCATAGCTTCTATCTTTGCAAATGGCGGCTTCTTAGTTAAGAAGACATTTATTGGGAATTTAACACTACTTTATAGCCAGTAGGGCTTCTATTGACGATTTTTATTATTAATTTAACACTTCTCATAGAAGGATAAATTATATTTGAAGAGAAAAATTTTCGCCTAGACCGGGACTCGAACCCGGGACCCTTGGCTTTCCGGGCCAAGTGCTCTACCAACTGAGCTACCGAGGCGAGTTACGATCTAGACGCAAATTTTTCTCTTATGTACGTTGTAATTCCCTCGTGCCAAATGCTTGAAACCATAGATCTAGATCGTAACTCGCCTCGGTAGCTCAGTTGGTAGAGCACTTGGCCCGGAAAGCCAAGGGTCCCGGGTTCGAGTCCCGGTCTAGGCGAAAATTTTTCTCTTCAAATATAATTTATCCTTCTATGAGAAGTGTTAAATTAATAATAAAAATCGTCAATAGAAGCCCTACTGGCTATAAAGTAGTGTCAAATTCCCAATAAATGTCTTCTTAACTAAGAAGCCGCCATTTGCAAAGATAGAAGCTATGGTTTCAAACATTTGGCGCGAGGGAATTACAACGTACATAAGAGAAAAATTTGCGTCTAGATCGTAACTCGCCTCGGTAGCTCAGTTGGTAGAGCACTTGGCCCGGAAAGCCAAGGGTCCCGGGTTCGAGTCCCGGTTTAGGCGAAAATTTTTCTCTTCAAATATAATTTATCCTTCTATGAGAAGTGTTAAATTAATAATAAAAATCGTCAAAAAAATATATGCCCAGGCTGGGGTTTCAGCCCAGGACCTTTCACTTTCTATGCGAATGCTCTACCAACTGAGCTATCAGAGAAACTCCAATCTAAATGCAAATTTTTCTCCTACAAACACTGTTAATTCCCAAGTACCAAATGCTACAGTTTTAGATTGGAGTTTCTTAGATAGCTCAGTTGGTAGAGCATTCACATAGAAAGCGAAAGCTTCTGGGTTCAAACCTCAGTCTGAGCGTATATTTTTCTCTTCAAATATAATTTATCCATTATTGAGATGTATGAAATGAATAATAAAAACATCTATTAATAAATTTAATATCAGGAGCTCTTTTGTTTCTTTTTTTTTCTTTTAATTTCTTCCTTTGCTTCCAAATAATTGATGTTAAATTGTTGAATGTTTTGATACCGCCATCTTGTTAACAGATTTTCAACAATTATTAACAATTAATTATTGTGTGGCATCGAGAATGTTGCAAAGTATAGCAACGAAACCTAGGTCTGCATAAAAATCAAGAAATATGAGGTGATTAATAGTGAGTGGAGAACATATTTTTAACGACTCACCTCATATAATTACAAATTTCTTTGATACCGGCGGTTTCAGACAATATCTTGTCCCCCTTCAGTCATGACTTCCACTGATAAAATTCTCTGGTTCTTGATTTCTCTATGGACATCACCTCTTGTGCTGCCATCTTTAGTTGGGATTATAAACTTTGAAATTAAATTTTTATCCACTGGAATATCGAAGTTCATAGATCGATATTTACTCTTCTGAATGAATACCTTTTTCCAAATTGTCAATTCGAACGGTTTATCCAATTGTTTCAAAATTTTTGCCTCTTTTCAATTTTATGACGTTCTAGCAAACTATGTGCAGCAATTGCTGATTTTTCAATTTCACAATTTTTAATATTTCTAAAATGTTCTTTAGTGTGTGTTTCCAAATTCCTTTTTGTTTTTCCTATGTATACTTTGCTACAATCATTACAATTTATTTGATAAATTCCAGATTTCTTACTGTCTGGGATGTTGATTTTTTTATTGGTACTTAGAAGTTTTTCCAGACTAAATTTATTTATTGATGCCAAAGTAATGTTGTGTTTGTCAAACATTTTTTTTTGAAATTTCCTATGTACTACTGGATGGTAAGTAATTTTCTTGAATTTCTTCTTTTCTTTACTAACAGTTTGTAGGGTAGAGCATTCTTTAAGTTGTTTTACCTTTTTGAATTTCTTTAATTTGTTTGATATTATTCTCTTATTGAAACCATTTAATCTGGCTATATTTAGGATATTCTTGTATTCTTTCTTAAAATTTTCTTCTTTTAGATGAAAGCCCCTTATATAGAGGTCTGTGAATGACAAGGGTGCTGGCCAACCACGTCTGAAGTACCATCACAGGGGCAGATACATGAAATGAAATGGATGAGATGAGTATGGAGAAATGGTGGAATGAAATTGTGGCAGGGGTAAACCCCAAGCAAACCTGTCCAAGCTTTGTTTCGTCCACCATGAAACCCACATGGAGTGACTGAGACACAATCTCGGGACCTCAGCAGTGAGAGGTGAGCGTCTAACTGCTTGTGCCAAAGAGCCGCCACTAATCAATTAGTCAAAATAAATTAATACTAATCATGATATTAAATATTTACCTGGAAACTGGAGAATAAGAACACCACGTCCAAGATCAATGTTTGGTTCCACAAGACACAAATTAGATTCTTGTTTCTGTGTGAGACTAACTCCAGCAAATGTGACAACCATCCATTCACGATCAAATAAGAAACCTCTTGGTCCTATGATCCAATTGTCAACTCTGACAGCCCCACATGATTTCACTGGATATATAAACATATGTGTCAAAGTCATGCTGCCATCATTCACAACTTGTTTAGATACAGGCTTCATATTCATAATTTGTTTGGGAATTGAATTAATATGTGTCACTTGTTTATTACTATAAACTGGTTTTATAGCAGCACATGATGACTTATATGCAATGTTTTTAGTATCAAACTTTGATGAACTTTGAGGAGAGACATTATATTGATGGTTACCATCAAATCTGGATAAATAAACTTGTTTGAAATCAGACCACCATGATGGAAGTTTTTGTACTGGAGCTCCTTGTACAACACAACATGTCAACATATTGATAAGTTTATCGACATCTTTCTTGGTGCTCATGTAGCCAAAAGATACTCTGATGGTTCCTGTGGGTTGACCATTCACCAGATGTTTGTCATCTCCACAAACATGACCTGCCTAAAAAAGTATTAATGTAAATAAATAAGGTGAATCCGGTACATCTTACCTCATAAATATTTGTGTTTCATTTAACAAGTTTTGATATGCTGTCTACATCATTATCAGCTTGTCCAGACTGTTAAATTTTATGTTGTCGGTTCTGGATGTTAACTCCCACTCCATCTTTTGGTTGACCGAAGAACTTGCAATTCAAATCCTTTTCAATGAATGAATGAGTCGCTGCTTATCTTACTTCATATTTTATGTTTTTTTTAAACATGGGAACTGCAGTTTTCAAGAGAAGTCCCTTTTATTTATAGCCGACATTATGACTACCAGATTTTCGTTGGAATCTTCATCTATAATGTTGTCATCTGGTGTTGATCTGATGAACAGATATAGATGAAGATTTAAATGAAAATCCAGTAGTCATAATGTCAGCTAAAGATAAGAGGACTCCTCTTGAAAACTGGAGGTCCCCTGTTTAAAAAAACAAAGTATGAGACAAGATAAGAAGTGATTCAATCATTCATTGAATTAAGAACTTTTAATGTTATTTCCCATATGTAAACTATGAATCAAATCCTTTTTCCCAGGAATTTTGAATTATTAATTTTGAAATTCCCTGGAAAAAGGATTTGATTTGCAAGTTCTTTGGTCAACCAAAAGATGGAGTGGGAGTCGGCATCTAGGGCCGACAACGTAAAATTCAATAATCTGGAAAAGCTGATGAAGATATGGACAGCATATTGAAACATGTCAAATGAAACATAAATATTTATGAGGTAAGATGTACCAGATTCCACATATTTATAAAGAAGAACCTCATAATGTTACTTCATATTGTGATTTATTAATAATATTAATGTAAGTTTAAACATAAAATTGATAAGAAATAACATTATGAGATATTTTATCAGTCAGTTTTCCCTGAGAATGCATGTAATGATTGATCTTCTAAACTAGTCCCAGGAGAGTCTAAAATATGAGGTGAGGTGTAAAAAACCGATTCAATTTCTTTAATTAATGTAAGTCCTGATGTCCCATGCTGAAGGTGAGTGGTTTAAGGGATGATGCCTTGGTGCAGAGCTATGGGACTTGTGCTGGTTCGGGTCCCCATAGAAGAAGAAACTTTTTTGGAATTTTGGCCATTACGGGACTGTTGCCCACCCAGCACATGAGGAATTTAGGTAGCTACAATAAGTAGTGGCTCTAGATTAAGAAAACCAGCTATAACAGCTGGAGGACCCGACACGCTGACCACATGTCACCCATATACTGGCTGAATGATCGTACCACCTTTATGCCATGACGAATGTGTAAGTTCTGATAATCCAGAACCTAAAATTAAAGCCTCCCTCTATAAAAACCCATAGACATATTAATTTAAAGGAAGGGAATGAAATTAACTTATTTTTTCTATTTGGTGTAACATTCTAATTTTTCCTATATGGGCAATACATATACCAAAAATTATATGCTTTAAGGCTCAAAATTAAATATATATCTCACGACATCTAGTAATAATGGAGAATATAATACATATATAAGAAAGATAAGTGTTTGAATTGGATTCGCCTGGTGGTGTAATGGATAACACGCTGAGGTACAGACTCAGAGTTCCGGGTTTGAATCCCGTCTAGGCATTTATTTTTCTTATCATACCATATATATACTGTAAAAATCAAGATTTTTAAAGATGTGTGTGTGACTCAAACATTTTTAAAGATAAATTCACAAAATTCTTTTACAGTTCTGTTTGGGCATAATTTTATTTCTTCAAATATTAATTTGTTGATCTTAAATATTAAATTTATCACTTTTTACCGAGTGACAAATTTCATTTGATGAGAAAAATATATGCCCGAATTGGAATTTGAGCCCGGTGTCTATGGTTTTGTACACTAACCGCTCTATCCACTAAGTTACCAGGCATTCCGATTCAAACTCTTTTTTTTTTCCCCTTTATTATATGAATTCCTGCATGCCGAAGTATGAACTTTCTTTTCCACTATGTCTTAGCGGCTTCTTTAACAAGAAAACTTTAATGAGAATCACACCACATTTATAGCCAGTAAAGTGTATTTTTTATCTTAAATATTAAATTTATCACTTCTCATCGAATGACAAATTTTATTTGAAGAGAAAAATATATGTCTGAATCAGATTTGAACTCAATGTCTATGTTTCTGTACACCAGCGCTCTATACACCAAGCTACCCGACATTCCAATTCAAATGGATATTATTTCTCTCCTTTATTATATGAATTCCCTGGTAGCTTAGTGAAATGTGAAAATTTAAATTCACTAGTTGTGTCAGCCAATAAGCTTTAGAAACTCGTATCATACCATGGTAATCCCAATAACTATAAATACGAGTCAGCTTTTAAAGGGTTGTCACATGATAAGTGTGACATTCATACATGAAATGGCAATGTCAATTGGAACCAAGTTCTGCCTGGAGATCAATCAGCGTGCTACAAATAGGACAGACAAAGCAGGAAGTCACCAATGAGTTAAGGGTCTCACAAAGTATTGTCAGTAGACTATGTACATGTTACAGGGACACTGGAACTGACAACAGAAGACCAGGACAAGGTCATCCAAGATCAATATCACCATGAGACGATCGTTACCTAGGGCTCATAATTCATCGAAACTGCCTACTAAATGCCATTCACCTTCAGCAAAATTTCTTTTAGCAACTCGAAGGCACAAATAATTCAAAATATTTTGCATGAAATTGAACATGATCTCAACAGCCAATGAAACATAGCAGCTGCTAGAAGGGACCAAGAGAATGGGCCAAAGATCATCGCAACTGGGGCCAAGTACAATAGCAGCTAGTTCTATTCTCTGACGAATCATGCTTCTGTTTCATCCTCACAACTAACATGTGCTCATTTGGAGAGAACAAGTACCAGAAACATCCCAAATTTTGGCATGAATAAGTATCCTTATTTGCGGAGGCATCAGCATTGGAGATCGTACAGATCTCTGTATTATCCATGGAAGATCTGTAACACCTCCGAGATACAGGGAAGAAATCCTTAGACCCATAATCATTCCTTATATGAGAGTAGTTGGTGAGGTATTTATTCTTAAGGATGACAATGCATGACCACCAAAGAGCAGAGTTAGTGACCACTAAGCTCGATGAGGAAGATATCCAAATAATAAATTGGTCAGAATCTCCAGACAAGTGAAACATGTTTGGGATGATCTAGGAAGGAGGATTGCAGGTCGAGAAAACCCTCCAATGACCTTACAGTAGTTAGAAGACTGTCTTCAAGAAGAGTAAGGTCAAATTCCTCAGGAACACCTGTCCATGTCTGATAAGATTTTAAGCTTTCTAGTCGTAGGAGATTACCAGATATCTTAGAATTATAATTATTATGATTTTTTAATTAAAATAAACCTCATAGTGTTACTTCTTTTAAATATTAAATCTTAGAATTATGTTTATACTGACTCTAAAATTTATATTATTAAATGCTCTAAACAATGCTTCATTTTCTCCAATTCATTCATAAATTGTAAATACCTCATAGTGTTACCCCTCGCTTTGATTT